>VZQC01008980.1:422817-491081 GCA_009823505.1 Rhizomys pruinosus | reverse complement strand
TAAAAAAAAAAAAAAAAAAAAAAAAGAAAAGAAAATAAAAGAGACAGGGAAAATAAATAAAGCTCAGAGAGACACCAAAAAAATAAATTAAAAAAGAGAAAAACCTTTTTAACCAGAGGTAAAAAAAAAAAGAACTTTTGAAAAAGACAGTATGACAGCTGACAATAGAAATCTGAAGACAATGAAATAATGCTTTGCTAAAATAAAGTGCCATTCAATCAATTCTGTACCACAGGAAATTATTTGATAATGGAAGCAAACTAAAGGTAAACATACACTAAAGAGTTTGTCATAATAGACCCACCCTCAATGAATTTCTAAAGGCTACTTCAAACAGGCCAGAGATGGAGCAATGAAGAGAAAAACAAGATGTACTTACATGTGTAAATCTAAATAAAAATTAACTGAAAAAAAAACTAGAATTCTTCAGGGGTTTTTGAATATAGAAAGCAATGAAATGTATGATAAATATTATAAGTCAGGAAGGATTCATATTAAATGTCCTAATATCCTTGCATTGGCTGCAATAAAGGTGACAAGGCTGGCTAGTACTACTTTGACAAACTGCATTAACACATGACATGTTATTTTAAGGCCAATCACTAAAAAGATTTTAAAAAAAGGTATCTAACTTCCAAAGTAGGTAGGGGAGGATATAAAGAAGTACTAGGCCCATCTGGCTTGGGCTTGTACAAGTCTTATGCATGCTGTCATAAGTACTACAAGTTCATGCATGGGTAGGGGAGGTAGCCAGGAAGCCCCAGCTCTAGCTGAGAATCTATTGGCAACTGATATAGATGCCAGGAAGGAGGGAGGGAGGGAAGAAAGAAGGGGAAGAGAGAGAGAGAGAGAGAGAGAGAGAGAGAGAGAGAGAGAGAGAGAGAGTTTTCCTTAGTGGTGTGAAGTCTGGTAGGATGCCCAGACTCCAGGTCATAGGAACACTTGGGAGGCACAGACTACAATTGATAGGCCTTTAAAAAAACAAAAATTAAATAAAAGGATAAAACAATGGAGGACATGAAATCTGGGGTTGGTAGATAAGGGGGAGGGGCTGGAGAGCAAGAGAGGTTTGAGTGTCATCAAAATATATTGTGTGAGACTTTGGAATCAATAAAAAACTATTTTAAAAAAGTACTAGGTAGGAGAGTAATAAAAAATCACGTAAAATGAAATCAAAATATAAAATGAAACAGAATAGGCAGGCTATGCAGAGATTTAAATACATTACAGCCATGTGCCAGAGGCAGGAAAAAAATGCACATAATAAACATAATAAAGTATAATAAGGGGAAGGGGAAAGTAGAATATTGCAATATTGTATAGTATATAAGTTTGAGACAGATTTTAGTATTTTACAGGTTATTCAGGAGAGGTCTCATTAAGAAAGTGGTCTATTGATAGACCTTAACACAAATGACAGAATGCATGAAATCCAGTGGGGGTTGTATGGAAGGTGATCAATGTGGAAAAGGGTGTAAAGGTGATTAAGATGTTCTGTATGAAATAGAAAAAAAAATCAATAAAATTAAAAAAAAAAAAAAGAAAGTGGTCTAAGCTGAGCATGGTGGCACACACCTTTAATCCCTGCTCCCAGGAAGCAGAGGCAGGGAAATATGTGAGATCCAGGCCAGTCTGGTCTATATAAGGAGGTCCAGATCAGTTAGGGTTACAGAACACTCTGTTTCAAACAAACAAATAAAGTGGCCTAAGCTGGATTGGTGGTATACCTCTTTAATCCTAGCACTCAGGAGGCAAAGACCCACAGAACTCTATGAGTTCGAGGTCAGCCTGTTCTACAGAGGACATTTCAGGTCAGCCAGGACTACACTGAGACCCTTTTTCAAGGAAAAAAAGAAACATTTCACCAGAATCATGATTAAAAATTCATATATGCTCTACTAATATATTGACCTGTTCTATACATTTTCTACTCATATGTCTTTAGTCCCTCTCTTTTCACCTTTCTTCTACACTTTACAATTCTAATCCTCCAGAGTGTCTATTCCTATTCATCATTAGTCCTTTTAGGCCTTATTTTCTCAATCATCTTGGTCCTTTCCACACAAGATGATTAAGCCCACAATTTTTATATTATGTATTCAACCAGTTACATGTTAAATATCTTCTGCTTATTTAACAGTGAGAAAAGATACTCAGTTTAAAGTATGTATTGATCAACCTTCAAAATAAAGACGTTTATTTTCCACTCAGAAAAAAAAGAACAAGTGGCCTAGAACTGATCTAAAGTCATTTTCTTATAGTCATAGCTCTGCTGCTGCCTTCAAAGTGACCAGTATTTTCAACATATTATATCATTCCCACATTTGCAACTCCCTCCATTTTCTTAAGTGCTTCTGAAAAGAGGTCGATTTTTTTTTTTATCTTGGATTTATGCAGAGGATGATAAAAGCAGTAGTGCTGCAATATATTGGATACCTACTAAGGAAGGTCTCATGAGTTTTCTCAGTACTTATACAGGAAAGAAACTATTATTCTTATTTTACAGATAAAGATATTGAGATTTATTTAACTTTAAAATCTTACACAATCCTTCACAGTTAATACATGATGGAGTTAGGTCTTCAACATGAACTCTGCCCGGCTATATGGTCTAAGGATTACAGAAAATGGTTGGTAAATGCTCTTGGACTTATTAAAGATACTCAGCAAACACTTGGCTAGCCAAGGAATACACAGAAGCAATTTTGTGGTCAAGAACTAGCTACAAAATAATACACATAGAACCAAATTTTCAGACAGGAGTGGAAAGCCACTGCTCAGCCATTTTCAACAGCTCTACCATCTGCCTCATTCCTATTCATAGCCCCTTGCTTTGGTTTCTAATGGTTCTTTTCTTTGATTTCATCATCTTAATCATGTTCACAAAATCTTAGCTGTTCTTAATCTCTAGGCAATACTATGTTTTCCTGTCTCATTACCTTTTTCTAGGCTGAAATGTAATGATTTTGTTTCTTATAACATATGCTGGGTGATTTCCTCCAAATCATGAAAACTTGAAATCTAGTAAACAGAAAATTTAAAGTAACTTCTCCAGGTGGTTTCAAGAAATCTCTATGCAGTGCTTTATTCTGTCAAGCCACTCCTACTGTATCCACACAAAAGGGATCTCCCTGACAACTATACCAAAAGTACTCCAAAGACCTACAATTAGACAAATAATGAACAACCTGGCTTCTCAAAGCTCTTCAGTTTCTGTTTTTAAGGAGAAGCGGTGGTATTGGGGAGGTCTCCAACAGTGTAAAGAAGGTAACTGGCAAGGCAAGAGTGAAGATACTCATTTTTTTTGGTCTTTTCGAGACAGGGTCTCCCTGTAGACTCAGCTGTCCTGGAACTCACTCTGTAGACTAGGTTGGCTTTGAACTCACAGAGATCCTCTTGCCTCTGCTTCTGGAGTGCTGGGATTAAAGGCGTGTACCACCATGCCTGGCTATAAGTGAAGATACTCTTTTTTTCTTTCTTCATTTTTTGGTCTTTTCAAGACAGGATTTCCCTGTAGCCCCAGCTGTCCTGGAACTCACTCTGTAGACTAGGCTGGCCTTGAACTCACAAAGATCTACCTGCCTCTGCCTCCCAAGTGCTAGGATTAAAGGCGTGTGCCACCACGGCCCGACAGTGAAGATACTCTTAAAGAGAAACACTTAGACTCTTTCCCTTTGATTATTGAGACAATGGACTCCAAGGAATTAGAATTTCCTCAGGAATCTCATGCTGCAGAAGGAAAAGAAGGAGACTTGGTTAGCAGCTAGAGGGAGCTCTCCTAGACAGAGATTTTCTATAGAGCTGATAACTTATAGGAGCCAGGAGCCTAGACAATACATTCTATCAATTCTAGGTCTCTTATAAGCAGGATGACATCCTTGTCAAGACTGCTTAGTTAAACATACCTTTTGGCCTCTATTTAAACCTAAACTTCACATCAGGATCCTAAAGCTAGGACCTGGGGGTGGGGGTGGGAGGGAACTTGGTCTATTTGTTCCTCTTCACAATATGGCTACGTTAATCTTTTCTGTTTTACTCTTACTTGCCTCTTTAATTGGTTGATTGAAGGTGAATTTTGTGCCTAGCTTCCTAGGGTTAACAGCTCAGATAACAAGAAAGATGCTGTGATGGTTAGTGTTGACTGTCAATCTGACAGGATCTGGAATCACCTAGGAGGCAAGCGTCACAGAAATACCTGTGAAGTATTATTCAGATTCAGTTAGGCTGGCCAACCCTGTGGGGGATTATCTTGGTTAGATTACTTTAAGGTGGGAACACCCACCATAAAAGAAGGGCTTCAAGCCTATGGATACCATGTGACCAGTCGCCTCAAGTTCCTGCTGCCATGACTACCACATGTTACACTGTAACCTCAAACTGTGGGCCAAAACAAACTGTTCCTTCCTCAAATTGCTTTTGTTTGGGTATTTTAATCACAACAACAGGAAAAGTAACTAAAACAGATAAGTATAGACTTTCTTATCTTTTTATTTTGTGCAATAAATTTCAACAAACAGCAATTTAAAACAATGTGAGTTTATTACTTTAGTTTCTGCAAGTGAGGAGTTTAGATGCCTCTAGTAGTGCTTTTGCTGAAGATGTCAGGAGACCAAAGTCAAGGTGGCAGTCAGGCTGAGCTCTCATCTACAAACTCTGGGGATTAGAATCCACTTCCAAGTTAGTAGTTGGCAGCTGTGGAACTTAAGGTCCATTTCCTTGCTGTCTATGAGCCAAGAAGCCTCTCATTGTTCCTTGAGCAAGCCAGCAATAGAGACCCTTTCACTTCCAATCCCTTCCATGGGTTGAATCTCTCTCTCTCTCTCTCTCTCTCTCTCTCTCTCTCTCTCTCTCTCTCTTTCTTCTCATTAAATATCCTTTAGGTTGACCTGCTTTACTTAAGTAAACTAACTTTTTAAATCATACCATGTTTATTAACAGGAAAAAGCATCACATCCCATAAATAGAAGATAATCTTAAAAATAAACATATCTAAAACAATAGCACTGTCACATTCCAGCAGGTATTGTTGCCTTCCAAATATTGTGTTGGCTGCTAATGTTGTATAAAAATCAAACAGCCATTTTTAAAGTACTAGACTAGTGAAAAAGACCAAACAATATACAGAATTCTATTTATTTGTTTACTTAATGATAAGTTGGGGTGTCATTTAAAAATACAGGCAATCATAATACTTGTCATACAATTCAATGTTTATTACTTTATGTGGTTAGAAGTGTGGTCAGAAAGAGAATGTTACAGGGTTTCCCTAAAGGACTTTGGATATTGTTATCAAAACAAAATCAGTTAAGAACAAACCAACCAAAATCAGTTTAAGCCTAAAAGTGTAGCTAATGAATTGTGCTGAATTCAGCTACAAGGACCTTGTGGCTTCCAAAGGCAAAATGATCATATGTACAAATAAACCATGTATGTTCATCCCTCTATTGCTGCCATTTCTCTTCTCCTTGAAAACAGAGGCAAAGCAGTATTATTCTATTTTGTTCTCACTGAACTCTTCTATGAATTCTTAAAGGAATTATTTCTGGTATTCCCAATGAAGTTGGACGGCATGATCTCTTAGCTCAAGGGTGTGAAAACTGTAGCCTGTCACCTGTTTCACTAAATATTATTTTATTGATTATTGGAGCACAGCAACACTCATTCACTTTTTTTTTTCTTCAGTAGTAGCTGAGCAGCTATGGAAAAGAATTATATGAATTGCTAAAACTAAAATACTATCTGTTACTTTATAGAAATAGGTTGCTTACCTCTGAGATATTTCCAACAAGTGTTGATTTCAGTTTCATAATGTATTTGGAGTAAAGGTTTCACATTATGTGAACTATCTTTCCTATTTCCTACCTCTTCATTTCTGCTATTTTATTTCTGTCTTATTAGAATAAGGAATCATGCTTGAATTATGCTTAATAGTGCCAGGATTACTAAAGAGTAGATCTCATAGCACAACCAACAAGTTGTGCTATGAGATCTACTCTTTAGTAATCTCTCTTTCTAAACACTTTTCACCTCGTCAAGAGATCATTTACATAACCACACTACCTCTTTCTTAAAAAATGTTTTTTAAAGAGATCCTGGGACAGAAAAATGATATTTAAGAAAAAACTAAGAAAATGTGAATAAAGAACAGATGTGAGTTAATTCTTACTTATCAGTATACGTTCATTTATCATAACAGACATCCCATTTGAAGTTCCTAGGGGAACTACGTACATAGTCTATGGGAACTCTGTACTGTTTATGATTTTTTTCTGAAAATATAAAACTTATTTTTGATGATTTGGGCAATTCAAATCACCTTACTGGTCTAACCTGTAACTACTCATATATGATATGTTCCATAGATTGAATTGTTAGTGTCTTCTAAAAGTTCAATATTGAAGACTTGGTTGCCAGAATGCCAGAACAGCACTATTGTGAGGTGGTGGAAGCTTTTGGCAGTGGGGCCACATAGGAAGTCCTTAGATCACTAACGAAGGGATAGGCTCACTATGAAGTGAGCAGTTTGCTCTCCTATATGCTCCTTGCTACCAATCAGTATGCCCAGCAGAGGCTGAAAGGTGCAGGTCTGCCTTATCTTGGACTAGAACCAAGGCAAAAGAAAACTGCTCCCTTTAGAAGTTAATTCTCAGGTACTCTGTTCTGATGACAGGAAGCTATCACAAGATCTCGAATGTACCAGTGGAGGCCATGGGTGCACTTCTGACTTCTTGTGTTCTCACATATGACCAACTACTTCACAGCTAAAGAATAAAACAAATGGACAGGCTTACAGAAAATTGTTTTTCAGAACTAATGACAACCAAGGAGATGGAAATGATGCCATTTGAATACTGTCTACAATACAAATTTTCAAAAAGGCTTTTTATCCAAAATATTTAGTCATTCTACTATTAATACTACATTTTAGTGAAAAAGAAATGAGTATTTTTACTTTGACTCAACTCTGATTCCATTCAAGGAACAACCTTAGAAGGAAGGCAAAGTCAATGTTGACCTTGATTACTTTTGTTTGGAAAAATGAGAATCCAATTATGTCTCCTAGAAAGACAAGCTTATACCATTAACATTAAGTACTCCAAACAAAAGGCTAATACAATATTGAAGTGAAAGGTAAAACATTCATGCCAAAAACCAGAGTTTAAAATAGTGTATCTGTTGTGCAATTCACTACATGGCTGTAAGCAATTAGGGGTTCTTCAACTCTCTTTTAAAGAATCAGCTATATATATAGAAGAAATGAGTTCTATTTCACAGACTTATTTTAGACTATATTATTAATAATAGAAAGTACCAGAAGCACTAAATAACAAAGAGTTTATCAGCTGACAAAAATCTATGACTCACAATTCTTTCTAGGAAACACATCAAAAAGCCATTACTATTTCACTTATAAAAATTCTTGTACTTCCACAGTACACAAAACCAGTTACTGTCCTTAATGAAATTGTTGTTACTTCCATATAACAGAATGGATTTTTTTTATTTCATTCAGTTTTATTTAAGAATTTTCAGCTGGGCATGGTGGCACATGCCTGTAATCCCAGCACTCGGGAGGCAGAAGTAGGTGGATCTCTGTGGGTTCAAGGCCAGCCTGGTCTACATAGTGAGTTCCAGGACAGCTGGGGCTATAGGGAGACCCCGTCCCAAAAAGACAAAAAAAAAAAATAAAAAAAAAGGATTTCCAACAATGGCAACTCTTATAAAAAGTCTCCAAGCACAGGACACAGAACTGTAGCAAACATTAACAACAACAACAACAACAACAACACAACAATCACTTTTTACAAGTGGGTTAACGAGCAGACTGGATTTTTAAGGGCCATTTTATCTCCGGTTTCCCACAAATTTGCTTATCTGATCTGTAATATATACAAGCAATCCAATATACTATAATCTGCTGCTTTCATTTCTTTTTAAAAATTTTATTTATTATTTTTATTTTGTGTGTATGAGTGTAATGCCTGCATATAGGAGGGTGCACCTGTGTTGTGCAATGCCCACGGAAGTCAGAAGAGGGCATCAGATTCCCTGGAAACCAGAGTTACAGATGGTTGTTAGCTGCCATGTGGGTACTGGGAATAGAACCCAGGTCCTCTGCAAAAGCAGCCATTGCTCTTAACTCCTGAGCCATCTCTCCAGCCCCTGCTTTCATTTCTTATACAGATAAAAAAGGATCTCAATACTAAGTAGGCAAACCAAATTATAGTAAAATTGTCATCTGTGGGTAATATACTATGATAAAACTATTTTTAAGAGAGCATTCAGCTTAATGATACAAAATGTATTTTATAGTGACCAGAAAATAAGGTGATTATGAACAGCAGTATTAGCAAGGTTATTTCAGTCACTGCTTGATACCCCTTAGCCTTACCATAATGCTTTTCACAGAACAGAGACAAGCATGAATAGTAACAGATGCTTACTAATTTGTATTAATACTTGATTTGAATGTACAAAGCTTTAAAAATTAAATAAACTATCAAGGACACCACATAATGCTAAAGCCATTAGAACAAATCTGTCTTCATTGCTGTGACTAAAATCTTGAGAGTGATTTCTACCCAAAACCATGAAGTCATAACTTTGCAATAGATGTTTCAATAATGTTTTAAGAAGTGAAAATTTGGGGCTGGAGAGATGGCTCAGCGGTTAAGAGCATCAACTGCTCTCGCAGAGGACCCTGGTTCAATTCCCAGCACCCACATGGCGGCTGAGAACTGTCTTTGACTCCAGTTTCAGGGGAATCCGATGCCATCTTCTGACCTCTGCGGCATTGCATGAGATGGGTGCACAAACCTACATGCAGACAGTACATTCTTACATATTAAAAAAAAAAAGTGAAAATTTGCTCTCTGCTTCCTGTGCCTGGTTGAAGATATGAACCTCTGCTTTCTGCCCCGGCATCTCCTGCCACCATGCCTCCCTGCCATGATGGATTCTAATTCCCCTGGAACAGTCAACTATAAGCTCAAATAAACTCTTTTATAAGTTAAAAGAAGTGAAATTCATATTTTGGAATTAACATGCAGTTTATTTTTGGAGGTCATAATTTTGGTACCATATGTGATGTTTATAATAGGCATATTTTGGAGCAATACAAAGGGGAAGGAACAACAACATAAAGACTAGGTCAAAGAACTGACTGATACAGTTAAATTCTGCCCCAAACAATAAACCTCTGCAGAGAAAAACTTTTTAAAAAGACTGAAAAAAAGATAAAAGACATGTATGGTAGAATGCATGAACTGGGGCAGGGAAAGGGGAATATGTCTAAATTGGACTGAAAAATAATGTATGAAATACACAAAACATCAATAAAAGTATTTTATTTAAAAAAGTGAAATTCTTTAATCCCAGCACTTGGGAGGCAGACACAGGTGGATCTGTTAGTTCAAGACCAGCCTGGTCTACATAGCGAGTTCCAGGCCAGCTAGGACTAAAGGGAGACCCTGTCTCAAAAAAGACAAAAAAAAAAAAAAAAAAATGGTTAAATTCCTGTATTTCTCTCTTTGCTTGGAGTGAAGTGACCTGAGACAATGAAATTCATCATAATAACACTTCTTCCTTCTTAAAGTTTTTGTGAGTCTTCTTTACTACCAAACTAAACACTGCAGCCTTCCTTCTGTGACTTACTTTCTTTATTGCACTTGTGAGGGGAAGTCTGTTTACTTAACTGCTAAGCTACTTTCTTAGTTTCTTTATTGCACTTGTAAAACCATTTGGGCCTTTTCCTTTTCCTACCTCTGAATCCTCATACATTAACCCCTTGGCTTATTCTAAGTCAGGCATGCTACTTCCACAGTCATCAGAACCATTGCTACAAAAACATCTGCCCCTCATCTCTGTGTCCTCATCCGCCTCTGCTTAAGCTCTCTTAGCTACTCTCCTTACTGCTTAAGCTCATTTACTAATAGTATCATGGTAGAAGGAAGTTGACAGAGATGACTGCAAGAAAAACAAGAATGCATTTCAAATGAAGCATAACAATCATGAAAACATAATAATACTTTCTTTAAAAAAGTCATATTGGCTGTCTGCTGTGCACCTTCTGGCTTCTGTTAAACACTGATGATAGCACCTCAGAGCACCTCTATAGCCATGTTCTGGTAGCTAGAAATGACCACTATCCCTGCAAAGTGACAGCTGCCATGGGCAAGAACCACATTGCCAAGAGGTAGACCAAGTCTTTTGTAAAAAAAAAAACAACTCTGGGAAGACTCAGAAAAAGATGCAGGACATGTATGGCAGAGTGCAGGGACTCAGGTGGGGTGGGGGGCATGGAAAGGGAAGTGACTAAATTTGATTGAGAAATAATATATGACTTATGGAAAAAAGTTTAATAACAATAAAATTACACATTAAAATAAAACTTAAAAAAAGTTTATAAGTACAGTTACCTCATGCCCACAAGGTAATCTGTGAATAGCCTCTTAATCATAACTTTCATCAATGGCAAGGTCAAGTTTGAGGAGTGTTACAAGGTGGCCAAGAACAAGTGGTTCTTCCAAAAGCTTTGGTTTCGGATGGTTTTGGTTTCCATTATTAAAAATATGGAAAAAGCTTTTATTAGTTGGTATGTCTGTGTAGACTGATAAAGAAAAAAATAATGTTCTGCAACTCCAATACAGAAGAAAACTCACAATGGCAGAAGTAATAATTAATAGTCTGATATCTTACATGTGTGCATGTACGCCATAGTGCACATAGGGAGGTTTCAGGACTCAGTTTTCTCCTTGTACTATGGGTTACTGTGATCAAAATCAAGTTGTCGGGCTTGGGTGCAAATGCCTTTAACCACTGAGCCATCTCACTAGCCCTAGTTTGATATTTTTAAAAACCTGGTTTTAGTATTTAAAACAACAACAAAAAAGAAATTCCAATGGATATTCTTTCAAGAAAATAATTGTGAACATGTGAAAAAAAATTAAATTGCTTAGCTGGGTGGTGCAGAAAATTGATCAAGAAATTATGTTAGTTCACTTCAACCATCTGGACTTTTTAAACAAGTTTATCAATAATGACTTAATTCTAATATATATCTAATATATTATCATATCTATATCTATATATATATGGCACCTCAAGTCGTTCACCACTTCCGGGCTTCAAGATTTTTGCAGAAGCATAAAAGGGAGTACTCACCTATTCAGTGTCCTTTCCAACTGTGGCCACAAGAAATGAGATATTAATCAGTGACACATTTTTTCTCTATATCTTAGACGCTCTTCAGTCACCATTAATTCCGATGGTTTTAAAATATGTCCTCCAACTTCATAGGGCCATAAGAGGTGGCCAGTCCATGTGGGACTCTATGGTTAATAAAAATAATCCAGGAGTAGATTTGGTTAAAATGGGCTTTGCCGGGCTGGGTATGGTGTGGCACACCTTTAAATAATCCTACAACTCAGGAGGCAGAGGCAGGCAGATCTTTGTGAGATTAAGGCCAGCCTGGTCTACAGAGCGAGTTCCAGGACAGGTGGGGCTACAGGGAGACCTTGTCTTGAAAAGACCAAAAAAAATGGCCTTGCTATAACATTGAATCTGGATCTCTTGGATGGACTTTCACCAGATGCAACCATTGAGCTTGGATTTTGAAGCCTCTAGAACCTAAATGAACCTGTGTGTTGTAAAGTACCCAGTCTGTGGTAATGCCATACTAACATAAAATGAAATAGGACACTAGACTTAATTAGAAATTAAATACTCGGGGCTGGAGAGATGGCCTAGTGGTTAATTGCACCGACTGCTCTTGCAGAGGACCCGGGTTTGATCCCCTGCACCCGCATGGCGGCTGAGAACCGTCCATAACTCCAATTCCAGGAGAACTCCAGTTCCAGGGGAATCCGATGCCCTCTTCTGACCTCCGCGGCATTGCACAACACGGGTGCACAAACCTACATTCAGACAGTACATTCATACACATAAAATAAATAAATAAAATAAAAAAAAGAAATTAAATACTCACGATATGTCAATCATTCACTTAACTTTCATAATAATTCTGTAATTGGTATGTAGTACCAATTAGTAGCTTGTTTAGCCTCATTTAACAGATGAGCAAAGCAAGGTACAGAGAAGTCAAGTTAACTTGGCAATAGGCCCAAATCTAGTAACGGACTCAATCAGAATTCAAATGTAAAAATTCTAGATTTACTGTCAATGACGTGCTTAATCACTACGCTATCCTTGCTTCATACACATATTACATCCCCACTTAAGTTATTTCATCTTTAACTTTTTTATTAGAAGTAAAAACTCATCTGTTGATGAGGAAATTATGTTGATCAGGAAATTATGCAGATTTCAGTCGCTGTATGTGTTTGTGTTCTGTAGTACTTAGGGCCTTTAAAATTTAGTATATATTAAGCATTCTCTTACATGACATGGGGGAAAATGTGATATATATATATATATATATATTAATATCCATCAAATCAAAATGTGTAGGAAACATCTCTACCTAATGCTTACTTTAAAACAGTTTTCAAGTTTACAACAGTGAAATTAACATTGCATATTGACTCAGTTTCTTTCTGTTGAAAAATTACATTAACTGGCACTTAAAAACATCTTGTCTTAATTGGATAGAAGGTGAGGCAAATGTATTTCTTTTGGAGTTAGTTAAATAATCATGTGGCAGCTACTATTCAACCAAGTATCTTGTAAGTAAATAAACTATTAAAGGCAAACACAGAGTTGAGTCTCATACACCTGGTGCAAAAGTCAAGACACGGGGTAGAGGTCTAGCTGTGTTAACTCACTGGTTACATAGTTTGGGGTTAAAGTCACTCTGTGTTAGTTTCTTTGGTTTTTTTTTTTTTTGTTTGTCTTTTTGAGACAGGGTCTCCCTTTTAGTCCCAGCTGGCCTGGAGCTCGCTCTGTAGACCAGGTTGGCCTTGAACTCACAGAGATCCGCCTGCCTCTGCTTCCCAAGTGCTAGGATTAAAGGCATGCGCCACCACGCCTGGCTAGTTTCTTTGGGTTTTAATAGAAGGGTTGGAACTAGATAAATACTTCATTCTGCCAAGTTCAAAGGAAAAACAATAAGGTGCTGGCAATCCACGGGTTTTTCTATTGACTTCTTCCTTCTCTGTTTCATGGATCACCTTAAGACAATCATTTCTGACTGGGAATTGAAACAAATGTTTTAGTTCTAAATTCATCACAATTACACTTCCAATTTTCTTAGGCTTCCTTCCAATAGCCGAATTAGACTGGCTTGTGATCTCTTTTTGTATATGTAAGTAATTTCATTTACCCAAAGATGTAAGTTTAACAATCAAGAGAAAGGGGAGAATATTCATGAGAAAACTAATTCTAGAGAAGATGAAAGGCTCATTCCTCACAGAAGTTACCAGATGCCAAATAGATACCGTGAGCAACAAAGAATGTTTTGAGCAACAAAGAATGTTTTTCTGTGTGTGTGTGTGTGTGTGTGTGTGTGTGTGTGTGTTACATGTGCACATCACAGTGCTCGTGTGAAGGTCAGAAGACACCTGAAGGGTGTCAGTTCTCTTCTTCTACCTTGTGGGTTCTAGAGCCTTTACTCACTGAGCTATCTCTTCAGCCCGAAGCAAAGAAGAAATCTATAGCAGTAACTTGACACTATCAGAAAGACTAAAGCCCAGACAGGAGGACTGTGACAAGAAATACTAGACAGACCCATTATTTTGCTCCAAATACTCACTATTTTGAGGGCCCTGTGGCAGTAGAATATCTGTACCTATCAAAAGGAATCTATTCAGTTTAGTAGTTGTTGGTTTGAATTCTGGCCAATTAGATTATCTAAAACTTCAGCCAAAGGATTTATTTAATCCAAATTTAAAATACTAGAATTATTTCAAGAACTCATTTAACTATTCTAAACCAGCAGTTTCTCCCTCTGAACATGATATCCAAGTAGGATGATATAAGAGTAAAGACAGTGGTGCTAGCTGTATAACATTTTTTTTTTTTTGCGGTTCTCAGCCTCAGCCTTTAACGGCTGCGCTATTATCCCTCCGGCCCCACAACATTTTCAGTGTAGGTAGAGACACTAAATTTTACACTTAAAATAGTAAAAATGGAAAATTTCATGTTGAATACATTTTACCACAATTAAAAAAACTAATGGAGGGGGCTGGAGAGATGGCCTAGCAGTTAAGAGCGCCAACCGCTCTTGCAGAGGATCCGGGTTCGATCCCCCAGCACCCACATGGTGGCTGAGAACCGTCTAGAACTCCAGTTCCAGGGGAATCCGACACCCTCTTCTGACCTCTGTGGCATTGCACGACACGGGTGCACAGACCTGCATGCAGATAGTACATTCATACACATACAGAAATAAAATTTTAAAAAAATTAAAAAAAAAACTAATGGAGGAAGAACAAAGGAAATCTTTTTCTAAAACAATTATTTATTATTTATTTTATGTGTATGAGTGTATTGCCTACATATATGTAAGTGCACCCACATTGTGCAGTGCCTGTGGAGGTCAGAAGAAGGTGTCATATCCCCTGGAACTGGAGTTATGTATGGTTATTAGCCGTCATGTGCATCCAGGTCCTCTGCAAGAGCAACCTGTGTTCCTAACTGCTGAGCCATCTCTCCAGTTCCAACAAAGGAAATCTTAAATTTTTTTTTCATGAGGAATGTGATTATGTTTTAAAAATTGATTATTATGAGTCTGGAGAGATGATGCAGTGGTTAAGGGGACTGGATACTCTGGCAGAGGATCAGAGCTTGGTTCCCAGCACCCATGTTGTAACTAACAATTGTCCACAACTCTGGTTCTAGGGGACTCAAACCCCTTCCTGGCCTCTGTGTGCACTGATTTCATGTAGTGGACTTACATGCTGGTAAAACACCCATTCACATAAAATAAAAGTAAATAAAAATTGGCTAGTACATGTATTAAGTGAAATAAGTAAATTCTGATGTTTGCACTTTAAAGGACCAGCTTTTTTACTAATAGTATGAATCAACATCAACCACATATTGAGAAGAATCTAAAAACTTTGTTACATATGAATTACAAATAAGGATATTTGAGGGGAAAACTAACAAAACTTGGCTTGAAAATTAACCCATAGCAATTTTTGTATAATGAAATATTTTTCCATAGCAAACTGCCAGTAATTCTCTACAAATTCTGAATTCTGTATAGGTTTTTGTTAAAGACAGACATGCCTAGAATGAAATAAAGGTCAGGTATAGGATGACTCCAAGGGATCAGTTTGTCCACTCCTACCCCTTGTTTTGAATGGGAATATTCTAGGTGTGCAATAGGCAAAATTATCACCTCCTACACACCTCAAATCACACCTTCGAACACACATTCATACACTCAGACACACACAAGGCACTGGGGATAGAACCCAAAGTACAATAGTCTTCATTCACTGTACACTTTTCTCCATTTCTTTTCCTTCTAAAAGTCCATACTGGCTCAAGCCAGGTACATATGAAAACCCAGGGCTTTAGGGAAATAGTAGAAGCCTGCTACTCACAGTCTCTATAAAATGTGTCATAGTCATATCTGGCAAGTTTTACTTTAGGATAGATAATTTCCAGACATGGAATGAATTTCCATCTCCAGATGGATTCTTAATCTCTGTTTTCTTTTTCTGTTTTCTTTTTTTTTTAATTTTTATTTATTTTTTTATATGTATGAAAATACTGTCTGCATGTAGGTTTGTGCAACCGTGTCGTGCAATGCCACGGAAGTCAGAAGAGAGCGTCGAATTCCCCTGGAACTGGAGTTAAAGACAGTTCTCAGCCGCCATGTGGGTGATGGGGATCGAACCTGGGTCCTCTGCAAGAGCAGTCGGCGCTCTTAACTGCTAGGACATCTCTCCAGCCCCATTTTTTTTCTGTTTTCTATTTCATGTGTCAGTGCATGGTGTGCATACATATGGGTATGCATGTTCACACATATTTTGGGCATGTGTGTATACAGGTCTTATGTGCAAGTGTGTGCCTATGTAGGCCTGAGATTGATGCCAGGAGTCATCTTCAATTGTTTTTCCATCTTACTACTGAGGGATGATCTCAAACCAAGAGTGCTAGTCTCACTATCAAGCTTGCTCTTGGGATTCTGCCTCCACCATCCGAGGTGGCATTGCAGGTGAGTTGCCACATCCATCTGGCATATACATGGGCCTGGGAATCTGAACTCAGGTCCATATGCTTGCATGATAAGTGCTTCAACAGCTGAGCCATTTGCCCAGCCCTGTAGAGGTTTTAATGATGTCATGATGTTATAAGAACTCAGGATTCTGGGCTCTTGTTGGTATATTGACATAATAAATAGCACAATTTATGTTTGGCTTCATATGTGATTAAAAGTTTTTATTAATTTATTTGTGTGCATGTACATGAGTGCACAGGCATAAGTGTGTACGAGTATGCACACTCCAGCATTCATGTGAAGGTTAGGGGACGACCTGTGGGAGTTGGTTCTGTTCTTTCGCTTTGCAGATCCATGGGATCAAGCTCAAGTAAGCAGGCTTGGCAGCAAGTACTTTTATCTGCTGAGCCATCATGCTCGCTGAATTTTCATGTAATTTTTATAATGTCAAAATGTCCCTTTTAAAGGTAATCCTTAACAACATCTTGGCAATTACAAGACTCTTTATTTGCCAAAATCATTCTCTACTGGAAATTAGAGTATGAAGAGTTCCAGGAGTTTTGTCACATTATTATTTTTTAACTTACTTTCATTTTATTGACAAATAAAATTGTATATGTTTATGTGATATTTTAAAATGGTTACTCATTTAAATGTCCTTTTATTTCCAACACATTAAAAACTCAGAAAAGATCAAATAAAGTGTTAGTAGAAAGCATAGCTACCAATTAACCTCACATTTGATTCTTAGGGAAGAAAAATATAACAAACATAGTTGACTCTCCAAAGTAAAAGTCTAATTTCTGGCGGGGGGGGGATTGTTTGTTTTTCTTTTGAGACAGGGTCTCACTGTAGCCCCAGTTGGCCTGGCATGATGTAGACCAGGCTGGTCTCATCTCACAGAGATCCACCTGCCTCTGCCTCACAAGTGCTAGAATTAAAAGTATGGGCCACTACGCTCAGCTAAAAGTTTAATTTCTGATCAACCATTTTTCTTTGATGATTTAAGGTCTTTTACATATAAAAGACAAAATACATTGATACTGAATGTCTTCATTACACAGACTCAATTTTTTTTTCAAAGAACAAGATTACGGCACTTTAGAGGTAGACTAAATATATGCTATTCTTACTCTAAAGAACAAGTAATTTCAAGATTGACATTCTCCCCTGATTTTGGGAACACTCTTTCTGTTGAAGTGATCATACAGATTTTATGGCAACCTGAAAAGATTATGCAGGTTTCCTGCTAATCTGATGGTAGCAGGGATGGCTGAGCCTATGCTAAATAATAAGAACAGCATTTAGTTAACTTCTGCAAATCACTGAATTTGGGGAATTTGATATAAAATGTAATTGCATAGATCTCATGTGATTTGAAATGTTCCCTCTAGTTTTACCAACTAAAATAGCAAATTATGGGAAGTGAGTTATAAATGTTTCCAAACTTATCAGTTGTGCACTAGATGGCAAGAAAAAGATTAAAAAGAAACTTCTTACAGAATAGAAGATTTATCTTAGTAATAACCTTCCATCCTCTGAGAAAGACACACTCTTATGCAGTATGGGAGACTTTTTACAGTGAGAAACAGGCTCACATAACTACTTAGTAACCATTCCCTTCTGCCCAAACAGCTATGAGAAATTCGGGTTAAGACAATTAAGACAGTGTCTTCTTAAATAGGCTTGAGTTTAAATTACTTTGTTGTATTCAAACCTATATTCCATATTCTCACCAGTGACCAGGTTATTTCATAATACAGAAAAAAAAATCACTCAGTCTTATACAAATCCTTCTACCCACTTCTTTCAGATAATCTGTGGATACTAAATAAATTTCATCTAAAAGCTGATGAGGAAGATAATTTGGCCTTCTGAAGAATCACATAATAAATAAGGGATGAGGGAACTCTTATGTCCAAAGCATGCCAGGTCCACATCATCACATGTGCTTGGCCAAGCTAACCCTCCTCAACTCAGCCCCGGGCCATGATTGAGAACAATTGGCCATTCCTGATAAAACACAGACTGAAATCACTGACTACTTAGAGCCAAATGGAAATAATTCAAATGCTCATCCATGTCTATGAAAATATTAGCCAAATACATAAACTAATTAATTTTTCAATTTCTATTTTAAAATATGGAAATCTTGTATAATATCCAAATGTTTGTTATAAATACAGCTGTTCTGTTTATTCTTCAGAACTGTACTGCTTATACTAAGAACTTTTAAAATAACTCAATAAATAATTGAAATTTTCATTAAGCTCTTGAGTTCAGCAAACAAAAATTTAAATCTCAAAGATGAAAAATCCAAATAAAATGATCTTACTATATGGAATTAAAAATCATAACTTTTTTTTCATTTATAAATAAATGTTAAAGTAGATCATAAGGGTATCTAAGATGACTACAGAAGAAGATGATGAGTAACTGGGAAACAGCCTTAACTGAAAAGGTACAATTATCACTGAGGTGAATAGATCTAGTGTTTTTATTAGAAATGGTAAGCATCAATCTGATATCACACTAAAATAAGTTTGAAACCTTTTTCAACAGGTGCTACAAATGTATGTAATCTCATTTATGATTACTCAGCAAGAAATATTCAGGTAATAGCATTAATAAAATGAGAATTAGTTTCCTGGCATAAATCATTCATTAGCATTCAGATTAACATAAAGTGACTCAAAAATCAAAGATCTTGAAATCCAAAAGTACTTGGTGAATTCAAAGCTTGTGTCCATTTTCAATATGCTTTTGATTTCAGGGAACTTGCATTTCTTAGGCACATTCAGGTAATGAGAATGGTTGCACATTTGCACACTATGAAAAGCTACACATGTTGTTCTACTTTAGAATAGTAGCTTTTAATAGCTACATATGGCATCGTGCACTATGCCCACATATCTATGACTGATTTAAAAAATGTTTCTTATTTTTATTTCATGTCTATGGGTGTTTTGGCTGCATGTATGTAAGTGCACTGTGTTGTACAATGCACACGGAGGTCAGAAGAGTGTGATGGATGCAGTGTTGCATCCCCTGGAGCTGGAGCTACAGAGATGGCTGATAGCAGCCATGTGGGTGCTGGAAATCAAATCTGGGTCCTCTGCAAGAGCAATCAGTGCTCTTAACCACTGAGCTATCCCTCTAGCCCTGATCTATGATTAATTTCTAAAAAGTTTTACTACATTCATTTGTTTGTTTGTATGTATGCACATGTGCATGCACACACCTGTGGAGACTAGAGGACAATTTGTGGAAGTAGGTTCTCCTCCCTTCTTTCCTTCTTCTCCCTTCTTTCCTTCTTCACCCTTCTTTCCTTCTTCTTTCCTCCTTTCCTTCTTCTTTCCTCCTTTCCTCATCTTTCCTTCTTCTTCCCTCCCTCCCTCCCTCCCTCCCTCCCTCCCTCCCTCCCTCCTTCCTTCCCTCTTTTCTGGTTTTATTGAGACAGGGTCTCCCTGTAGCCCCACAGGGTCTGGAACCCACTATGTAGACCAGGCTGCCATTGAACTCACAGAGATCTGCCTACCAGGTGCTGGGATTAAAGGCGTGCACTACCACACCTAGCTGACTGTTCTTTATAATGCTCTTTTGTCCCTTCTAGGTATTCCTAAAAAGTGAAACGATGTTTTCCCCATTTTTGAAGAAAAAATGGAGTGGGGACTTGAGAGATGGCTTAGCAGTTAAGAGCACTGGTTGCTGTCACTGCAGAGGACCAGTTTTTATTCCCAGCAGCTAACAACTCCAGTTCCAGGCGATTCGATGCCCTCTTCTGGTCTCCATGGGCATTGCGTAGACATGATGCTCTTACATTAAATAAATAAATAAATAAATAAATAAATAAATAAATAAAATTTAAAGATAAAACAGTGAATGTAAAAGAAACACAAAGAGTACTTCTGGTAATGTTCTAATTAAAAAATTAAAATTTTATGTGTGTAGAGTGTTTTGCCTACATGTAAGTTCACCTGTGTTGTAAGATGTCTGGAGAAGCCAGACGAGGGCATTGGATCCTATGGAACTGGAGTTATGGATGGTTCTTAGTCACCATGTGGGTGCTGCAAACAGAATCTGGGTCCTCTGGAAGAGCAATAAGTACTTTTAACCATTGAACCATCTCTACAGCCTCTAGTACTTAGGTACTAGTCACAGGAGTGTGTTTGGTTTATAAAAGCTTATTAAGCTACATGCACTTATTATTTTCTGCTATATCTGTATTAAGCTCAAAAAAGCAAAATACAGATTCAGAATCTAGAATGCTCAGTAGTTAAGTGCCAAATTTAGTAGTGTCCAGCCCCGATGCAGACCATATGACTCATAGGTAGTTCTCGGTCCTCTACACTAAAGTACATTGCTTTTAGTGTCCATTTCCTTCTATCTAATCTCTTATTTCCCTTTTTATCATTAACAAAATATTCTGCTTCATCATCAGAAAATGCCTGGAGTACCATGGTTAAAAACTTTCTCTTCAGCAGTTTGGGATGTATGAAGGTCAGTAGTAAACCACTGGCCCAGAATGCATGTTCAAAACCCAGCACTGGAAAAATAAAACACTGATTCTTTAGGGGCTGGAGTTTTAGTTTAGTGGTAGAGAACTCGGCTAGCATGGGCAAGAGCCTGGGTTCCATCTCCACCTTTACATACACATAAATAATAATATAACTAGATCTTATATAAATAATAATAAAAATAGTCTTCCCCTCATGGGTATTGGTTCTTGATTTTTTGTTCCATATAAAAATAGGATAATGTTGTATAGAAATAAGGCATTTCCTCCTATATTCTTTAAATCATCTCTAGATTACTCATATTCCCTAATATAAAGCAAATACTACATAAAAGTTTTGATATTGTATCATATAGACCAAAAAGTGTATAGTGTCTATACAGACTCATTTTTTTTTCTAATATTTTTAAATCTGTGGTTGGTTGAATCCACAGATGTAGGACTTACAGACATGGAACATTAATATATATTTTCATAATACCTAACCGCAGAAACTTAAATGCTCCAAATGGATTTCACTTAGCCTTGCTTTGGTGCTCTAACTGTAGACCTTACCATGCACGTTTTTTGGCAAATTTTTAACTGCATCACGTACAATTTAGAGCATATCTCAGTATCCGTAATTGCCTTAAGTCCTCACATACTTTATTTTTAAAATGTTAACAATTAGAAAATTAAGGAGAAAAAGTTTCACATTTCTTAGATTCACTGAAATGATGAGGAAAGATGAACAGACTAATACTGTGGAAAACAGATTTGATTACATAAATATTTCACATCTTCTACCCAACTTTACAGACTCAAATCTCAACAAAACCCATGCCTGTACACCATCTAGGTAAACCAATCACAATTATCTTAGGTTCTTGTCTTTCCTAGTGCCTCTGTGCAAACTTTGTACAAACTTTTTCCTCAGCCTAAAACACCCTTCCTCTTGTCCAACTCCTATCTCCTAATCCTTCAAGAATTAGCTCAAATATCGAAGAATTAGTTTTTCATTTCCTTCAGAGAAAGTTAAGCTTATTGTTCCCCAGTGGCAAAAAGGACAGGTTTGCAGTATACAAGCAGAAAAAAACAATGAATCAAGACTTATAAATCTCACCAACAAAATATTAGTTTATAGAATCAGAGAGACATCTCTAATCAGAAAGTTGGTCATTCCATTCATTCTCACTTCTGAAGTAGGTTTAACTTCCTTTTTTTTTTTTTTTTTTTTTTTTTTTTTTTTTTTGGTCTTTTCGAGACAGGGTCTCCCTGTAGCCCCAGCTGTCCTAGAACTCACTCTGTAGACCAGGCAGGCTGGCCTTGAACTCACAAAGATCTGCCTGCCTCTGCCTCCCGCGTACTAGGATTAAAGGCGTGCACCACCACGCCTGCCTTAACTTCCTTTCTATGTTCCATCGCAGCACTCTTTGGGTTTCCTTCATTATATTCTACATCATTGAATTTTAAATAATTATTCACAGAATCATTTAATATCTGTCTCCCTCTCTGCATTGCAAGTTCTATGACACAGTAAGAATCTCCTATAGCTGAATCCTTGGAACCAAACCCAACATAGAATATAGTAACAACTCAACCAATTTTGTTGAATGAATGAGCTTTCTCCAAAAGCTCCATGTTATTTGGGGTTGATATATCATTTTAGTTCACCATCTTGAAAATGGTTGTGCCGGGCGTGGTGGCGCACGCCTTTAATCCTAGCACTCGGGAGGCAGAGGCAGGAGGATCTTTGTGAGTTCAAGGCCAGCCTGTTCTACAGAGTGAGTTCCAGGACAGCTGGGGTTACAGGGAGACCCTGTCTCAAAAAGACCAAAAAAGAGAAAAGAAAATGGTATCCTGCCAAAATATGCCAAAGATCTTTTGCATGTGACTTTTGGATACTGCAAATGATCATAACAATTATGGCAAAACTAAGAACATAAAATAATTAAAAATAATTAAATTTATTATTTCTATGTTTGGTTCCCCTACTAAAATGATTTTCCCTTTTCCTCCAACCCAGGGCTCAGAGAACATCATAGAAAAGGGAGTGAAAAGAATATAAGAACAAGAGGATAGGGTAAGGTACTGTGAAATGCGGTCTCCTAGACATAGTATGAATGACTAGTCATGAATTCACAGCAGCCATGGTTACCTATGCAAGTCAGTCAGCATTCCAGCATCCATGAAGGAGCTCACAAGGTCCCATTCCTAGCTGAGGGGCTAATTGGCAGTTGATGGCTGTTGGGAAAGGGAGAGTGAATTTTCATTGGGGGTGTGTATACTGCTGGACTGCCCAGGCTCCAGTGAATGGCCCCTTGCTTATGGGCTTTTGGGTGGTATTAAATGGATTAAGTGAGGTACAAAAAAAAGACATGACAGTGGGAGAGGGGCATATGGAAAGGGATTTAGGGGTGTGGGAAGGAAACATTGTGGGGGTGGATATGATCAGGATACAGTGTATAAACGTATGTTTGTCAAATAATAAATAAAAATCATTTTAAAAGTATATGTAAGGTAAGTATTATAGAAAGCAGAATAGAATTTACTTTGCATTTAAAGGAGGGAGTGATCATATATTATTTCCTATTATATTCTGAATCTGAAGAGTCCCCCGTAGGTTCATGATCTGAATGGTTAGTCCCTGCTTGTGGCATATTTTTCTTTTTAAAAAGTTTATTTATGGGGCTGGAGAGATGGCTCAGCGGTTAAGAGCACTGACTGTTCTTGCAGAGGACCCGGATTTGATTCCCAGCACTTACATGGTGACTAAGAACTGTCTTAGGCCGGGTGTGGTGGCTCACGCTTTTAATCCCAGCACTTGGAAGGCAGAGGGAGGTGGATCTCTGTGAGTTCAAGGCCAGCCTGGTCTACATAGCGAGCTCCAGGCCAGCTGGGACTAAAAGGAAACCCTGTCTCAAAAAAAAATCTTTTTTTAATTTAAAAGTTCATTTATTACAATTATTTGTGTGTATGAGTGTGTGTGTATGTGTGTGTGGTTGTGTGTGTGTGTGTGTGTGTGTGAGAGAGAGAGAGAGAGAGAGAGAGAGAGAGAGAGATCATGTGGAGAGGTCAGAGGACAACTCTCAGGAGTCTATTCTCTCTTGAGAGAGAGAGAGAGAGAGAGAGAGAGAGAGAGAGAGAGAGAGAGATATCATGTGGAGAGGTCAGAGGACAACTCTCAGGAGTCTATTCTCTCTTAAGTATGGATTCTAGTGATGGAAGTCATCCAGGTTGTGAGGCAAGCACTTTACCCACTGAGCCATTTTGCTGGCCTTTTATATTTTTGACAATTTTATACATGTATAGAATGTATTATGACCTTACTTACCTACTATTACCCTGCCTTATAACTCTCCCATTCCTGCTGACTTTTCTCTTCCCACCTAGTCCCTCTTTTGCTTCTATGTCGTGTGTGTGTGTGTGTGTGTGTGTGTGTTTTAGAGGGTGAATAATCAAGTTGTTATGTGCTCATATTGCAATGACCATGTCATCTCCAGAAGACAACATTTGATAGCACTCTTCTCGATCCTCCATCTCTTCCAATCTTCCCCCACCTTATGTAATCTTCCCTGGGCCTTGAAGGTGGTGATAGAGATGTTCCATTTAGTGTTGAGAACTCAACAGTTATTTATCTTCAGTACTTTGACCAGTTATGAGTCTCTGCATGAACTGTCACCCACTGCAACAATAATGACCTGATAAGCAAGAGATGCCCACTGGTATAATAGTGGCCTGACTGCTCTGGGGATTTGAAGCCTGCTCCATGGGAAGAATACATTCCTCATACAGGCCTTGGGGAGAATCTACTGCTAATATTTTCTTAAATGGACATGTAGTCTAATTACCACATATTTATATTTATACCCACCGTCTAATGGAGTTCTCAGCCTTAGTCAAAAGCTTCTTTGTGGTACTCTATGGGGGTATGGATCCCCCTAAGAGACTGGGCTTGTCTGGAAGAATATCACTGGTGTCAGGCTTTTGTAGATTACAGTCATCCCTGTGCAGCCTGTGGTCCCTGCTTCTTGGTAGGTAGGCTCTTTTGAGAAAGATTTGCCACATGCTCCTACCACCACAGAAGGAGCCCTGCTGGACTGAAATGCCTCTGAAACTGCAAAGCAACATCAACTTTTCCTGGAGCTGGAGACATGGCTCACTGGTTAAAAGAATTAGTTGCTCTTGCAGAGGACCTGGGTTCTATTCCAAGCACCGATGTGGTGGCTAACAGCCAACACCCTCTTCTGACCTCCCTGGGCATTCATGACACAAGTGTACTTACATACATGCAGGCAATACACTCATACACATAAAATTAAAAGAATATTAAAAAAATAAACTTTTTTCCCTCTTAAGCTGCTTCTGTGAGGTATTTTGTCACAGCAATGAGAAAAGTAACCAATTGTGGTTCTAATATTGCTAAACATATACTAATAGGAATGGATTTACATTCTTTTTAACCATGGTTCCCTTCACTACAAACAGAAACTAAGACTTTGGGTAGATTCATCCCCTGGTTTCTGAACTAAGAAAATGGCCAGCAAAATATCTATTTGACTCCAACAGGATCACACAAAGTTCACTGCCCATTTTTTCTTGACTATTTATTCCCCCACAAATTAACTCCCTTCTTAGCAGTTATGTCTAGATATTTTCTATTATACCTTTTCCTTGTCTCTTCCAAATATTGGTGTTCTTGGGGGAAAATATTCCTCCTAGTCATAATTTGTGTAAATTTTTGAATCTAAAAATTAAATATACATCAAATTGCCTACTACCATGTGGAATATACCTACATCAAAGAAAATGAAAGACTTCAAGGAAAATTAGTCTTTAAAACTGATGCCAAGGGCTGGGGAGATTACTCAGTGGACAAAAGTACTTCCTGAAGCATCAGGATCTAAATTTATATAAATTTAACATATAAATTTCTGAGCGTGAGTGTATGTCTGCAACCCCAGTGCTGCAGGTAGTGGAAACAGGAGAATATCTGGCACTTGTTGGCTGCCAGCCTAGCTCTAGGGTTCATTGACAGATCTTGTTTCAAGGGAATAAGTATAGAGAAGGACATGGGATGTCCCCCTCTTCTAGCCTCTTCACTTGAACTCACTCCTGTGCATATACCACATGATACCACATATGCACACATGGATGTACACATACAGAGAGAGAGAGAGAGAGAGAGAGAGAGAGAGAGAGAGAGAAAACTGCCCAGCAGTCACTAACCAATTTATATTGATCCTTAAAGATACTCTAAGGCAAAATGTTTAGTAACAGTACATGTCAAATGTGTCTACAGTTTATGGAAATGGGAAAAAAATGGGACCATAAGACAAGTGACCAGGTAAAAACACTTGATATGCAAGCCTCGTCCATTTGTTCCTTTTCTGTTGCTATGATAAAACATCATAAAGCAACTTGTAAAAGGAAAATGTATTGGGCTTATGGTTCCAGAGGGCTAAGAGTCCCATTATGGTGGTGAAGGCACGGCAGGAGGCAGCTGGAGCAGAAAAAGCTGAGAGCTCACATCTTTCAGTAGGCACAGGAAGAAGAGAACCAAACTGGAAATGGGACAAGACTATGAACTCTGAAAGTCCTCCCTCAGTGACATACTTCCTCCGGGAAGGCCATATCTCTTGATAGATTCCATGACTTTCCCCAAACAGAGCCACTAACTGACCAAATGTTCAAATACTTGGAGCTTATGGGGGACTGTCTTCATTCAAACCACCATACCTGGCAAGGTGAGCTTTATCCCTGGAACCCACACAAAAGTGGAAGGAGAGAAATGACTCCGCAAAGTTGTTGTCTGACCTCCACATATGTACTGTGGCATGTATGCTCATGTATATACATACGACATGCTCACAGACATATATAATAATTTTTTAAATCTTTTAAAGGAAATGCAAGAATATTTAGAATATGTATCTTTGATGGCTTCTTCTTAAAGCTTTTGAGGCTGGTCCTATAAAAGACCAAATGAAACTAGAAAGAGCTATGCCTGGAGCCTTCAGTTGAAATTGAGAGTGGTATAATTTCAAGCTTTTAGAAGGCTGAAAACATCAACAGTCAGTCTCCCTCCTTCCCTTCTTCTCTCCCTCCCTCCCCTTCTCTACATACACACACACACACACACACATGGTGTGCGCACAAAGTCCACCGCTGAGAGTTATACTATATTATGTATAGGCCTAGATAGATAGTACGACGAGGATATATAGATAGGCTATATAATTACATCCACTCACACAATAGACATTATTATATATATATATAATTACACACACATAGATTACATATATATATAATTACACACACATAGATTATATATATATATATATAAAATCTATGTGTGTGTAAACACATACATATTCACAATTAAAGCCATTATTTTGTATACTAATTGAAAAAAGTATTTTAAAAAATGCAAGCCTGACCCAAGTTTAATCCCTGTATCCCACATGGTGGAAGGAAAGAAGTGATTTGCCATGGTATGTATGTGTCACATGGGCACACACACAATGAATGAATGAATGAATGAATGAATGAATGAATGAAATAACTGGGCTGGTGAAATAGTTCAGTGGATCAAAACATTTGCCACAAAGCCTCATGACTTGAGTTCAGTTCCACATGGCAGAAGGAGAGAATTGACTCCCACAAGTTGTCCTCTGATCTCCAATGAATACCATGGTCTGTCCCCCTGACAAAATATCGTAATATAAAAATGTAAACAGGCTTTAAAATGACATTAAAAGCTGGCTGGAGGAAAAACTTTTGGTGCTTCAGATATGTTTCAGGTATCATCGTGATTCCTGTACTGACTCTGCTGTCCATTTCAGCAATCATACCTACCTTGTGTTTGACAATCAATCAACTGGCCCCTGCCACCCCAAGGATCCAGTTACCTGCATTATATTTAGGGTTCCCAGTCAGTGGCAGCAATTCCCATTGAAATTTCCCATTGAACACAGCACTCTACAAAGATTCTGGGACATCCCTTATGAATTCTGGGTTGTCACATAGGTCATCTAAGAAGCCAGGGTAGGGAGTGTACTTTTCCTGGGCAGTAGGATTTGATAACTATCACATGTTCTCCTTCACCTTTTAGGGGGTAGACTTTTTTTGGTATTTTTGAAACAGGGTCTCTCTTTAGTCCCAGCTGCCCTGGGAACTCACTATATAGACCAGGCTGGCCTCGAACTCAAGAGATCTGCCTGCCTCTGCCTCCCAAGTGCTGGGATTAAAGGTGTGTGACACCACACTCTGCTGGGAGAAGGCTTTTACTAGTTATCCTATTTTTTCTATGTTATAGTTTGAGTATGAAGTCTCCCACCCCAAAGGTTCATGAGCTTGGTGTTCAACTAGTGGCATTACTTTGGGTGCTTCTGTAAACTTTGGGGGGTACAGCCTAACTACAAGCCACTGGAGGCTGGTCCTTGGGGCTGTATCTTATCCTGCCTTGCCTCTATTTCCTGTCTCTTTATGTCATTAAGAGAGAAGCCTCTGCCACAGGCTCCCACCACCACAGACCCATGAAATCAATGAAATCAAGGATTATGGACTGAATTTGTGAACCAAAATATATAACTTTCCTTCCTTAAATTATTTAACTAGTCCTAATGGAGAAGACTGCACATCCCCAAGATACTGAAGACTTAAAAGATAACACTCTGGAGGTGTTTTGACCATGGAAAAGGCAGGCACGTTATTTGTACAGGAAGACAAATAACTACTTATTGGCTAACTAGAGAGTTATAATATAGCAAAGATTATTAATAATCTACCCAATATTCATTCCCCACTTTTTCATGCTCTCAGAAGCCCAATGCTGTTGGATTCCACTGTGCTCAAATAAAAGTAATTATTTCCCAGTTTTGCAGTATATGATGTAGTTACGTGATATCATTTGGTCAATGAAATAAAAGCAGATTTCACTGGATGTGGTTTATGGGAAAACTCTTCTCAAGAGGGCTTACTCGGCCAGCAGGCATCATCTTGTTCCTCCCTTTCTTCTAGCCTGCCTGGAACATAATGTAATGGATTGAGCCTTGGGAGCTATTTTGTAACCACAAGCACCCAATAAAGATGGCTGTGAAGAAGGCTAGAAAGTGCCTGGGTCCTTAATAACATCTTGGAGGCACCATGCCAGCCATAGAATGTACTTTGGAATTCTTATTTTGTAAGAAAAATGGGCACAGATTTACTTAGGTCAG
The DNA here is from genome assembly GCA_009823505.1 of Rhizomys pruinosus. Classification (NCBI taxonomy): domain Eukaryota; kingdom Metazoa; phylum Chordata; class Mammalia; order Rodentia; family Spalacidae; genus Rhizomys; species Rhizomys pruinosus. The sequence continues at coordinate 462,235 of VZQC01008980.1, read as the reverse complement.
TACTGTGTGATTTCCTGGTCCAGACAGGAAAATGTAATTTCTAAGATGATAAGGATGTACAGAATCTGTAACGTTACTGTCATATTTCCCATACTAGGAACATGCCCCTCAAAGATCTCAACAGCTGCATTTGCTACTGAGCTTCCACTCAATATTTTAGAACCTATTTTCTATTTGTATAAATTTCAATTTCCTCTCAGTATGCACAAAGCTCTGGGTTCATTCCTAGCCTGGGAAAAAACGTTAATGAACTTCAGAGGGAAATATAAGTGAAAAAGCACCCATTTTAAAGACCATGAATAGTGAGGAAAATGTTAGACCCTACAATAAGTTGTCCTCTTATCTCCCCATGTGTACCATGGTATGCACACTTGCACACGTGCACACACACATACGTGCACACACATATCATAGACACATCCATGATAATAATAAATAATAAAAAAAAACTCTGAACTTTGGGGCTGCAGCAATGGATCAGTGGTTAAGAGCACTGGCTGCTCTTGCAAAAGTCCCAGGTTCAATTCTAAGCACCCACATGGAGACTAACAACTATTTGTAACTCCAGTTCCAGGGGATCCAATGCCCTCTTCTGACCTCCATGGGCATTCCATAACATCGGTACATTTACATACATGCAGGGAATACACTTATACACATAAAAACAATAATTATAATATTAAAAACTCTGAACCTTAATTACTATGAACATGCTGAGCATAGTAGTCCATACCTCAGGAGGCAGAAGCAGATGGATCTCTGTGAAATTGAGGCCAGCCTGGTCTACATAGCAAGTTCTAGGACAGCTGGGGCTATAGGAAGACCCATCTCAAAAACAAAAAAATAACCAACAAAAAAAATTACTATGAGCACATAAATAATTACTAAATTTACTTATTCTTCACAATTAGTATAATAGTTTGCTACCTTTTAGATGTACTCAACATGTTTTTAGGTCTTAAGTATATTAATTAATTTTTTGTCTTTTTGAGACAGAGTCTCCCTTTAGTCCCAGCTGGCCTGGAACTCACTATGTAGACCAGGCTGGCCTTGAACTCACAGAGATCCGCCTGCCTCTGCCTCCCAAGTGCTGGGACTAAAGGCGTGCACCACCATGCCCGGCTAGGTCAGCTAGTTTATTTTAAGACCAGGGTTATGCTGCCCCATGTAGAACTGTACTAAGAGTTTACTGTTTTGATTTTATATCAAAGAAATAATGACCTATGATGGAGAGAGCATAAAAAAGATCAAGAGTATACTCCATCTCTATTGCTTTGTTTCACCAGACAGAACTAATGCTAGCAAACAGCTGATTGTCTACCAAACACAATGATCTGCTGCAACTACAATAGTATGTAACATAGCTCTCTCTGACCTTAAAGAGAACTGAAGCAATCCAAGATAATATATGTATGTATTATATTTATATATATATATTTTCTTATATATTATATATTCATATAGCGAGATGATGAGAGAGAGAGGAGAGAGATGAATAGAGTAGAGTATATAAACTCTGACCCTGGTCCCTATTAAAACTTCCAAAGCTAAGTTCATTGTTCCTTAAATATATTGTAACCTCTTGGAAAATCCACAAATGTAACCTAAGAAAGACTTTCTTTTTTCTTTTTTTTTTTCTTTCCTTTTTTGGTATTGTTGAGGCAGGGTCTCCCTTTTAGTACCAGCTGTCCTGGAGCTTGCTCTGTAGACCAGGCTGGCCTTGTACTCACAGAGATCCGCCTACCTCTACCTCCCGAGTGCTGGGATTAAAGGCATGCACCACCACTCCCGGCTAAGAAAGACTTTGTAATGGAACTAGGAGCAATGTAGAACAAGTTACAAAAACATCTTTAAGATCAAGGTTGCTTAGATCACTTTTAGAATACCTCATACACTGAATCCATAAAAATACCAATCCCAGCTACATAAAATAAAAGGTATATATGCAATGAACAAAACTCACTATTCTGCAGATGAACAAAACTCACTATTCTGCAGATGTTATAAGTTAATGAAGCTAAATGCTAAAGCATCTTAGTATTTGCTTCCCATGCCTAGGGTTCTCCAACCCTGTGTATGCTAGGCAAGTTCTCTCCCACATCTCCAGAGGCAGAACCTTAGTTTTTAAAAATGAACAACTAAGGTCATTCAATCAGAGTTAGGGAATTTCAAGTGAAAATTGGGGTAGAGGAGAAAATCAAAACTTCTTTCAAAAACTTAGCTATCACCCATAGATAAAAGCATTAGATATAGCTGTTGTCTAATCTATTCTTCTACTTGGCTGGTGTAGATAGAAAGCAGTAGAAACTTTCTAAAAGCTACTCTGCACAACAGACATACTATAGCATACATCTGACACTAGTCTTATATACTCACAATCAAGAGACATATCCTAGAAGCTGTGATATTAACAGCTCCCTTCCTTGCTATTACTAATCACAATGGTCACCATCTGGGCTGATTTTAAAGTCATACAAGCATAATCAAAAGGTTTAAATATATTTCATATTCTCCTGCACAAATTTATGAATATATAGTTACTTAAGTGGTATTAGATTTTGCAAAATAGAGGAAAATGACCAAAAATGAAAAGTTGTATCAAAAGCTAAAATTGAAATATTGTGCAGAAATCGTACAGAAAATTCTTCATCACAGATACATCCCAAACACTGTTCTCCTACGTTATCCCTCTGGCTTATGACCAAAAGGAATTTATCTTTATGGTAGGCTAGCTGAGTCTCTCTCTCTCTCTCTGTCTCTGTCTCTCTCTCTCTCTGTCTCTCTCTCTGTCTCTCTCTCTCTCTGTCTCTCTCTACACACACACACACACACACACACACACACTGATCTCTGTGAGTTCTATAGGCTGATCTCTGTGAGTTCCAGGCCAGCCTGGTCTACACAGAGAATCCCATGCCTAGCCAGGGTGATATAGTGAAACTCTATCTCAAAATGAAAAGAAAAAACTAGAAACTTATCTATTGAAACCATCAACCCATTATAAATGACACTTTTCCTTAGGTAATTCCAGGTACTGAAATGTGAATATAAAAAATAAAAATCAACCCAAAGAACTAAATTATAGCTGACTCAAAGCAGTAATGACATCATCTATACAAATGTTCTGAGAAATATTTCTCAGATTCCCAGAAAACATCACAACTTTCAATGTATTCTTCTCCAGGTTATTTCCCCTTCTATTTTAGAATGAAAAAGAAAGATAAATAAAATTCTGACACAAGGATTTAGCTATCTGCTAATAGATCATAAAACTATACGAGGGTTCAGACTACAAAGCAGCCATAGGTAGTTCCAGATGGTCTGAAGAGGTTGGGGACACTGCTTCTCTGAGCTTTGCCTATGCTCTCTACTAAGAACCTCCAATGACCTAAACCCAGGAGAGGATAGAAAAGAGGGGGCTGAAATTGGTGCTTTCCAGGGGAAAGAAAAATGCTACTTTAAGAAACTCAAACTCTGCAGCAGAAGCAGTTAGTTGGCTGGTTGTTATTTGTGCACTTTAGTTTCCACACAGTACTCAAGAAGTCATCCACAACCTTAAACAGCACAATAATTAATGTTCCATTAACTTATCCCATGTTAAGATCAAGGAAAAAGTGATTGCACTGAGAAATGAGTACTTATTCCAGAGGAAGGTTTACATGAAAAACACCATAATTCAAAGGATGCGATTAGAGACAAATCATGCTCTTAAGTTTGACAGTCCTATAGAACTTTAATTGCTTCCTTGTTGGTATGCTCTTTATTAATGAACTATACTGCAACTATTAATGTTTATTAAAGTACTTAATATATTACTTTATCCACTATTATACAAATAGAATCCAGTTACCCTTTGATATTTCCATTTGTGGAAGAGTCTAGGTGGGTCTCAAAAAGGGTTCCTTGGGAAATACTCACTTTCAACTTGCTCTTTTCATACTCAGTTTTTCAGTTCTCATTTCCTCTCTCCTTCTTCCTGTTCCTCTCCCTCTCTACTGATGTCAGGCTATACCCTGTTCTATGTCACTCCATATTTTGTAAACAGTAGTTTTCAGGCTGTACCTCAACCTCCATTTTATAATCGGCATTTGGGTCCACTTTGCACGCAGATCCATAGGCAGGGTGACTCTGTATCACACTGTACATAAAAACACTAAACACCACCACATATCCAACACCAGCCATGAGACAGACTGATAACTTATTCCTAAATGATAACTTATTCTTAAATCCCTATAAACTTAGCAAAACAGAATGGTACATATGGCCATATGAGTGTATTAAAAACATATAAAAAACAGACCCAATAACTTATCAAACATACCAGATCAAGGGAAGGTGTAATGCCCTCAACTGGATTAGAATCAAAACAGAGGATAATTAATATTTCAATGGTGATAGCTGACCTATTATTTGTTTGTGTCAAGGGATCAAGGCACTGATAGGTAGAAAACTCTATAAATTGTCACCTGAGCTCAAGCTCTATCTCTCATTACTGTTACAACCAACTCAAACTGTCATTCAACAATCTATCCATTTTTTTCCCAAGAAGACCTGGACCTACATCTCACCTACAGGGTTGTGTGGTCCTGCATCTTGTCTCTTATGGCCTCCAGAGTCTTGTACCATGCTTCTGCAGCTATACTCCTCAGCCCCGAGGCCCACCTGCTTAACCTTGTGATCCTGAAGCTCCTATACCCCAGATCTGTGCCTCCAACCAGCTCTCCTGGTTTACTCATATCTATAACATGGCAATGACTCTGCACCTGTATGAGCTCTCTCTGCCTCTGCCTCCAGTAAGCCCTCTTTGAACTCCTCAAACCCTGCTATGGCCTCTTTAACCTTTTTTATAGCCAGTTTGTAACCTAGATACATAGATAGGGAGATAAGTGCTGGAAATAAAATTACTATGATATATGATGTTTAAATATTGGTAATTAAGACTAGAATAAAAGAATGTGTGTTTGCCAAGGGCCGGTTATCAAAGGAATCAGGACTACTTGCCAAGCTGAAGCCAAGGAAACCAACACAGATAGTGAATTTGTTATTCGATAAATTCTGACATTGTGGAAAGACACAAATATCCTTCTGACAGTGTACTCATAATACTGTCCCTTCTCCTTCCTCCCTTCCTCTGCTTCTCAACTCCAAATTCAACCTGCTCTAACTCCAAGGAGTGAGTGTGACATTCCACTTCCAAGACCAAGCCCTGCTATATTCTAATTATGAGAAAACAGAAACCACCTTTTGATCTATCCCTTTGAAGAAAGCACTTCCTAGACTGGGGGGAAAATTCCTGCCATATAATTTTAGAGTTTAAAATAAATCTATTTTTAATATCCTTTTATTCTTCCTCAAGAACTAAAAAATAAATTTCAGATAATCAAAAATAATAAGATAACAACAAAGGGAGAAAATGTATATGAGTTTTCACATGATGCTCATGAAAACTCAAAACAATCAATAGAAATAAAGAAAAAGACTGATGCTGGGTGTGGTAGCACAGGCTTTTCCCAGCACTCAGGAGGTAGAGGCAGATGCAGGTGGATCTCTGTGAGTTCAAGGCTAGCCTGGACTACATAGTAAATTCCAGGTCAGCTGGGGATACAGGGAGACCAAAATAAGAAAAAGATTGATATGTTATGATTATGAGAAAAGGTGTTCTTAATCAACCTCCATTTAACAAAGTTCACAAATTAAAATCTAATAAATACCCATAGCATGTTGATTGCTCAGTGCTAACTGACTACTGGGGAGTACACCTGCTCATGAGCCCCACAAATTAAGATGTCTACTTACAAAGAGTTATTTATGTTTGTTCTTAAATGTGTTTCTCCTTATGCTAACTGTGTAGGTGTTACTACAGTTCTTAATTATAGATTACATATTTGCTATATCAATCAAATATAAGCACAAAAAGAAAAAGAAAGGAACAGACTGCAAAAACCAGATAAAGGTGATCCTGAATTAAATGTAGGTGACAAAACTGTAAAACATTTGGGGAAGCTGTAAAATATATGAAAGGATCATAGAGTCAGAATACAGCTCATTATGACTCCCTGTAAAGAAATAAAAACATAGGCTGGGTGTGGCGGTGCAAGCCTTTAATACCAGCAGAGGCAGGCAGATCTCTGTGAGACTGAAGCCAGCCTGATCTACATAGCAAGTTCCAGGCCCCCTGGGGCTACAGTGAGACCCTGTTTCAAAAACAAACAAAAAAAGTAGAAGAGTAATATTAACTTGAAAAAAATTCTAAACTAGAAGCTATTAATAATGCATTCTGGGTGAGATGTATAAAAAAATACAGATTTATAATAAAAAGACATTCCAGTATCATAGTGTGTATTCAGAAGCTTTAAGTTAAAATGTTAAAAAAAATGTATATTTTTTGGATACCTGTCTCTCCCTTTAGTAGACGAGCTATAAGATCCAATCATATCAAATATGATTTTATAAGATCCAATAATATCTATATGATTTTTAGTTTTACAAAAATCAAACTCATTAGGAATAAAATTGAAAAGCGAATTTGAAAACTATGTGAAATAGCAGATTAGACTCTTTTTTTTTTTTAAATGATTTTTTTTTTTTTTATTTATTTCGGTATGTATATCAATGTACTGTCTGCATGCAGGTTTGTGCACCCGTGTCGTGCAATGCCGCGGAGGTCAGAAGAGGGTCTCGGATTCCCCTGGAGCTGGAGTTCTCCTGGAATTGGAGTTTCAGACGGCTCTCGGCCGCCATGTGGGTGCTGGGGATCGAACCCGGGTCCTCTGCAAGAGCGGTCGGCGCTCTTAACCGCTAGGCCATCTCTCCAGCCCCAGATTAGACTCTTTAATACATGAAATTACTCAAGTTAACAAGAACAACGTGTGGCAACTAAGAGGAAACAGGTAAAGCAACTGCCCAATTTAGAAAAGAGATATAAAAATTAAATATAGAGAAAATGAGTACATTCATTGACTATGAAAAAAAACAAAATACTCTTCTATGAAATATCATTTTCCCTATTAGGTCAATAAAACTTAATAAGCACAGTTGATATTGCCAAATGTACAATACAATAAATATGGATAGTTTGACCCTAAAATTAAGTATCTTGTTGAAACTTTTTTTACAAACCTTTGACAATCCTTCTAAACTTGAAGGTTTGGAAAGTTCTATAATAGGCCAGGCGCGGTGGCTCATGTCTTTAATCTCAACAATCAGGAGGCAGAGGCAGGATAATCTCTGTGAGTTAGGTCAATCTGGTCTACCTAAAGAGTTCCAGGCCAGCCAGGGCTACATAGTGAGACCCTGTCTCAAAAGGCAGGAAAGGGTTGGGCTGGAGATATGGCTGAGCAGTTAAGAGCATCGGCTGCTCTTGCTGAGAACCTGGGTTCGATTTCCAGAACCCACAGGGTAGCTAACAACCATCTGTAACTCCAGTTCCGGGGGATCGGACATTTTCTTCTGGCCTCCAAGGGCATTGCATGCACGTGGTGCACTTACATACATTCAGAAAAAGCACTCATACACATAAAATTAAAATTATATATACATTTTTTAAAGAAATGTAGCAAGATACACTTTCTAAAAGAATTAATTGTAATATTTCTTTTGGTCTTTTTCGAGACAGGGTCTCCCTGTAGCCCCAGCAGTCCTGGAACTCTCTCTGTAGACCAGGCTGGCCTTGAACTCACAAAGATCCGCGTGCCTCTGCCTCCCAAGTGCTAGGATTAAAGGTGCACACCACCATGCCCGGCTAATTGTAATATTTTTCAAAGTGGAGAAATAAAAAATTATGTTAGATACTGAGGATGAAGTAGTAAACAAAACAGTCCCAGGATTTACCGAGTTTAGAGCCTACTGGGAAAGTCAGTCAAATTATACAAGTAATCATCTAAAGTACAGCAAAGGGGGAATCACTAAGTAAATTACGAGACCATTCAAATGATGGTATGACACACAGCCATTAGAAATTATTTATAATGAATTTTCAAGGACATGAGGAAATATTTGCACTAAGTGAAGAGTTATAAGATTATAAAATGGTATAAAGATACAATGAAAGTCTATGGGGTAGAGCAAGACATAAAATGGCAAAATGAGGCCTCCACCCGTTTATAATGGTTTAGACCAGCAGGTCTGTAGCATTTGAACTTGGGCTGCTTCCATCCCCCACCACAATTCTGTGGTCCCCTAGCTTTGTGGACATTGTCAATGAAGGGAGCTGACCTGATTCAGAGCCCCAAGGGAAAGCCCCATTGTCCTGGCAGTGCTGAAAAGAATAGTAATCATTAGTGAACAAACACCACAGCTGCTAAAGCATGCAAGGTTCCTGGAGGCAAACAAGACAACAGCCAAACCTGTAAATGGGAGATCTGCAAAATGACACAGCCACAGATGGCTTAAAGCCCTGACATATTTGGGGGTTCAGTAAGGCTGTACACATGTGCAGATCTGTGTGCGTGTATGTCTAAGAGAGATCCGAGAGACTCCAATTACCTACCAGGCCTAGTTGATTGTGAGGCTTTGCACAAACTCAAAGTGAAAGTCGAGGCAGATTTTTTAAAAAAATATTTTGTTTTGTTTTTGAATTAGCTTACAAAGTAATAGGTTTTCATACATTTCATCGTGGCTGGCTCTTCCCCACCCACCTTCTGCCCTCCTACCTCATTGTACTTTCTCCCTAGTATTCTTTACCCTTTCACTTTGTTCTGTTGCAGCCTCTACCCTGCTCCCTTAAGGCCTCTTTTTTTTTTCACTCGTATGAGCCCTTTTCTAGTTTCCTGGGCTTGACCCATGTTTTCTTCCACCCGGATATGCATATTTTACAGTTAGAAGCTAGAATCTGCAGATGAGAAAGAGCATATGGTATTTGTCTTTCTGAGCCTGGGTTACCTTGCTTTAGGTTTTCCAGGTCTATCCACCATTTTGAAAATTTCATAATTTCCTTTTTCTCCGAATAAAATTCCATTGTATACACACACACACACACACACACACATCATTTTCACTATGCATTATTCTGTTACTAGATATCCAGGCTGATTCCATTTCCTTGCTACTGTGAAAAGACCAGTGATAAGTATGGATATACAAGTATCTCTGAGTAGGGTATAGATTCAGGAGTGGATCAGATGGATCATGTGATTTCTTTAGTGGCCACACTAGTTTACACCCCCACAAACAAGTGTGTAAAGGCTCCTCTTTACACTCTCACCAGCATTTGTTGTCATCTATTTGTATTTCTCTGATGGCTAGAGATGTTGAATGCTTTACACATTTATTGGCCATTTCTTTTGAACTGTCTGTTCAGATCATTGGCCCATTTATTGACTAGCAGCTTTGTTTTCCTTGAGCTGTTCCAAAGTTTCCTGTTTTAAATTAAGGTCTCTGATCAAGTTTGAATTGACATTTGCAAAGAGTAGGAGATATGGATCTAATTTTATTCTTTGGCAGATGACATCCAGTTTTTCCAGTGACATTGTTGAAGAGGCTTTTTCCCAGTTCATGCTTCTGACACCTTTGTAAAAAAATTAGATGCCCACAGCTGTGTGAGCTTGTTTCTGGGTCTTCTATTATGTTCCACGGGTCTACATGTCAAGGCAGATTTTTAAAGATTTATTTTTTGTTAGTTTTAAGTTATGTGCATGCATGCATGTGTGTGTGTGTGTGTGTGTGTGTGTGTGTGTGTGTGTGTGTCTGTCTGTCTGTCTGTCTGTGTATGTGCAGGAGAGTACAACTGTCTGAGGAGTCCAGAAGAGGGTGTGGGCTCCACTGTAGCTGGAATTACAGGCAGTTGTAAGTTGGAACAGTCCAATATGGCTGCTAGGGACTGAGCTGAGGTCCTCTGTAAGAACAGTACTTGCCGTTAACCTGATCCAATTGGTGGTTTAGTAGGCTTTGTGTTTTAATTCTTAATGCATTTTAATTTATCATGTATGTGCATATGACCGGAAGTCAGTTCTCTCTTTAAAAATGTTTTACATTTACTTATTTTTGTGTGTGTGCACACATGTATATATGTAATGTGTGGGCATATGCATGCAATAATACATGTGTGGAGGTCAGAGGACAATTTGTAGGAGTCAATTCTGTCCGTCCACCATGTAGGTCTGGTTCTTAGGCTTCACAGCAGGTACCTTAACCCACTAAGCCACCTTGCAGGCTATGACTTATTAGACTTTAAACTAGCTATTATACATATGATCACAGGGCTGGGCATGGTGGCACATACTTTTAATCGCAGCACTGGGAGGCAGAAGCAGGTGGATCTCTGTGAGTTCAAGGCCAGCCTGGTCCACATAGTGAGCTCCAGGCCAGCTGGGACTAAAAGGGAGACCCTGTCTCAAAAAGACCAGAAAATAAATAAATAAATAAATAAATAAATAAATAAATAAATAAGATCATGGAACTAAAAGATAGTATATTTAATGAATTTTAAGATGTACATGATGATGACTTATCAGATAGAAAATAGTTACAAAGAAACAGAATTAAAAAGAATCATATAGAAATTATAGTATTAAAACTTATTTTAGACAGCTGGGGCTACAGGGAGACCCTGTCTCAAAAAAGACCAAAAAAAAAAAAAAAAAATAAAAATAAAACTTATTTTAAGCAGGGCGTGGTGGAGCATGCCTTTAATCCTAGCACTCAGGAGGCAGAGGCAGGTGGATCTTTGTGAGTTCAAGGCTAGCCTGGTCTACAGAGGGAGTTCCAAGTCTACAGGGAGACCCTGTCTCAAAAAGGCCAAACAACCCCCAACTTATTTTAACACTCCTTCCCCATCACCAACTCACATGATGCTATTAGCATTTGGCTTCACTCATAACCCACCATGATGGCTAAGGAAGGCATCGTTGCTGGAGGTTTAATGGACATTAATAGTGCTTTACATGTAGTGCTGAAGATCACCCTTATCCATGATAGCCATGGAATTTGTGCAGCTGACAAAGTCTCAGACAAACAGCAGGCCCAACTTTGTTAGCATGCATCCAATTGCGATGAGGGTCAAGTTGGTAGAGGCCGTTTTGCTGAATACCAAACCAATCTAACTAAGGCTAATGACAAGAAACTAGGGAAATGGGTAACTTAGTACCCAATGAAGTATCAAAAGAAGAATGAAAGCCCCAAATCAGCAAAACAAAGGACTAAATATCCAAAAATAAGAGAAATAGAAATAAGAAAAAAATTAGAAATGTCAGCAAAACTAAGTTAGATTTTTCCAAAAAGATAAAGTAGAGGGCTGGAGAGATGGATTACTGGTTAGGAGCACTTGCTCTTCTTCCAGATGATCCAAGTTCAGTTTGTAGCCCTCATGTCAGGTGGCTCACAACTACTGTAACTTCAATTCCACGTGATCTGAGGTCCTCTTCAGACCCCTGTAGACACTCCCAAACAACACACACGTGCACACACACACACACACACACACACGAATACACGAATAAAAATAAAAAAAGATGAAGTTGGGCTGGAGAGATGGCCTAGCGGTTAAGAGCCCCGACTGCTCTTTCAGAGGACCCAGGTTCGATCCCCAGCAACCACATGGCATTTGAGAACCGTCTCTGACTCCAGTTCCAGGGGAATCCGACACCCTCTTCTGACCTCCGCAGCATTGCAGGACATGGGTGCACAAACCTGCATGCAGACAGTGCATTCATACACATAAAAAAAAAATAAAAATTTTTAAAAAGCCAGGTGTGGTGGCGCATGCCTTTGATCCTAGCACTTGGGAGGCAGAGGCAGGAGGATCTTTGTGAGTTCAAGGCCAGCCTGGACTACAGAGTGAGTTCCAGGCCACTGGGGCTACATGGAGACCCTGTCTCAAAAAGACAAAAAAAAAAAAGAAGAGGTAGGAGGATAATGGGATGCTGGACCAGCAATCACTGAGAGTCCATTACTGAAAAGTAATTTACTTTTATGAGAAAGGGTTTCTGCAGGACTGATGAACCCCAGCTCACCTCTACTAAAAGGTGAATCCACACCTGCACAAATCATATGCAGTTCCTCAGTTCTGCTTGCTTAAGGCTCAGTTCTTGACAGTATGCTGTCAATATCTTTCTTTTAAATTTCTCTGATTTAAAACAATTTTATGTATATGGGTGTTTTGCCTACATATATGTAAGTGCTCCTATATGCAATGCCAGCAGAGTCCAGAAGAAGGCATCAGATACAGATGCTGGGAACCAAACTGAGGTTTTCTGTAAGAGCAACCAGAGCTCTTAACTTCCAGCCCCAACACTTTCTAATTAAGCACTAAGTCTTTTTTTTTTTTTTTTTTAATTTTATGTGTATGAGTGTTTTGCCTGCATGTATGTANCAAATTTTTAAAAAGAACTAATGGCAGTCTTTCCCAAACGCTTTTTAAAAACTGAAGAAGGATCTTTGTGAGTTCAAGGCCAATCTGCTCTACATAGTGAGTTCCAGGCCAGCTTGGACGACAGGGAAACCCTATCTCAAAAAGACAGAGAAAAAAAAAGTCAGGCTAAGGAAGAGATGGCCTAGTTGGTAAAGTGATTACTGTACCGTAAAAGCCAGGTATGGCAGTAAATGTCTGTCACCAAAGTGCCAGGAGGGGCAGGGCAGAGAAGGGTGGGTCCTTGGAGCTCAATGGTTCACCAGCCTAGCCAAATCAATGGGTTCCAGGTTTAGTGAGAGGCTCTGTTTCACAAAATAAGGTGAAATGGAGAGTGATAATGGAAGGTACCCACCATGTGCTGGATAGCTTTAGTGTCAACTTGACACACCTGGGTTGAGGGAGCCTCAATTGGGGAATTGGCTCCATTGGATTGCCCTGTGGCCACATCTGTCAAGTATTGTCTTGATGGTTGAGCAGTGTGGGAGGTCCCAGTCCACAATAAGTAGTGCCACGCTGGGCAGGTTGTTGTGTACTGTATAAGAAGGCGGGCTGGGCATGAGGCAGGGGAGCAAGCCAGTGAACAGCATTCCTCCATGGCCTGTGCTTCAGCTCCTGTCTCCAGGTTCCTGCCCTGAGTTCCTGCCCTGGGCTCCCTAAGTGATGAACTGTGACCCAGGAGATGTAAGCTGAATAAACTCTTTCCTCCCCAAGTTGGTGTTGGTCAGAGTATTTTGTCACAGCAATGGAAGACAAACTAGGACACACCATCAACCTCTGCCCCCCCACCTACATGCACATGTCCACACATCAATACAAATACCATAGATACACACATCAAGGACAAACATATTAAAATCATATATTTAGGAAAATTTGCTAATGGATGCACAATATGTAAATTGTGACATCAATAGAGAAGTTAAAATATACAGTTTTTATATATGACTGAAGTTAAGTCATTATCAACTTGGGCTGTTTTTATTATCATTATTATTATTATTATTATTATTATTATTAAAAATGGTCTATGTAAACCTCATTGGTAACCACAATGAAATTACTTGAAGTAGATCCTCAAAAGATAAAGAGAAATAAATTGAAGTATAGGTGTACAACAGATAATCAAATCACAAAGGTACCAAGAGAGGAAGAATGGAGCAAATTAACTACAAAGCAGGAAATGTTTAACAAATGTGGCAGTAGTGATAGTTTGTCTATCAAAAATTAAGTGTAAAGGATTAAAATTTATGATCAAAAGGCATAAAATGGCTGAATGGATGAAGATGCAACTTAATGTTACTATAAGAGACTTTTTATTTTAAAATATTTTTAAATTATATTTACTTATGTATGTGTATAATCACATAAGTACTGGTGTCCATGGAGGCCAGAAGAAGGTGACAGGTCCTCTGGAGCTGGACTTATGCATGGTTGTAAGCCACCTGATGTGGGTACTTGGAGCAACTTGGGTCCTCTGCAAAAGCAGTTCACATTGTTAACCACTGAGCCATCTCTCCATGAACACACATAGGTTGCAGCAAAGAGATGAATAAAATTACTACATGCAAATGGTAATAGGAAGAAAGCAGTTATAGCTATATTTGTGTAACACAAAATAGAATATAAGTGAAAAAACTCAAAAAAGAAAAAAAATGTAATTGTATAATGATCAAGGGGTTAAATCAAGATGGCACAACAATTCTGAATACATATGCACTAAATAGTATAATGCCTAATATATATAGTATTATATATACTAGTATATATAGTATAATAGTATAATAGTATAATGCCTAAATATATAAGGCAAGTATTAATGTAATGAAGACATAGGTAACAGTATAATAGTAGTAGATGTTAGTACCCTATTTTCAAAAAATGGAAAGATTATCCAAGGAGAAAATCAATTAAGAAGATAACATTATAAACCAAATGAACTTAATAATCATCTACAGAATATCACTCATGTGATGGTTAATCCTGGGTGTCAACTTTACTGGACTAAGGAATAAATAAGAGAAAAAGGATCTTCGGATTGGTCTACCTCAACCCGGATGGCCCACCCCAAATGTGGGCGTTACCTTCCGCTGGCAGGTAGTATTAAAGGCCGTGCCAGAGGGATCTGGTCCCTTTTTTCCTGCGGCTTGCCTCTCTCTCACTGGTGAGTTTGTCTTCCTGCTGTGATCAACCCTTCGGATCCCAGCGTGTACTGAGATCGGCAGATCTCTTTGAATCCTCCGGGCCTTCAGCACCAGATTGGGACTACTGAGACATCCAGCCTTGTGGACTAAGCAGTTTCCTGGATTCTCAACCTCTCCAGTTCGGCACAGCTACTGTTGGACTACTTGAGCTCTGTCATGTGAGCAAATCAATAAATTGTATATAGTTATATATTCGTCCTGTTGCTTCTGCTTCTTTAGAGAACCCTGACAATACAATTTAGAGAACCCTAATACAACTCAGTAGTAGAATACATTTCATTTCAAGTATACATAAAACATTCTCCAGGGTAGGTTACATGTAAGGCCAGAAAGTAAGTGTAAACATTTTTAAGACTGAAATAACACCAAGTATCTTTTCCAACCACAATGTTTAGAAACTAGAAGTCAACATGAGAGTAACTGGAAAAGTCAAAAATATGTGCAGATTAAATGACACATTCCTGAACAACCAGTAAATCAAAGAAGAAATGGAAAGGAAACTTTTTTTAACTTGTAACAAATGATAATGCAAGTATAAACAGAAAACTTATGTAATAAAAGCCATTCTGCGAGTGAGGGGTACGATGATAAACATCAACATTAGGTGCTAGGATAATAGCTCTGTCAGTAAGGTGCTTGTCATGCAAGTATGAGGACATGAGTCTGGGTAAAAAGTCTGACTGTAGTGGTGCATGCTTGTAATAGCACTGGGGGGCAGAAACAGGCAGATAAGATCCCTGGAACTCCCTGGTCAGCCAGCTTAGTCAAATTGGTGAGCTCAAGGTTCAGTGAGAGACCCCGCCTCAAAAATAAGTTGGTGAGCAACTGATGTCAACCTCTGGCCCACATATGTATACAGACATGTAACGTGCACCTGCATACACATGTTCACACATGAACATGTACATATACATATAACACACACACACACATAGACACAAATCACCTATGCCTTGCACTACCATGCCTGGTTTTGTTTCCTAATTTTAACTATATTTACTATATTTATTACTTTTGGGTTGCTATGATTTTAAGGTTGTAAGCCCACCTAAGTCAGGGATTTTCCAGGAAGCCAACTGAAGTAGAAGTTGCTACAACATCCTGCAATCGGGCTCCTACTGATACTGGTCACAAGCCTCAGTTTATCTGGAGATGCTTCTACTGATACCAGCCACAGATCAACCTACTCCCTAATCCCTCATCTCCTGACCCCCACCTCCTTGTAAACTCACTTCCTTCTGTGCCTGGGTATATATAAAACTGCCATGCTGGGGACATTCTAACGCTGGTCATCCTAATCCTGACACAGCCAGGCCAGTCACCATGCCTGAAATAAACCTGACTTCCTTTTCATCAGAGTCCTGACAGTTTCTCCTCTCTGCACGGAGTCTCCCCTCAAAACGAACGTAACATCTGGTGGGTGAACCTGACCGCGGGTCGAGACTCTGGCTGCCTCAGGTTCGACGTGGCTGACAGACTCCAATCAGATGGGCTGCCAGGTATAGGCTGTGCACCACCATGGATTTGACTTTGTCCAAAGGTACTGTTTTTCCTTACCTAATCTCTCTCTCTCTCTCTCTCTCTCTCTCTCTCTCTCTCTCTCTCTCTCTCCCTCTCTCCTCTCTCTCTCCCCCTCCATCTTTCTTCCAAACTAGGGCTCCCAAGTTTTCCCCCTCCATGTGGCCTCTCTAGGTCCGAGTCTCTCTCTCTTTATCTCTCCAAGTCTCTCTCGCTCTTGCTTGCTCACTCTTCCTTGCTCACTCTTCCTCTCCTTTCTTGCAGTGGCCGAAAACCCAGCTGGAACTGAGCCTCCTCAGGCAGGATGGGCCCAGCCTTGGAGCCTCCATTTGCATGACTCATACGGCTTTTGTTTGGGGGTAAGTTGCCTATTCTCAGCCCCTGCCTTTCTGGGCCCAGGGCCCTCCGGGTGGTCCTCCATAAGCCCAGGGCACACCAGGACCAACCCTCCATCTACCGGAAACCTCGCCTGGTGGGAAGACGTTCCCCCCTGAGGGTTTCCCCTGTACAGCCTCTGTACATTTCAGGGGATGCTCTGTCTTGATCTCTGGCCTCTGTCCAGTCTTTGACTGTCACAGAGGACACTCTGTTTCACTGTTTGGCTCTCATTCAGCTTCTGATCAATGCTGAGGATGCTCTGCCTTGATCCTAGGCTTCTGGCTAAGGTTTTGGTATGGGCAACTCCCATTCGACCTGTTACCTATCTCTATCACCTATCCAAACTAGTTCTTTTTCTCCTTTTCTCTGTCTTTAACTATGGGTTCCTCTCATTCCAAGTAGTCCTCTCTGACTCTCCTGGCTCTGGACTACTTCTTGGCTCCAGTACCCTCTGGACAATGAGCCTAAATGCCCACTATATGGCACCCTAGACTTCCAAATTCTTTTTTTTTTTATCTTTTAGAGACAGGGTCTCCCTGTAGCTCTGGCTGTCCTGGAACTCGCTCTGTAGACCAGGCTGGCCTTGAACTCACAAAGAAGCATCTGCCTCTGCCTCCCAAGTGCTAGGATTAAAGACATGCGCCACCACGCCAGGCTCCAAATTCTTAAAGATCTTGAAAACTACTGCTGAAGTACTGGGAAAATGGTCTCCTTCAAAAGTTCCCTTTCCTTCCACTTCATTGGGTTTTCTCTATCCTTTAAAATTTAATTCCTCTCTCTTAGCTTCATCTCACTTAGCAGAGTACTCACCTTTAATTTTTTAAATTTTATTTATTATTTTTATGTGTATGAATATACTGTCTGCATGTAGGTAGGTGCACCCGTGTTGTGCAATGCCATGGAGGTAAGAAGAGGGTGTTGGACTTCCTTGGACCTGGAGTTAAAGACGGTTCTTAGCCACCATGTGGGTGCTGGGAATCGAACTCGGGTCCTCTGCAAGAGCAGTCGGCGCTCTTAACTGCTGAGCCATCTCTCCAGACCCGAGTACTCACCTTTAAAGAAATGATTTGAGTTTTTTTCATTCACTACAAATTTATTTCCAGGACCCTCAGTTCTACTCATGTCCGACTCCAGCCTGACAAACCCCAACGCCTCCCTTCGTCTCTGGCGTCACCAATACCCCCAAACCTCAACTCTAAGGCTTTCCTCTCCAGGTTTTTCCTCTCTGGCTACTGCCTATGTATGGCCATCATTTTCTTATGTCATTTAAAACTTCCTGTAATGTCATGTTTTTATATGTTTCCATGTGTTAACATCTAATGTATTTCCATGCAGAGAAACTGTAGAGAGAGATCTCATGTAATTATGTCATCTTTGTCTCTGTGTCACTCCTTTCAAAACAAGCTGTGGCCACCAAGTTTCCCTTTTCATTGTGTGCACAAGAATTACTAGTTTTTATCTGGCATGCCCAAATCAAAAATATAAATATTTTAATGATATATTCAAAGTCCTTACAAACGTGAGTACCCTAAACACCTATAAATATATACTATTCAATAAAACTTCTAAGTATTACTTTTTTATTGAAAAATTGACAAAATTTAGAGTATTCTTTTTTTAATTTTTATTTTTAAGGGATTCACAACATAAGAACAGTTGTTTTCAGATCACATTAACGTTGCTCAGTTTGCAGTATTACTTTTTATACAAAACAGTATATATGAATGCTAGAAGTCCTAGCCAATAAAATTTATTCTAGTCTTTTAATCTCACCATACTTAATTCTTTTGCTCCAAGGTAGGCCTTGATTCATTCCTGAATCTTGTGGTCTGGGACAGCAGAACTTTTAAGTCTTTTAAACCAGCCCAGCTGATGGCCCACACCTTTAATCCCACCACACCTTTAATCCCAGCCCTTGGGAGGCAGAGGCAGGCAGGTCTCTGTGAGTCCAAGGTCAGCCAATCTGGTCTGCTTGCTACATGGAGACCCTGTCTCAAAGGACCAGAAATAAACTGCCTTTTGCTAGCTAGTAAAATTTTCATCAACAGTTAGAAATCTTGGTCTGGCTTGGGTGGAGGCCTTTGGAGCTTGGGGAATTCTTGAGCTCCTTGGAGTGCCCACATGGCGGCTGTGTGGTCTTTGCTAGAGACCCATTTGGGGTCTGGCACCTGGGTACCACATGGCTTCTGGGGTGCATTATAGGAGCTGATCTCCAGGATGGCCTGGGCCAGTCCTATCTCTTGCCTCCAGGGGATGGGAGAGGGCAGTCTGGGACGGCCATTAGGCTTTGTGTTTCTGCAAGTGTTATCCCCCTTCCTTCCTCCTCATAGGAAGCAAACATACCTCCCTGGGTCTGAACTGCTGTCCTGCTGCTCTGGCTAGCTGTGTGCTGGGTGCTTGTGTTTTAATCTCTAAAATTTTCTAGGTTCCTATATGCTACTGTGAGAGAGAGTTAACTGCAGAAATCTATGGGTGAATCAAACTCATGAAAACTAACTTCGCTGCATGTTTTTGGTATTGCCAATCTTTAAATGGTTTTTAATAGATTCCTATGTTACTTTTGGGATTTCCTTTGACCTAACAAGATAATTTGGCTCAAAAGAAGCTAGGTTCTACCTCTCTGAATCAGCTGTACACAGTCCAGAAGGAGATGGTTTAGATGGGTTTGGTAATCCTATCAACTGATTTCCTGTCTTTAAGTATTGATACAACTCCTGCCTTTCTGGGAGAGCTATAAATCAGGATATGGGGGTCTGAGGAAGAGAGAGACTGTTCCTGTTTGTAGCAAATTATAGTAAACATTTTATATTTAAGATAAGCCTGAAACTGTTCAATTCTCTCTCTTGGGCTATACCTGCTTAACCTATGGTGTTAAATCTCTCTTCCAGTCAGTGCTATACAAGGCTGCTTAGGCTTTTGTCCAAGCCTTATCTAAAATATTATACAGTAATTAAAAGTTTCAAGCTTGTGTAACAGCCTTTCTGAATGGTTAATGACCATACTTAATGCCCATACCAATTCAGCCGAGGGACTTAAGGGACAACTTTGCTCCTTGCCCTCTGAGGTCAACAAAGTCCTAGGGGACTATGTATGTATGTGGGCATCTCTTGAAATGTCCTGCAATTGTGAGTCACCAGTCCTCCTGTGCAGGGAGGTCTTGGAGATCCACTAACGGGATTCCAGCCAGTGTCCAGTCTATAAAGAGGAAAGCCTCCTCATGCTTCAAAAAGGGAAGCCTGGTCCAGCAAGACCTGACTTTGTCCTCGAGTGGATGGAACTGGTAATCGAAAAGCCAAAAGGAGCCAGAGGCTCCCCCTTAAAACCCAAGTGGCCCCAGAGGACCAGATATTCAACTGACCTTGAGAAAACAAAAACCTTGGTTAATCTGGGCTAACCGTGTGCCCTTTAAACATCCAAAAGGAAAGTCTAACCAAAAATATTCAGTAAAGCCAAAGGAATTATATTTCAGGCATAAAACTTCAGATCTTAGACAAAAAGTAGCCAGTTCCTTGAGTTTCTTAGCAGCCTGGTCTGTGTCAAAGGCTGGGAATGCCAAAAACTGTGTCATCCCCCAGTGTCAGAGTGGGGAATCCTGGACAGCATACCCCCATGGTTGTATCTCCTAACTGGACCCCTAAGGAACCTTAGGCCTCATCCCTCATCCTGGTAATAGCTTGCTGCCTTAATCAGTGCTTGCAAGACCATATCCAACAACTCACCTATACCAGTTTTAATCAATGTTTGCTTGCTCTCTCTCCAGACAAATATGAATGCATCCCAGCTGACTATGGTGACCCCAGGTCTAAAGCATCTCACCTTCTTGTGTCATTAGCCCCCTCTTCATTGTCCCCCATCAGCTTGAAGCAGCTAGAATGAAAAACATCACCCCCTATCCCTATGACACAAAAGGGTGGAATGTAAGGCCATAAGCCCATCTAAATCAGGGATTTTGTAGGAAGCCAACTGAAGTAGAAGTTGCTGCAACATCCTGCAATCAGGCTCCTACTGATACTGGTCACAAGCCTCAGTTTATCTGGAGATGCTTCTACTGATACCAGCCACAGATCCACCTACGCCCTAATCCCTCATCTCCTCAACCTCATCTCCTTGTAAACTCACTTCCTTGTGTGCCTGGATATAAAACTGCCATTCTGGAGGCATTCTAACACTAGTCATCCTAATCCTGACACAACTGCCATGACTGAAATAAACCTGACTTCCTTTTCATCAGAATCCTGAAATTTTCTCCTTTCTGTGCTGAGTCTCCCCTCAAAATGAACCTAACAATGATAAAAGATCATGACCAAGGAAACTTACAGTCTAAGGAAGGGGATATTTGGCTTACAGTTCCAGAGTGTAAGTGTCCATTGTGGTGCGGAAACATGGAGGCAGAGGCAGCTGGAATAGAAAGCTGAGTACTCACATCTACAAGCACACACAGCTAGAGGAGACACACAAGGCTTCAAAGCCTGCCCCAGTGACAAGCTTCTTCTAGCAGTGTTGCACTTCCTACTCCTCTGTAAACAGCACCACCAACTAGAGACAAGTGTTCAAATATGTGGAGCCAATGGAGGACATTTTCATTCAAAACACACCACATTCTACTCCCTGGCCCCCAAGGGCTCATGACCATATCATAATTCAAAATGCATTCAGTCCAACTAGTCTTTAACAATCTCAACATTCAAAATTCTAGTCCAAAGTCTCTTCTCACACTCAAGGCACCTGTGAGTCCCTATAAAATCAAAAGGCAAATTACATACTTCCAACATATAGTGGCACTGAATATACATTCCCATTCTAAAATGGAGGGATAGTGATGAAATACTGGACCAAAACAAGACTAATACCCAGCAAGGCAAACACCAAATCCTGTATGTCTGGGACTTTAATTCCAAAAAGCCTAGACTACCCATCAAGCTTTGCTGCCTAAAACATAAATCTCTCACTTGGGCTGATATCAGTCCTTAAATACAGCTTTCCTTGGTGTTAAGTTCATTTTGAGGGGAGGCCCTAGCCATGCAAAAATATTCAGGACTCCATTAAAGATAACTCAAGTTTTATTTTAGGGTGCAGCAGTCTGGCATCTCTGTATCAGGAAAATGACAGCCAGCAACCACAGGGCTGCTTTGACAGATTTTTTTTTTTGGTATTTTTGAGGCAGGGTCTCCCTTTTAGTAGCAGATGTCCTGGAGCTCGCTATGTAGACCAGGCTGGCCTTGAAGTCACAGAGATCCCACAGACTTTTAAGAGTAAAGTAGGATATAGGGTGTGTGCAATAGGGTATAGGCCCTTCAGGGAAGTAGGCAAAAGGGCATGACTGATCATTAAGCTTACTTATTTTTCTGTCTCACTGGATCTAGTTTTGAAGCTTTCCATGGAACTTTTCATTTCAGAGGCTAGACAGATAGCACAATACCAAGAGTGTCTGCTGTGTAAGTATGAGTCTGAGTTCAAATTCTCATCACCTACATGAAAAACTGGGAGTGGACATGTCTCAGTATAGGGGGGGGGAATGACACGACATTGTGGGCTTTCTGGCTCTCAGCTTAGATCCAAGTTCCTATCTCAAGGGAATAAGATAGAAGTGGTAGAACAGGACAGTCAACATCATCCTAGCCTCCATACAAGTACACTCACCCACAGATACACATGTGCATATACGACAAGCACATAAAAGCATATACATTCACAGAGTTTTGTGGAAAAAAAGGTTACGGACAAAAACTACTAAGCACAAAATCCTAAGAGGAAGAAAGGAGCAAAGTTTGTCAAGCATTACAACAATAGTTTGGGGATTAAAGATATTGTCAGTGGAAAAGAGGTGATGTGTAAATTAAAGCCAAGACTAGACCACTTCCTTGTCAAGTCACTGACTGTGTCCTAAAATGTCACAGTGACACAAGAATCTTATCAGTACTTTTTTTTTAAATTTTTAATTATTTTTTATGTGTATGAATGTATTGTCTGCATGCAGGTTTGTGCACCCATGTCGTGCAAAGCCACGGAGGTCAGAGGAGGGCATCGGATTCCCCTGAAACTGGAGTTCTCCTGGAATTGGAGTTACAGATGGTTCTCAGCCGCCAGGTGGGTGCCGGGGATCAAACCCAGGTCCTATGCAAGAGCAGTCGGCACTCTTAATCGCTAGACCATCTCTCCAGCCCATCAGTACTCTTGCTTGTATCTTAGGATGTTAGAGAGTCTCAACAATAGCACCCAAAGCTGCCTGGCAGAATAAATTTCTTTTCTTAGTAGATAAATACCTTTTAGCTTTGGAAATATGTAGAAATACACTCTAGAAATGAAAATAGTTAAAAGTGCTTCACAAAGGAAGAGGTTCACACACTGTGCTTTCAAACAAGCAACACTAGTAAATGTGTACACATGTACACACTAGTGTAAAGAAAGGGCAGGAGGAAAGAAGACTACCATCTGTTATGACACAAAAAGAACTGTAACTCAGAGTGGCATAAATAGTTCTAATGAGCTAGCAACAAAATGAGAATAGAGGACGGATGGCAAGAAAATCAGAAACTACAAGCAGAGAAAAATAATGCTTTAGTCTAGAAACTAAAAACTTAGATCAGAAACTTGGCTTTGCCCCCAAATGCATAATTTATAAAATGTAAAATATAATAGCATTTAAAACATTCATTTGAGAGTGAAATGAAACTAGGTTGGGGGGTCTCTTAATATAACAGTCAGATGGCAAAAAGGAGTAAAAGAATCTTAAAGCAACATTTTTCAAATCTCTTTCCCTTTCCTTGTGATTTTTAGATTGTGATTTTCCTTTTTTCAGTCACAGACTGAGAATCTCAGCTCTTGTTAATTAATGCTGTCTAATAAAACTTTGGGTGACAATAAAAACGTTCTAAAGTTATGCCATCCGCTATGTAGCCACTAGCAACATACAGCTAGCTATTCAGCAATTGAATTGAGGCTGATATCACTAAGAAGCTAAAATTTTAAAGTAACATCTTTTCTTGAGATAGAATTAATTTACCATAAAATTTTCCATTTTTTTACTGTCTACATGCCTTTTTATTATATTGATGTCACATTACCTGTAGTATTTATTACTATGGAGTTACAGTATGAGTTTTTTATATAGTCCCAATTTATATAGTACATGAAATTCAAGTTGTATATAGTTTTTTATTTGTGATGTTTGTCATGCATTATTAGAATAATTTTTTAGCTAAACTCCAACTTTTTTTCTATCACTTCTTTATTTTTTTCATTTTTTAACAATAAGTAATAATTTATGAGTACAAGCATCCTTCATGTAAAACCAATTTGCAAGCAGTTGTACCACCCCATGGGCCCCACCATCCAGCTGGGGGGGGGGGGCTTGTATGTACAATCATGTTGATCAAATAAGTGTCCAGTCTATATTGCTGTAGTTTCACCATTCACCCCAATCGCAGCCCTTACATTCTACCACGCCCCTCTTCCACAGATTGTTCCCTAGGCTTAGAAAAGGGCACAGGTGGACGAGAAGCAAAACAGTTTACTTTCTCTGGAGCTGTTGTTTTGGACTCTGGTCAATTCTGGCTGTTTCCTTTCATGGGCTGATGGTTTGTCCAGGAATAACCTTTCAATCCTACTAATGAAGCACAAGCAATTAGATATATAGGCATTTAAACAGTACTAATTGTTATGGTAGGTTACTAATAGACACAGATGTTTGGATGGTATGTTAATCCATGAATTATGTTTTTTCTGTAAAATATGACAGGGTCTTACTGTGGCTTATAACATCTCCTAACCACTAGAGGATATAAGCTTGTGGCATCAGCCATGGGTTATAAAATATACAATTCAGTAAGTTTTATCATATTCAAAGTTGTGCCTTGATCAGAAACCACTATTCCAGAAGAGTTCCATGACCAGAAGAAGAAACTCCATACCCAGTTACAACCATTCTTCATTCTGTCCTCCCTAACAACTCTTGCTAATTTCCAATTTTTGTCTCGAAAGATTTACTTATTCTGGGAATTTCATGCAAATGAAGCTATATACCATGTGGTCCTTTGTGTCTGGCTTCTTCAACCTAACATCTATGTTAAAGAATATATCAATACTTCACTCCTTTGTGGCTAAATAACATTCCATTGTACATTTTCTTTATACATTCATCTACCAATGGGGTTGTCTGTAAATCTTGAAAATTATGGATGTTAGTATGAGTTTCTGTGTAAATATAAGCTTTTCATTCTCTTGGAGATATTCCTAGCAGTGGAATTACTGGATCACATGGAAACTATATTAACTTTTTGAAGAATTGCCAGTATGCTTTCCACAGTGGCTATACCACTTTATATTCTCACCAGTTTCTATACAGTCTTGCCAATACTTGTTATCAACCATATTTTTTATTGTTTGTTCATTGAGAATTTCATATGTGGATATAACATATTCTGGTTACTCTCTCCTCCCACCCTCTTTTTATCTCCCATCCTTACTAACACCTCTCTTCCCTACCAATCCTTTTCCCAGATTCACGACTTTTGGTTTGGTTTTATGACCCATTTGGTTTAACCAGGGCCACCACATTTATTCATCTTTTTCATTCTAGTCATCTCTTCCAGTTTGGCTCTGTTGCTGTGATAGAACACTGACCAAAAAGCAACTTGAGGAGGAAAGGATTTATTTCATTGTATACTTCCAAAGTATAGTCTATCTTTGGGGGAAGTCAGGGCAGGAACTCAAGGCAGGAACCTGGAGACAGGAGCTAAAGCAGAGACCACGAAAGAAGGCTGCTTAGAGGCTTGCTTCCCCTGGCTTGCTCGCTTACCCCCCTTATACAACCCAGGAGCCCAGGGATGGCACCTCTCAGAGTGGGCTACACCCTCTTGCATCAATCACCAATTAAAAAAATGCCTCATAGGCCAATCTGAGGGATACAGTTCCTCAACTGAGTTTTCCTCTTCCCAGGTGTCTCTACTTTGTGTTACTGAAACCCATCAGCACAACTGACCCCTATCAACCTGACACACAAACACACTGCTATTAAGCATAAACTTTCTTTTCTTGTTTATCCTGAAGATCATGTATTAATATAATATAAAATTCAGTACAATCTTAAAAGGTCCATGTCGTTAAAAGTTCTGACAATTTAAAAGTCGAAGTTCTCTAAAAATCCAGTCTCTTAATTGTAGGTTCCTGTAAAATAAAAAAGGTTAAATGTTATATTTCAAAAGGGAAAAACAGAGCACTCTTAAGCAAAAGCAAATTTCATTGTAACTCAGTGTCCAACATCTGGGATGCACTTACATTCTTCTGGAATCCCAAAGGTCTGGGCAGCTCTACTTCTCTGGCTCTGTCATCTATAGCACACACATTTTGTCCAGTAGATTCAGGCCATGCCACACCTGCTGCTGTCCTTGGTGGTCACCCAATGATTCTGGCATCTCTAATATGCTGGAGTCTCCATTCTAACTGAGGCTGCACCCTTTTCAATGGCCTCTCCTAGCCTCACATGGTGCCAAGCTTAAGATCCTCTCCAGGACCCCTTCAATCCTGGACTTTTTCAGGGCAACTGAGACTGCACCCTCATCAATAGCCTGTCCTGGCCTCTCACAGTGCCAAACAGCTGTTCTCCATGACCTCTTCATGCTACCAAAACAAGTACTACATGGGAGACTCACATCTTCCCCAGGTCAGCTTCTAGACTGAGATACAGTCTTGACCTACTCTGGACCACAGCTTCTGTGTGCTGACCCCAAGGAAATATTTTGCAGAAGATTTCACCTCAGTGATGCTGGTCTCTTACTAACCACAGCTTATTTTTCAGCCTCAGCTTACCAAGCATGGCTCTTCCCAGTAAGGCAAAGGTTTCCCTTTAGTGTTTCTGATTTTTTGTTAAACACAGATGGCTCTTCAGCCCCAGCTGACCAGAAACCACATATTTTTCATTCAAAATGGGACACTAAGAGCCCTGACAGAGTTCTTACCTTCCTTCAAAACGTCACAAGACAGGCTACCATTTTCTTCATTGCTCTTAGTCTTAACTTCCAAGCTCCCATAATACCAGCTCATTAAGTTCTGAACACTTCCAGCACCAAGTTCTAAGGTCCTCCACAATTCTACCCAAAACATGGTCAGGTCTAACACAGCGATATACCACCCTCTGGTACCAATTTCTAGTTTGTTTCTCTATTACTGTGATAAAACACTGATTAAAAAGCAACTTGGGGGAGATATGATTTATTTCAGCTTACACTTCCAAAGTATAGTCCATCTTTGACAGAAGTCAGGTAGGAACCTGGAGACAGGAGCTAAAGCAAAGGCCATGGAGGAATGCTGCTTACTAGGTTGCTTCCCCTGGCTTGCTTAGTTAACCTCCTTATATAGCCCAGGTCCACCTGTCCAGGGATGG
Organism: Rhizomys pruinosus; assembly: GCA_009823505.1. Taxonomy (NCBI): domain Eukaryota; kingdom Metazoa; phylum Chordata; class Mammalia; order Rodentia; family Spalacidae; genus Rhizomys; species Rhizomys pruinosus. Next base: position 435,408 of record VZQC01008980.1, on the reverse strand, counting down.
TACTGCCCAGAGTGGGCTGGGACCTCTTGCATCAATTATCAATTAAGAAAATGTCCCTTGCCAGGTGTGGTGGCACACGCCTTTAATCCTAGCACTCTGGAGGCAGAGGCAGGTGGATCTTTGTGAGTTCAAGGCCAGCCTGGTCTACAGAGTGAGTTGCAGGCTAGCTGGGACTTAAAGGAGACCCCGTTTTAAAAAAGACCAAAAAAAAAAAAAAGAAAAAATGAAAACAAAACAAAACAAAACAAAAAAAACAGAAAGATGCAGAAATGTTTAATGAATTTTATTTAATGTTAATTAATCTGAAAAGGCTGCATTCCTCTAGTAGCTACTATATTACCTGATCTCTGTCTGCTTAAGGTCAGGTGGGGCAGGCTAGGTGCCTGAAGGTCAAGTCCACTCTCGTGATTCATTCTAGATGGTCCAAGTAGAATACATTAGTAATCCAACAAGACGAAAAGGGGAATCAATATAACATGTGGCAAGACGGGGTACCTAGTCTAGATCCCGGAACTTTAAAAGTTCTCAGTAATTAAGGAAACTAAGTATTAGTTAGGATTCTCCCATTATGTTCAGCATCTACAGTAAAATTCTATGTCTACTAACCTATTTCAAAGAAATACTATGAGAATTAGATGATTTTAAGGTAGGAAAATATTAGTACTAAAAAGAAAATAAATTTACGTCGCCTAGAAACATTTAGCAGTGTTTACTTTGTAATGAGCCTTATCTGATACTGCACCATGAATACCTTTAAATCACATTCTCTACTTACTAAAAAATTTTTAAGCTGGGTGTGGTGGCACACACCTTTAATCCTAACACTCCGGAGGCAGAGGCAGGCGGATCTCTGTGAGTTCAAGGCCAGCCTGGTCTACAGAGTGAGCTCCAGGCTAGCTGGGACTTAAAGGGAGACCTTGTCTCAAAAATACAAAAAAAATTTTTTTTTGAATCTGAACATTACAGCTTTTATTTTTATTTATTTATTTATTTATTTATTTATTTATTTATTTATTTATTTGAGACGGGGTCTCCCTATAGCCCCAGCTGGCCTGAAACTCACTCTGTAGACCAGGCTGGCCTTAAACTCAGAGAGATCTTCCTGTTTCTGTTTCCTGAGTGTTGGGATTAAAGGCGTGCACCACCACGCCTGGCCTTAGAAGGTTCTCAGCTGCCACGTGGGTGCTGGGAATCAAACCCGGGTCCTCTACAAGAGCAATCAATGCTCTTAACCACAGAGCCATCTCTCCAGCCACATTACAGCTTTTAAAATGGTTTAAAATCCACACATTTGGCAGCTACTTCTCTGACAGTAGCACTCAGCTCCCAAATACAACTGGCTGCCAAGAAGTGAGGAAAATTACTGAAGTTTACCTTCAGTTCTAGAGGGCTTTCCTAGATGTCTTTGCACAAAAGGGGAAGGGGGACAACATAGTGAAAATAACCAGAGCATATCTCTTAAAGCGTATTGTGATTCCCCAAGCTTTTATCATCACTCACTCCTGACCTCAATTTCTGGTAGATAAAACAGAAATGATGAGGCTGTTCAGATGATTCCTGTGGGTGGCTATTGTACTGGCTGAGACAACAACACAGCTTTCTATTAAAGAGTTTCACATTTTATTAATCACTACAAATAACGATTAATTTTAAAAATACTGCATCTGGGCTGGAAAAATGGCCTAGCGGTTAAGAGCACCGACCGCTCTTACAGAGGACCTGGGTTCAATCCCCAGCACCCACATGGCGGCTGAGAACCGTCTGAAACTCCAATTCCAGGAGAACTCCAGTTCCAGGGGAATCCGACACCCTCTTCTGACCTCCGCAACATTGCACGACACGGGTGCACAAACCTACATGCAGACAGTACATTCATACACATACAGAAATAAATAAAATTAAAAAAAATACTGCATTTGGGCTGGAGAGATGGCCTAGCGTTTAAGAGCTCTGACTGCTCTTGCAGAGGACCCGGGTTAGATTCCCAGCACCCACATGGCTGCTGAGAACTGTCTTTAACTCCAGTTCCAGGGGAATCCGACACCCTCTTCTGACCTCTGTGGCATTGCACAACACAGGTACACTGACCTACATGCAGATAGTACATTGATACACATAAAAATAAATTAATTAATTAAAAAAATGCTGCATCTCCAACACTATTTTACAGAAAACAGTAAGCTCAAATTGTTCCAACAGATAGGTTGCTTAGGGTCATAGACCTGTGTAACTGTGCTCTATGATCTTGCCTTTGTGTGATCCTTTCTCTTTGTATCTCACCACTGGGATGAATAAGCAGGGCAAGAGGTATGAACTACATTGATTGGAAAAGCCTTAAAAATGAAAGGGCTAATTTAGTCATTTCCAGTGTGAAATTCATTGAGTATTTTCTGTGTCTTAAATATATCATAGACCAAACAAACTCACAGGTAAGATAGTCTAGTATCATTTAGCAAATTCCTATTTTTTAACTTAAAATATCAGCCATGCAAGGAAAAAATACAACCATAGAATCATACCTGCAAACTAATACTTTTTTTTTGTAATCTTGTTACTAAAGCCAAAGGAGATAATGAGAAGGCCTTTCCTCAAAAGCTATTCTAGTTCCTTCAGTGATACTGGCAGAAAGAAGTATTCCAGTCTAACAGTGAACATGAACATGAAGAGCCATCCTGGTGAGATGTGTAAAGGCTAACAGTAACTCTCCCAGAAAACACTCCAAGATAACCTACGATAGTTGGTACCTATGTGTTTAAATCATTCTAGTGAAGTACTAGGAACCAAAGCAGTCCAGGACAAGGATAACAGAACTCCAGGCACATCATATGAACCCCTAAACACAGCAGTTACAAACTGGGCTTTCCCCTGAGGAAATAAGAAAAGTACTAAGGATAGGGAGAAATGAAGGCTACGACAGATGACTCAGTTTGATTACACTAGAATACAGAAAAACTAAGGACACACCAGCACAGAATCAGTGAGGAAAGGCCACAACATTATTAAACAGATAGTACTGTTACCAAATAGAAAAAGAAAGGGTAAACTAGTACATTATTTTCATTCACAAGTCTAGTCATCAAGTTAATAAGCTGATATCAGAAAAAGGAATAGGTCTGTAGAAATATGAAGATTATGTATAAAGGTATTTACTTAAAGATTTTAGCTATTTGGACTTCAAAATTACGGGTAAGAAAATGATATTAAGACTTTACCTCAAGCAGAAATCAGTGAGTCTTTGTTTAAAGGCCAAATAACAAACAGTTGAGGTACTAGAGAGATGGCTCAGTGGTTAAGAGCACTGGCTGCTCTTGCAGAGAACCATGCTTCAGTTCCCAGCAGCCACATGGCAGCTAACCTCTGTTAGGAATTAATTCCCTCTTTTGGCCTTCCCAGCCATTGCATGCACATGGGGTACTTACATACATGCTGGCAAAATACATATATGTAAAATTTAAAAATAAATAAATAAAACAAGCTGCCAAGAGAGAAAACCAATCAATGATCTTACTCAGCTGTAAAGCCTACAAGGACCAGCAAAAAAAAAAAAACTATTGGTGCAGCAGTGGCACTTTTATCTTGGGGGAAATCAATAGCTATCTAATTGGACTTAAGGCATATTCAATAGGAAGGAAATCATGGAGCAGTCATAGACCCTAGACAAGAACCTACTTCTGTCACTTCCCTAGACCAACCTAATTTCTTACCATATTCTAAATATATACCCTTATATTTACAGACAAATATCTCTTACCACTCATCAAAGAAGCTTCTTTTTGCAAGAGATGGAAATTATTACAAAGTTCCACAAATGCAGAGAATAAGTGACAGTAAGGTGCCCAGCTCTAGAGGACACATCTACAACACAATCTCTACATCTAAGGCTCAGGGAACATCGTGGAAGAGGAGACAGAATGACTGTAGAGCCAGAAGAACAAAACACCTGTTGTTAAATGCATTATAGACATGATAGGGAAGCTGTACCCATGATATCTCCACATTAAGGTAATCTAACAAGATCTGCATAATGACAAAACCAGTTGACATGCCAAGGTAGATGGGGTACATTTCACAGGGTTCTACCTCAGGATGAGCTCCAGCCATTCAATGGATGCTTAGGGAGGGAAATCAGTTTCCTCCAGGGACCAGATCCCTGAGGAGAAGGGGAAGAGGAAGACAAGAAATTGAGAGAGTAGGGGACATGAGAAGAGTTACTGAGGGACTGGAAAGGATGGAAGTAATACAAAGACAATATGCATATATGAAATTCTCAAAAATGAAATAAAGTTTTAAAAATAAATCAAGGGGAAAAAAATCAGTTGAGAATCTGTAGACAATGGCCCTGTCACAACTATGTAATTACTCAACTCTGCCAATATAGCATGAAAAGCAGCCTTAAGCAATAAACAGTGAACCAATTTGGTCCACAGGCCATTGTTCTAAGTGAGTTGTCCTCAGAATTTGATGTGCATCAGAATTTTCTTGGAGAGCTTGTTAGAGATCACTGAGCCCCATGCCAGAGCTTCTGATCTGAAGGGTCACAGAAAGGCTTGAAATCTGCACATCTAATATACCCCTAGGAACGGCTGCTAGCCAATAGGTACTACACACTTTGAGAATTCCTGTCTTCTATCTTACAGGCTAAGCTGATGCTGAAGTGTCTAAGTTCACATTTGATTAGACACAAATGTTTCTCAATTAAAGTTCAAAATTTCAAGATCAATCAAAATTTAATAAGGAAGAAAATGAGAAAACATAAATTCAAATTATTTTTTTGGCTTTAGTGTAAATTTATTATTAGCCTATCACTAAAATAAATACAGTTTACCTTGAAATATTCAAAATTTTCATCTAACATGTTCTAGGTATTATAAAGAGGTAAGTATTTAGGCTCATAAAAAAGAACATAAAATCAGTTCAAAGATAAAGGTGACAGCCAACAAGATGGCTCAGTGTGTAAAGGTACTTGCTGAGCAAGCCTGACAACCTGAATTTGATCCCCCACGTCCAAGGTGGAATGTTCTCTCCTTCTCAGTGGTGCAAAGAGACAACCAAATGATGCAAGTTTTCCTCTGATCTCCACATGAGAACTTTGGCATGCTCATGCCACACACACACACACACACACACAAATAAAATGTGATAAAATTTAAAGACAAAGAAGACAAAAGGAAATGATCCTTGAAAAACCAAAGAAAATTCAACAAAGCCTATTTTTGAGTAGCTGTGCTTCAGTAGAACTGAAACAATGCTAATCATCTTTATACTCCTTCCCCATCAATACCCTCTCACAGCTGCCCCCCACCCCCACTCCCACCCCCACAGGAATTCATGCATTCTGAATCAAGTTAGTGTCCCCAGACATCCCTCAGTGCAAGTTCATCTACTGGGATCTAGTCAGCCTATCTAACTCACTCCTTTAAAGAAGATCAGCTCTTCCTCACCCAACAGTAATCAGCTGTCAGTTGTTCTTTGGCTAAGATTAGGACCTGCTGCCCATTTACACAGGTCTATGCTGGGTTTTTGTCTGCTGGAGTTCGCATGGGTCTTGCAAATGCTGCCATTGCTTGTAACAACATATGACCAAGGCTCTAGGACTCTATTTCTATAGGATCATGTACCTCCTCCCTGGCTCTTACAATCTTTCTGCCCCCTCATGAAACCAGCAGTGCAACCACTACCATTCTTTCAAAGATTTGTTTTATTTTATGTATATGACTGTGGACGGCTGTATGAATGTATGCTATGTGTGTGTGAGTGTCTGAGGAAGCCAGAAGAGGACATCCAACTCCCTGGAGCTGGAGTTACTGGTGGTTCTAAGCTGCCCAACATGGAGCTGGGAACTGAACTCAGGTCTTTTAGAACAGACAGGAATGCTCTTAACCATTGATCCATCTCTCTAGATCCCACTCCCATCCTTCCTCTATGAGATGAAGAAATAAGAGGAAAATAAGCTGATGTAACACAAATTATTTTATTTTATTTTTTTTTAATTTTAACAATTTAGTATATTTATAACTTGTTTTATTTCTAGAATTTTCCATAATATTATAAAGCAGAGATTGATGGAACAGAAATCACATGGGGATAACCATTAGGAATAATTCTTGTAATGTCCAAATGCTAATGAGATCAGTTGGCAGGAAGTGGGCTCAGGATGCAGTTGGTTGTCAGGAGAATCAATCATGTGATTCAATGTAGCTCAGTTGGTAAAAAGTTAGTGTATCCACATATTCTATACTTATTTTCAAAACTAGCTCAAGTTTCTTCCTAGCAGGACAATAGAACAACTAATGCAATAAATTGTTCCTTAGAACACTTATTTCTCTGAGTCTTTTCTTTTGGAGGGACTGCATTTTAAGGCAGGGTCTCATTCTGTAGCCCAGGCTGGCCAGAAATTCACTATGTAGCCTAGGCTAGCCTCAGACTTATAGTGATCATCCTGTCTCAACTTCCTAAGTGCTGGAATTTCAGGAATGAGCCATCAATGCCTGGCCTGGGAAGTATTAAATTACATTTTTTTCAAATCGAACTTAAACCCACCTAAGTACCAACTGTGAGTACCAATCTCTGAGTTGAGATAACATCTGCCATATTCAGGGTGTTAGGGACATAGACTCACTCTATGTCTATGAATGGATCTGGGGGTGGAAGAAATAATGCTAATAAGATCATCAAGACCATTTAAATATTTGTCAGCCTAATTCTGAAACCACCCAGGTAAGTCTACTGAAGAAGACTTAGGGTCAATCAGATGTAAACTTAAAGCCACTAAATCATTAGTGCAAATGGGTCATAGATTATAGAAGAATGACTCAGCAGTATAATAGAAACACTCGGCAGTTAGAGAAGCATTAACATACATAATCCAAAAAGTAGAGCAGCAAATATTGAATGCTTCCTCTTCAGATTTCCAGGCTTTTCTGCAATGATGTAATTAAGTGTGTTCATATGTTCATGTTTATATTTTCATGTTATATGTTTACACTGAGTTTAATATCTATGATAGAAATATTTTTAAATAGCATAGCTTACAACATATATGGTTAGTAGAGGGTTTTCCACTTTCTAGCATGTTTTTAAAATATTGGCTGGGCGTAGTGGTGCACACCTTTAATCTCAGCACTTGAGAGGCAGAGGCAAGTGGATCTCTGTGAGTTCAAGGCCAGCCTGGTCTACAGAATGAGTTCCAGGCCAGCTGGGGCTACAGGGAGACTCTGTCTCAAAAATTTCAAAAAAATATTATATGTTGACTATAATATGAGATAAATACATTCTCACTCTAACTCATTATCTGAATATTCCAGTAAATTTTTTTCAATTCATGTGAAATATAGTTAAGAATGTCGTTAGTGAAAGCAGCTTATTTGTTTTACAAGTACTTAATTATTTTATGTGACCAAATTAAATAAAATTATTTATTAAAAAGATAAGCAGGATAGAAGCTAAGCCACTAAGAGCACTTGCTGCTCTCACTGAGTACCCAGGTTCTATTCCCAATATCCAGATGGAAGCTCAAAAAATTGTAACTCGTTCCAGGGGATCTGACACCCTATTCTGGCCTCTGTGAATACCAGGCACACACACAGTGCACATACATACATACATACATACATACATACATACACACAAATAAAAATAAATCTTTTCTTCTAGGTATTGTGGCACATACCATTAATCTCAGCCCTCAGGAGGCAAAGGCAGGTGATCTCAATGAGATCAAGGCCAGTCTAGTCTACACAGCAAATTCCAAGCCAGCTGGGACTATAGGGAGACCCTATCTCATAAATAAATAAGTAAATAAATAAATAAATAAATAAAATAATTAATTAATTAATTTTTTGTAAAAAGATAAACTCAGCTTTGGCATGGTGATGCATGACTTACCAGCACTTAGGAGGCAGTGGCAGGCAAATCTCTGAGTTTGAGGCCAGCCTGGTCTTCACAATGAGACCCTGTCTGAAAAACAAAGATGTAATGTCACATTATACTGCTGGAATGAAGACCTGGTTATGATGATATTAAGCATAAGAAGACCCTTAGCTATTCTTATACAAATAAAATCAGACATTTTTGCTTTTGAACTAATTAATGGTTTAAAGGAAAGTCAGCAATAACTTCTAACCTAAATGATGTAATATAAATAACACTGTCTAAGGATTATCTAGGGAAAGATGCCTTTTACTGTCTTCTGAAATCAATCTAAGAGCTATTCCCACAGAAGTGGTCTAAATAGACCACTCACTTCCAACATGATCACTCCTACAGATCACAACATAGCAGATGAAACGTTCTGTGCATACAGTGCCCAACTTTCAGAAACTACACAGGACTTCCCATCTCACTTTGCTCTCTGTTAAGATATGGAAATTAGAAACAGCTGTCACAATGAAATTCACAAATCTTGTATAGAGCCATTTCTTAAATATGTATTCTAGGATTTTCATTCTCTTTTTAAAAGAATTTTATTACATTTAGTGTGTGTGTGTGTGTGTGTGTGTGTGTGTGTGTGTATTCACTTGTCCCAGAGGACAATAGGTTCTTTCCTTCCACAATGTGGGTTCCAGCAGGATTTGAACTCAGGTTGTTAGACTTGGTGTCAGGTGCCCTCTCTGTTGAGCCATCTTGCTGGCCCAGGATTCTCATTTTCTTTGTCATGAAATCTCGCATTATGAGCAGATTAATTAATTCTCATTATGAGCAGATTAATTAATTCTATCAAATGTCCAATTGCAAAGGTATGATAAAAAATCCCTCTTTTAAAAAAAATCCCTCATTTAACATAATCTTTGAAGCTTTTCACAACATTGTAAAACTACAATCTAGGACAGATTTACAAATAAATTATGAAAACCTATAGACTCAAAGAATCTTTCCTATGTATATAACAATTTTTTTGCTAAAAGACACAAGGTGCTCTTTTATTTATTTGTTTATTTTATTTATTTATTTATTTATTTATTTATTTATTTGTATGAATGTACTGTCTGCATGTAGGTTTGTGCACCCGTGTCATGCAATGCCGCGGAGGTCAGAAGAGGGTGTTGGATTCCCCTGGATCTGGAGTTCTCCTGGAATTGGAGTTACAGACGGTTCTCAGTGGCCGTGTGGGTGCTGGGGATCGAACCCAGGTCCTCTGCAAGAGCAGTCGGTGCTCTTAACTGCTAGGCCATCTCTCCAGCCCCCACAAGGTGCTCTTAAACATATGTTTTAAACTTTCTAAGATTTCTTCAATTTCTCCTACCTGCATTCCTCTATTCCTTCTTAAAAATAAGGAAACAAACCTAAAATTTTAAGTTACAAAAAAAAGAAGATTGATAAATCATTCATGCCTCGTGTCCTCTACAAAGTATTTTTCTCCCTTAACACACTCATTCAACAACTACTGACACTTTCTATGTGTTGGTATACTGAACTATGCAGAGGATAAGACTGTGAACAAGTCATCTGTGACTCTTGCTTCGTCAACAACTAGAGATGTGGTCTAGATTTAATCATTAGTCATCTATGACAAAGAGCTCCTTGAGGTCAGGAATTTAAGTTGTTGTTATTGTTGTTATTGTTGTTGTTGTTGTTATTATCATTATTATTGGCAGCAAAATCAAAAACAATCTATAGACATTTCCATAGATTGTGTTATTTGATCCTTATAATGACCTGGTGAGATATATGCTATCATTTTCATTTTATAAGTAAAGAAACTGATGCTCAGAGATGTTAACTAACTTGTCCATATCCTTATAGCTAGAAATGAATAAATACTAGCACCACCAATTTTACATACACGATAGAAAAGAATGTTCATTTCACTATATTATTTATGCTGTGGAGCATTGTTTAGCACTGAGAAAGTACACATCTGAAAATTGTTGAACTTATGTACATAACTGCCAAAAGAAATTTGAGTATCTCAGAGACATTCTACAAATAAAAACCACTTACGCTGCACTTTACAACCACTAACCCATGCAAAACCTTGTGAAACAGTTATCATTCCTTCTATAAAGAAGAAAATGGCTGCACTGTGCCCGAAGGTTACCATACTAGATCTTGGGGGAGCTGCTTTATAAATCACAAAGCCATGGAACCATATGTTCGGGGGAAACTACATAAGATAGGCAGAAAGGCTGAAGTTTGAAAAAAAAATCACAAATAAAATTAAAACAGCAGTGATATAATGGCTAGCTGTATACCATAGTAGGGGTAGAGAACTCTGTAACTGAATTAATATCATTATTTCACTTAATAAGCAGTAAAATATACATATGGTTCAATGGTACTACTTCCTTCCTAGATTGACATATACAAGCAAAGTCAGAAGCCTGAATTACAGGTTCAACATGGCTTGTGTATGTGTTGCTATTGTTTGTTTGCTTTGAGATAGGGTCTCACAAAGTCCAAGCTGGCCTCAAATTTACTATGTATGGAGCTAGCTCTGAACTCCTGATCCCTCTGCCTCTACCTCCCAAGTACTAGGATTATAGGTGTGCCTTCAGCATGCCTGGCAATATAGTATATTTGAGATAATATAGTATATTTGAGATAATAAGCTACAGAAGGAGAGAGGGAGAAGGGAAGGAGAATGAGAATGAACAAGAGAACGAATCACTGAACTTGCTGTAAATGATTAAAACAGTCACAATAATTGTTATAAAGCCAAAAGAGTATATATAAGAAATTGTAAAAGATTAGCAAAACTGCAAGAACATAAAAACAGACACAAGCAGCTGAAATCAAATAGAGTGTACTTAGATACAAAACATAGTTTGGCTTAAGTACAATAAGGTAATCATTTTATTGTGAATGGATGTAGACAACTGAAAAGCTGAAGAACAAACTTAGAAGGTGGGGAAAGAGGATAAGAAAGGGGAAGAAGCATACTTGCACCATCAGGTGGACAGAATTCCTTGACATGAGAAAGAATTAAGTTCCCTATAGTGGAAGAATTATAGAAACACTAGTGTGATAGGTACCAAGAACTTAAACTAAATTTTTTTAAGTATTTCTTTTTTTCACATAAATTTATTTATTTTTTTTTAACAAATCTAGATTAAACTAAAATTTAAAGGATCAAAAATTTATTTTCACTTAATGAAAGACTTCCATTTTATTGACAGCCATGAATAAGCTAGGGACTACAAATGACATCATTTTAGGAAAATCAAATTATTGTAGCTGAAAGCCTCAAATCAAAATCTGCAAAACCCAAAAACAGTGAAAAAGAAATCTACTTCTTTTTATGTTCTAAATATGAAAATTTTGAGAAAGATTCACAAAGAGTCTAAAATTACCAAAATCCACAGAAATAAAACCAAAACCTAGCTTTTCAGACACCCCACAAACTAAGTATTAAACATTCCATTCATTTTGATAGGTGCTTTAAATTATCTGTGTTATAGCAATGTCTTTCCTCAGTCTTCAAATAGCATTGACATTACACATTATTATTCTTCCCTACTTTGAACCTCTGTGTTAGCCTGCTATCCTGATTCTCCTGAATTACACTATAAACCATAACACACCTCCCCATTCTCAGTCAACCTTCAAGAACTCATTCATTCATGGTTTATCTTCCACACAAATGACTCCTAAACTATCACTGTCATTTCATACTTCTTACCTTAAATTTCACAAATTTCTAGTCTGACATTTCCACAACCATCCACTTAGGAATAGCTTACATTTAATTCAAAGCCAAAATACCAATTCCTATCATGGAAGATTGGGCAGCAATCGAAGAGCTGGCTATAGCTGTATCAACGGATATGGAAAGATGACCAAATATACTATTTTAATGGAAAATGAGTATTTCAATATAGTGTACAAATATGATCCCATTGTTTAAAGATTTAGTTATATGTGTAGATTTGCATGCCTGCCTGAGTTTATGTGTACCTTGTAAGTGCAGGAGCCCACAGAGGCCAGAAAAGGGTGTCAGATCCCCTTGAACTGGAGTTACAGGCAGTTGAGTGGTAGGAACTAATGCATGTGCTGGGAACCAAACCTGGGTCCCCTGCATTTTTAAAGTTTTATTTATTGTTTTTTTATTTTATGTGTTACCTGCATGTGTGCAAGTGCCTATGTCATGCAATGTCCATGGAGGTCAGAAGAGGGTGTTAGATTCCCCTGAGACTGGGGCTATGGACTGTTGTTAATCACCATGTGAGGGCTGGGAATTGAACTTGAGTCCTCTGCAAGAGCAGCCAGGGCTTTTAACTGCTGAGCCATCTCTCCAGCTCCACAATTCCAGTTTTTAAAAATAACTTCCAGGAAGATGTATATGATTGAACACTGGAGACTGGGGATACAGATAATGGGAGGATAAAGAATCAGTAATTACTTTTGCAGCATATTTTTAAATTTACAATGTGCACTATCATTTTTATAATTTGCCTTAAAATACAAAGACTAAGTATGTGGCTATAAATAAGAATGAAATCATGTTGCCGGGTGTGATGGCGCACGCCTTTAATCCTAGCACTTGGGAGGCAGAGGCAGGCGGATCTTTCTGAGTTCAAGGCCAGCCTGGTCTACAGAGTTGAGTTCCAGGACAGCTGGGGCTACAGGGAGACCCTGTCTCAAAAAGACCAAAAA
>VZQC01008980.1:382045-422054 GCA_009823505.1 Rhizomys pruinosus | reverse complement strand
GAGAGAGAGAGAGAGAGAGAGAGAGAGAGAAGAGAATAGAGTGGGGAGTGTTGGGGGGAGGGAAAGAGGATTGGGAGAGGAATATCTACCCAGTATAGGGAGTCAGAGAGATCTTCCTTAGACTAACTGAACTCTATAATCAATAAAAATGATACTAATCCCAGAAAGAAAGGAAGGGGCAAGTTCTGCAGCATCTTGAACCCAGTAGCATAAAACAGAGCCATATCTGGTAGTTCCAGAATCTGTACTGTCAATTGCGGCTAAAAAAAAAAGCCCCTAAATGTGAAAAAAGCACATCCCCTCAGCGTGGTGACTGCTAACAGGTACTTGCTTTGCAGTGGTAACTAAGCTTTTTAACTAAAGTATGCAGTGCTAGCTACCAGCTGAGACACTTAGATTCAGAAACTGAGGTATAGCTTCTGGTAGAATGGTTTTCAGAGTCAGAAAAAAATTCACAGGACATAAGAACTACCTATGGAAACCATCCTATCCCACTGCCAACAAATGCCTGTCTCTGACAACTATTCCTGGCTTGCCAACTTAGGAATAGTCTCTTCTGTCTTTGGGGGCAGGAGAATTCGAAGAAACAGTTTGAAGAGTAAAATGGCATGGAGAAAATTTCAAAAGTAATTATATTTTGGACACATGGTCAGGATTCCATATTTCCACTGCAAAAGAATATATAGATTTCTTAGTTTGGTAACAAATGCTAATAATTCATCAAAGAGCAAGAGAAAAAAATCAATACAGAATGAAAGAATGAATAGTCTATGGAACCTCTACTGAAGAGGTAAGAAATTAACTGGAAAGTCAATCAAAATTTACAGTAGTTTTTTTAAAATGAAAATAAATCTTATTTTTTTAAATCCAATGCAGTATTTTCACAACTGGAATCACAGGAGAATTTAGCAAAAAATTATAACTTTAGAAGCAGACAGAATCCCATGTGATCTTGGCCAGATCACCTCTTTTTTTTTTTTGTGGCCCCAGCTAGCCTGGAACTCACAGAAATCCGATGCTGGCCTGGCCAAGTGCTGGGATTAAAGGTATGTGCCACCACCACACCCAACTAAACATTTTTAATTTTAAAACATATATCAAAGTTCCTTTAAACAGGGTGGGGCATGACAATACATGCCTTGAATCCTAGCACTAGGGAGGCAAACAAAACTTTTGGGTGGAGAGATGGCTCAGAACTGAGGAGTTCGACTGCTGTTCTAGAAGAGTGGAGTTCAGTTCCCAGCTGTTACATCAGGTGTCTCACAACTACCTGCAACTACAGCTCCAGGGAAACCGAATGCCCATTTCTAGCCTCTGTGGGTACCCCCACACACATGCACATACACACACACACACACACACACACACACACACACATGCACACATATAATTAAAAATAAAAATAAACCATTTTTTAAAGTTCCTTTAAACACAGTGGTCCTACCACATTTAAGGTATGAAAACATTTTAAAAATTCAGTAATTCAGCTGGGCGTGGTGGTGCATGCCTTTGATTCCAACACTATGGAGGCAGAGGCAGGCGAATTTCTGTAAGTTCAAGGCCAGCCTGGTCTAAATAGTGAGTTCCACGAAAGTTGGGGCTGCAAGGAAACTCTGTCTCAAAAAGACCAAAAAAAAAATTCAATAATTCAAGCACAATCTCAAAACAATGTGGTATATCTATTTCTATAGTTTATTGAGCATACTTATAGTTATACCTAGAGATGGAAGAACTTTCAATGTAAGGGGAATATCTACAAACAGAATTTAATGGATATTAGAAACATAGTTCATTGAGTAAAGCTTGTATGTACAAGAGAAAAATGCAAAAAGGTGAACTGTCTATGTTAAGTTGTATACAAAGCTTGTCACTGTAATAGAAGAGAGTCTGCAGGAAATATCTAGGAAGAACATTTGCAAATGACAACTCCTAAAGGAATCCATTAAAATTAACATAAAGAGACCCACAGAAAAGTAACAGAAGCGCTCCACTTCCCCCCCAAGGGGCCCCAGAATCAAATTCATGAGGAATTGACCTTGCTTCCCCCCTCTTCCAAAGAAGGCCTGCCTTCCATGGTTTGTCTTCTGTGGAAGGGCAGCTGAGTCCAAAGGCTTGAATGATCTGAGTTCTCAGAAATACAGCTGGTGACAGTGTTGAATGATCTGAGTTGTCAGAAATATAGCTGGTGACAGTGTTGAATGGTCTGCATTCTCAGAAATACAGCTGATGACAGTGTTGAATGATCTGAGTTCTCAGAAATACAGCTGGTGACAGTGTTGAATGGTCTGAGTTCTCAGAAATACAGCTGGTGACAGTGTTGAATGGTCTGAGTTCTCAGAAATACAGCTGGTGACAGTGTTGAATGATCTGAGTTCTCAGAAATACAGCTGGTGACAGTGTTGAATGGTCTGAATTCTCAGAAATACAGCTGGTGACAGTGTTGAATGATCTGAATTCTCAGAAATACAGATGGTGACAGTGTTGAATGATCTGAATTCTCAGAAATACAGCTGGTGACAGTGTTTCTTTTATCCGCTGTCGTTGCTGTGCTCATGCACTTCTTTCACGTAATGGTTACTTGCTTCTGGAAAATTCTCAGTTCATTCAGACTTGCACTTGACCTTCTTCTAGCATTAACAATGAGTTTACCTACAATGTCGACTTAAAATTTCCAGGAAGATTCTTCAGCATGATGTAAAGTTCCCTCTAGGGTACTTGAATCCCAAATCACTGAACCAATCAATATATGTGAAATGCAAAATGATTAGTACAAATTAGTAAAACTGAATTTTTCTTTATGCTGAATTACATATTTTAAATATTATTAATCCAATATTTACATAAAGGCTGCATTTAACTCAGTGCTTTGGCAAAGTGCACGACTATAGCGACAAGTGGGGAATTTAAAGTGCTTAAGTAACGTAACCATTCTCTTTTAATAAAGTGTACGTGCAAACAATCCATACTAAACTGATGAATTTCTTATTAAATTAAGCCATTATGGTGGAAAGCCATCAACTGTTACTAAAGCAATTCTTGTCCTGTGTTGTTCCTAACATCAGACAATCACCATTAGAAGAGTGTCATAAATCAATGTGAATCTTAAAGGGCTCATGAAATCAAAGCCAACACACAGACTGATACTAAATTCTTACCCAGCAGGTTCAGAAACACAAATGCATGGGAGATAAAACCCATGTTTTGGTCTGGTAGCTTAAATGCCTTCCAAAACACATTTATTTTACTTTGTAAAAACTGAGTCCTGGGCTGGAGAGATAGCCTAGCAGTTAAGAGCACCGACTGCTCTTGCAGAGGACCCGGGTTCGATCCCCACACCCACATGGCGGCTAAGAACCGTCTGTAACTCCAATTCCGGGAGAACTCCAGTTCCAGGGGAATCTGAGACCCTCTTCTGACCTCCGCGGCATTGCATGACATGGGTGCACAAACCTACATGCAGACAGTACACTCATACACATCCAAAAATAAATAAAATTAATAATAAAAAAAAAAACTGAGTCCTCTGAAAAGCCAGTCCCAGAGTGCTACATATATTATCACCTAAGTTTTAAAACAATGACTCCAATCACAGCTTCGCATGAGATTCATTTTGCTTAAAAATATACCTGTGACATGTCCCAGAGATTCTGACTTCATTGCTCTGTCACTACCTTGGCATTGATTGCTTTTAAAAACTCCCCTGGTAATTCTAATATATAGCCAGGTGGAACATTACTACTTTAAACTAATTCAGCCTTTTGGGACAATAATTGCTTCAAGGTTGATAAACATGCTTTTTGCCTTTTAATGAAATTTTATTAAAACTAGTCAATTTATTCCACAGCTAATGAGTGACTATTACATTACAGGCAGTGTGTTCAGTAATGGAGAAAGATGTGTGTGATTCACTCCCCTGCCCTCAAGAAGCTCCCTATTAGCTAGGTAGGGAGACCATAAATAAGTAACTGTAATTAAATCTGATAAGTGTTCTCAGGGTGTAAGCAAATACAGCATGCCTTGCAAACTTGCATGTCATCCTTGAGCAAGGGTCAGGCTGCACCATTCCAATTTTAGTATGTATTACCAGAGCAGGAAAGACAGAAGTTATAGGTTACTTGGGCATCCTAAATACCAGGGCAAATATTTTGTGATTCTCTATCACAGATAGTGCTCTTCCTGGTTTTTTTTCTGTTTTAATTTGAATGAATTGTCTTAAAATTTCCTTCATATATTATTACTAGATGTATATTTACCTACAAAACTATAAATGTGCAAAATCCACAGTAAGTAATCATGGCACAAAAATTAGTCATATATATATATATAATAATATTATATATATATATATATATATATATATTTCATTCCAGTAATTGCTACATTTGATAAGACAAGAAGTTTGGAGACTAGCTGGGTGCAGTGGTACACCTTTAACCCCACCACTTGGGAGGCAGAGGCAGGTGGACCTCTGTGAGTTCAAGGCCAGTCTCAGCTACATAGTGAGACTCTTCTGTTTCAAAAAAAAAGTTTGGGGATTTTGCGATTAGACATTTATTTCAGTAACTTGAAAGATGTTATATGAAAATGTTATGGAAGCAACAGCCTTTCAAGAGTTTCTGCAAGACATTCAAATATTAGAGAGGAAAAAAAAACACAGGGGAAGAGAGTTTTAGCTTTTTAAAAAAGGAAATGGCATCCTCCTAATCTTCATAATTAAGATACATAATTCTCTCAAAGACAGCTGTAACAAGAGGAAAGGGAGCAACAACTACAAAGAAAATACATTCCAAACAGTGATCTACTTTCATA
Source organism: Rhizomys pruinosus (assembly GCA_009823505.1). Classification (NCBI taxonomy): domain Eukaryota; kingdom Metazoa; phylum Chordata; class Mammalia; order Rodentia; family Spalacidae; genus Rhizomys; species Rhizomys pruinosus. Next base: position 417,245 of record VZQC01008980.1, on the reverse strand, counting down.
CCTCCCAATTACCTCGTCGTGTTCTTAACCAAAGAAAACACACTTAAGTGTGTCTAAATTAAACTGAAATTTTCCTTTACACCACCAAGTAAAGACTAGTTCATAGTGGATTAGTGAGGAGATAGAAGGATAGGTAGGTAGGGGAGTGAGTGGGTAGCCAATTAGTCTTGAAAAGTGAAATCTATTTTAAAGACCCTTAGTGAAAATTTAAATCTATTAAGGCATTGTTGTGAAAAACAATTTGTGATACTTATTTGAGACAAAAGAAAATTGAAATTCTATAGAGTTTGGATAGAAATCAACAAAAAGATTTTCAGTATAAATGATGATCTGCAAGACCTTTCTGTTTAAAGCCATAATTGAACAATTTCTAAGTTAAAATGTATGCTGTTAAGGTTCCTGCAAGAAAATCTCAAACGAATTTCAATTTCGGGATCAATATATACTGAAGACAATTTACCAGAGAAACCCTCAACCTTTACACAGGGTGAGGAATGCCATCATTACATTCTTTAACACTAAAGCTATCTTGAATTCATTATTTCAAGAAATGGCATTTTATAAATGACACTGACCAAGTCAGATTTTGTAGGCTGTGAATGAGATTTCACAGTTCACAGCAGTGAAGGCAGCCACTCCATACCTATCATCTCAAAATTAGCTTGCCTCTCCCTCCTTATGCAGCTGCAATACAACAGATTAATTTAATTGACCCAGGGTATTTTTCTGGAAATATTCTACCAATTTTAAGTCAGCAGAATACAGACTGCTCACGTGATGCTGACCATTTTTCGAAATCCAAGAGATCACACACTGTCACCCTTTTAGGTCTTAAGGAATCAGAACTAGTTGCCAAATTGATTCAATGATGGCTATTTTCCATCATCACAACATAATTAACATCTTAATCTCACATTTTCCAATTATGAACTGCTGGCTCATTTACAACAGCTATAACTAAGAAGCAGCAAACATCACTCGCTCACACATGGTCATTGGAGCAGCTTTTGGGAACCATATAATTTACCTTCTCTGTGTGCTCCTAAAAATGAAGAAACCAAGGAGATTTGTGTATTTTTCTTTCTAAAACTGTGGCAGTTAAGCACTTGAAATGTGGCCAGTACAACTGAGTGACTGAATTTTGGATTTTGTTTAAACTTAATTAATTAAAATGAAATTTCAGAAATAGTAAATTTGGTTAATGGAAAACTTTTATGTGTGTTTGGAATAACTTGGCCATGTGAATATACTTTTGCACATGCAAATTTTACGAGACCTAAATACAGATCAAGCACTTCTGGTAAAAAATTTAGCGTAGCATCAGAATTTAGATGTGCTGTTAGTATAAAATACACATAAGATTTCAATGACTTGGTTGGAATGATTAAATTTGAGTCTGCTGTATCAAATAAATTGTATCTGGAATTAATTGCACCTACTGTAGCAAATAAATTATATCTAGAATTAATTGCACCTTTTTGTTTTCTGTCTTCTGAATGAGGCTACTAGAAAATTGGAAATTACATGTGGCTCTCACTTTGGACAGCGCTGCTTGCTCTAGGGCACTTCCACAACGACTTTAACAGACACATTTGGACATCCTCCTAACAGATCCACTGGCCACTGAACAATAGGGGCAAGGAGTAACATGTCCTCTATGCATCTGGGTCTGAGTCAAGAGTGGAGCAAGCTCTGCCCACAATTTCACCATGTGAGCAACACTGTTAATACCTCCATATGGAAGAAAAATGAGTTCTCATCAGCACTCGAAAAATCGAAACTGAGTATACTGCAGACAACTTGAAAAGAGGTAGAGCCAACTGCTCTGTCTTGGTTTCATTTCCCAACTGTGGACCTTAAAATAGACAATAAAACACCGCTTCCAAAAAGAGGTAAAATATTCCTACAGTAGCTATTTAACAAGCCGTATTAAATAAGGAAAAATTGCTCTTAAATCTTATCTCAACTTCCAATGCCACAGAAATCACGCTGAGCTAAGAAAGCAACTTCAGATTGCCAGCATTTCCCCTCACAAGCAAATTAGCAGGATTGTGCACTTGGAATATTGTTTGACAAGAATGAAAAGGAAACAATTCAAAACAGATTTCAGGACTGGACAATTAGATGAGGAGCTGCAGATTTAATTCCCAATCAGTACTGTGATTAATCTGATTCCCTGCTTTTCCCTAGTGTAATTATACAACCCAGATGAAAGGCTGAGCATTTGGACTGTCAGTTCTATATTCTAGACCAGCCCGGTGACTCAAAGCAGACGGCTTTACCACGCTAACCACCATCCCAACAACCGTGGAAGGAGCCTCCAGCACTGATTGAACAGTCATTGCATAACGAGGCATTAAAAATTCGGGTGCCCCTAACTCTTTCTATGTTCATCAACACCCGGTGAAGAATCTGCTGAAACTGGACGCACCCGTCTTCAATGACCCTCTTCCATTCGGGCACGGGGTGAACACAAAGGCATCTGTCTAATATCCTGGCACAATAGACACACACCCCACAATTAAAAACCCTGGACGCGCGCTCGCTCTCTCCACACAAGCACACGAAATGTAGGCTGCTCTTTTCGTAAAAGGTCTGTGGTACGGGCAAGGTAACAATAACCCCAACAGTTCCCAGGAAACAACTATAAAATCCGTCCTGCCACGTCCCTGTGCAACCGTCAGATAAAATGCAGTCAGCCCGCCCCACGCCTTAAGGGGTGCCTAACCGGACTCGCTGGCCCCAAAGGATGGCTGAGAACCCCCAGACCCCCTTCCTGGCAGGAGATCCAGGTACACGTCTATAAATACTCCAGGGTGAAGAGGACGAGGGGGGCAGAGGGGAGGGGGACCGGGCAGGGGGCAGGCCCGGAGCGGGTACCCGAGGCCCCGAGCATCACTGAAATGCATTTTTCCACACTCCCGCTCCCTCGCGTGGAGACTCACTTGCCGATCACCTCGCACAGCTCGTACACATCCTCGAACAGCACGTCGTCGTCGGCCATGGTCCGGAGGGGACAGTGGCCGCAGCGTGGAGGGTGCCGAAAACGGGGGTGGGGGCGCCCAAGAGCTCAGTGCCCGGCCCCGGGCTGTCCTCCGCTCAGGACCCGAGAGCCCTCGGTGCAGAGGAGGCTCGACTGGGGCCGTGAGGCCCGGAGACTGCAGCGCCTTCCTCTGCGGGCTGCCGCCCCGGCGCGGGCGGCGGGGCCGGGGCGTGGGAGCGAGGGCGGCCCGAGCCCGGCGCCGCCCGCCCGCCCGCTGCTCCTCGCGCGGCGGCTGCTGCTGCCGGGGCCGCGCTGCCCGGCGTGCGGACCCTCGGGGACCGCGAGGCGCCGCACTCTCTGCTCGTCAGCCCGCGCCGGCCGCGAGGCCGCGACCGCTCCTTCTGCCGGAGACCGGCTCCAGCGCGGCGCGGGGCAGCTCGGGCTACAGGGGGGGCCGCGACAGCACCATAGAGGGAGGATCGTCGCGAAGGGAGGTGGTGGCGGCGGATCGGCGCTGGGGACCAGGAGGCGGCGGCAGAGACGCTCCCTCCTTCTTGTCCTCCTCCCGCCGCCGCCGCCCGCCCGACTGTGGGAGGGGGCTTCGCGGGATGAGCGGCTCTGTGCGGGCGGGAGCCGCAACTGCCGCTTTCGACTCCTCCCCTCAGCCTCGGCAGCCGCCAGGCTCCAGAGCCCCGCGCACCACCCCTCGCGCAAACGGGCCCTCCTCCCACTTCTGCCCTCGCGCCTGCTAGACCCGCAGGCCCCGCCCATCCCAGCCCTTTGGGAGGCGGAGACCGAGAAAGTGGGGGCGCGCTCTGAGAGGCGCATGCGCGCGGTGTCGGCTACGTCAGGAAGAACGGGCGGGCGCGGGGAATCTAGAGGGCGCGGGGGGGGGGGCGATCGGAGCGCGCGGGCTGCAGCTGCTGAGGTGGGGCTGCTCTAGGTTGTCGCCTCCGCTCCCAAGCCATGACCAAGTGGAGAAAAGGGGCCCAAGACAAAAGGTCCAGGGCAGCAAGCACGTTCTTGAAAGAGGTGTTCTGACACTCTGGCAGCTTTCTCCCTTTTGTAACCGCAGGAAGGTGTCCTCAGTTTTTTTGTTTGTTTGTTTTGTTTTTTGGTGGAAAAAGGGCCGGGAAAGGGTACTAATGAATGGGAAAGCCAGAGAAGAGGTGGAGGGATGGTCACTCAAGTTAGTGTTTAGTGGCGGATGATTAAGTACCACCCTGTCTTTCCTTAAAGAGGATATGGGTTCGGGGTGCGAGTGGTATCGTCTAAAGAAAGGACCAAACAAAAACTGTCCAGGAATGTATGCAACAACAAATGGTGAATTAGAGAGACAGCTTCTCCTGCAGTCTGCTCCAAACTCAGCAAATAGCTAGCTATGCAGCGTCTACTCCCGCTAGACACAACCCAGAGACTGGTCAGGAAACCAGTAACATGAGACTTAAAATCCATTGTACATTGTCGCTCCAACGTCAGCTTTGTTCTCTATACTCCCTATAAAGGTTAGAGTTATCAGGATGTTTAAAACATGCAACTAGAAGAAATGGATGCACAGGGTCAGCCAGGGAGTGAGGTTGTGGGTGTTGGCGCTGTGCTAGGTTGTATTCAATAAGATTTCTGTTTAACTGAGCATGTGCAGAATGAGCCACACCAGCAGACAGGTACATTCCTCAGTTGAAGATCAATAAAAAGTCTTTGTTCATCCATACAACAGAAGCGTCTAATTTGCTCATAAATCAGCTTCCAGAAATTATCAGTTAAAATTCTTAGATTTTTTAAAAATGGTATTTACTAAAGTGGAGGCGCGAGGTAAAGACTCGTCTATTGCCTTTTCACAGATGTTCTGCACAAATCTTGATCACTCCCTCAAGAGGCTATAAGATTTGCCTGTTAAGCATTTGGAAACGAAATCTCTCTCTCTCTTTTTTTTTCCTTAAAAAAGTCAAATCAGAGGAAAATATAATTGCACAAGGTTTCCTTCCTTTCCTGAAGAACTTCTATTTTCTTTAGAGAAGGGGCGTCAGAGCCTGAGAAACTGTCTCCTCAGAGGGTTCAACAGTCCCTGTCCTCAACAAGGCACGCCTACCTCCCACATAGTAAGGCATCACTTATTCTGCCCTGAAGTCCAGAGAAATCCTCACAAGTCATCTTGTCAGCTTTGATTCCTTTCTTCAGCCCAAACCTGAGCTTTGCCAAGGCTTGTCTACTTTATTTTGGGGTTTATCTTTCATGAGGAGTCATGCTCAGAAGAAAGAGCAGCTAAGAAAAAAAGGCAACACATAGTAAAGGTCTCCATTCGTGCAATCACAGCTGGTTTAGCTCTGGAAAGAGCCCTAGGGAGGTAGTCGTACACTCTCATCTACAGATGTGGAGGATGTATGCGATGATTGCTCTCCTAGAGTTATCCCATGCCTCTCCTATTGGATAGCAATTCTAGGTTTGATGTGAGATTATTTTATTTTCTAGAGATTTGGTCCCTACAATTAATACAGCGCTCCAGCCACACTGGCTGGTCTAACTTTCTCAGCACTAGGTATTTCTTGATCAGGACTTGCGAAGGTCGAGATCTTCCAATCAACACAAAGTTCAGGACTTTCCTTCCAACCAAAACTTTGATTTCCTAGCTTCTTGTATGATATTTACTTGCATAGAAGGATCTTAGCAATCTGCATCTTTCAGCATTTGTACCATGGATGATGAATTGGAGGTCCCTCTCTGCCCCTAAGACTAAAATAACCAAATCTTTAAAAAGTATTTTATTGAAGTTTTGTGCATTTCATACATTTCTCAGTCCAATTTATACTCATTCCCCTTTCCATGCTCCCCCGCCACACCTGAATTCGTGCATTCTGCCATACGTGTCTTGCATTTTTTTCTCAGTCATTTTAAAGTTTTTCTATGCAGAGGTTTATTGTTTTGGGCAGAAATTTACTGTTTCAGTCAGTTCTTTGATCCAGCCCTTTTGTTGTTGTTCCCTCCAATTTGTATTGCTCCAAAATATGTCTATATATATGTTACACATATACCAAAATTATGATGTCTGAAAATAAACTGTATGTTAATTCCAAAACGTGTTTAGGAGTTCACATTTTCCCTTTAATTTTATATCACTCTAAAATAGGCATATATACCCTCCACCCATATACCAAAATTACAAAGTCTGAAAATAAGTGGTAGGTTAATTCTAGGGCCCATAAAATAACCAAATCTTTTAATAGAAGTTAATTATTTCCTAGGTTTCTTCCAAAAATCTAATATTCTTCCTCAAGTATAAAAGGTCAGTTTTAATAATTTAATTCTGTTTTAATTTCCATACAAGAAATGTTAAAATAACCAGTTGTTCGCTTAGAATTCTATTCAGTTTTGTTAATAACTGAATATTCACCCAATAGTCATTTGTTTGTTTGTTTGTTTTTTGGTCTTTTTGAGACAGGGTCTCCCTGTAACCCCAGCTATCCTGGAACTCATTCTGTAGACCAGGCTGGCCTTGAACTCACAAAGATACGCCTGTGTCTGCCTCCCGAGTGCTAGGATTAAAGGCGTGCACCACCACGCCTGGCTTCACCCAATAGTCATTTAAACAAATGGAGGTGATGACTTTCTATTTTGGCAAGGACTCTGGAGTTGTGTGGTTATTGGCATTGGATCCAATATTCCATGGTTTCGTCAGTGACCTACTTTGTCCTTTTCACTTTCCCATCCTTGACAGTTTGCCTGTCTTTCTTAGATTTGCTGCTTTACCATCTCAAGATGGCTACCGCCATTTCAAACAGTAAAGGCATGAAGCAGAAAGACAGTAAAGGCAGGTGAGGATTCTTTGCTCTCTGACTTATCACATCTTCTATTAAGGAAAGACAATATATTTTTCCTATCTCACTTGTCCTGACCAAAGTCACCTGGCAGGCAACCTCACTTACAAGAGAGGCTGAGGCTTGTCTGCTGTTTGAAAACAGGTAGAGAATGGACTTCAGCAATCAGCAATATCTCTAATATAGGAAAATTACCAAATAGCATCATCATAATATAGATATACCACTAGTGTAGAACTGATAGGCCTTACAATTTTTGGTAAACAGGGCTGGAGAGATGTCTCAGTTGTTAGGAGCACTGACTGCTTGTTCCAGTTTGCCTTCATATTGCTGTAAAAAACACTCTTCTTGGGAAGGAAAAGGTTTATTTGGCTTACATCTCTCAGGTCATAGTTCATCACTTAGGGAGCCCAAGGTAGGAACTCAGGACAGGAACCTGGAGACAGGAGCTGAAGTACAGGCCATGGAGGAGTGCTGCTTACTGTCTTGCTCCTCTGGTCCATGCTCCAATGACTTTCTTGTACAATACAGGACCACTTGCCCACGGGTGGCCTGTCCACAGTGGACTGGGCCCTCCACATCACTCAACAATCAAGAAAATGCCCTACAGACATGGCCACAGGCCAGTCCAATGGAGGAAATTTCCCAATTGAGGCTCCCTCAACCCAAGTGTGTCAAGTTGACACTAAAGCTATCCAGCACGGTGGTCTTGCAGAGGACCTGGGTTCAATTCCCAGCACCCACATGGTGGCTAACAACCATCCATAACTCCAGTCCCAGGGGATCTGGTGCCATCTTCTGACCTCCATGGGCATTGTACAACACGGATACACATACACATGTGGGCAATACACTTATACACAAAATAAAAATAATAAATAAAATATTTTTTCTTTTATTTATTATTTTTTCACAATGTTCATTGATAGATACAAGTATATAAAATCAGGGCATGAACATGATTTGATAGATTAAGTAGACTTAATTTCAATACTATAATAAAGGAACAATTCAAATTCTCACCATTTGTTTCACACCTACAAAAACCACTTCAAGGGTATTAATGATCTCTCAAATCTGATCAGTTTTGTGCAAATAAACCATGTTTCTTCTTAAAAAGGCTTGTGCACTCATTTTGGAATAATATAAAATCAAATGGGAACAAAAAAAAAGAGAGAGAAAAACCTATTCAAGGAACTGAGCAAAACAGTAAACCTGTGCACTGAAAAGGTCATGGAAGACTGAGAAAAAGATGCAAGACAGGACTTGTGTATGACAGAATCCATGAGCTCTGACGGGGGGAGGGGGTTATGAGGGGTGGGCATGGATGGGGGAATGAGTCTAAATTCGATTGGGAAATGTTGTGGGAAATGTGCACAATAAAAGTTTTTAAAAAAGGCTTGTGCACTTGCCCAGGCTCAAGGATATTTAAATTTAGCACATAAAGCCCATTACTAGAGGTAGAAATACATGGAATATACTATTATAGCAACAACCATCAATTACAGTTAAGGATTTCCTGTAACAACCAAATGGATAATCTAATATTGCAACAACTCAAGTATTACTGAACAAAGTGCATTTCTACAGTATTCAGTGTTGTTATTCAGTTTTCTAACTTTAAACGGCCTATGATAACTGGCAGCAAAGAAGGTCCTTGCAATAGACTGCCTCTGCTTGAGAACCTATGATATAATTATTGCATGCTGCTAATATACTATGTAAACATTAAAGATATTCCTAAAATATTTGATGGCAGACTATGATTAAGACATTACACTACAAAAAAAAAAAAAAAACTTATGCAGAAGGAAACCCTTTCTAACGTGCTTCTGCTTTAAATATTGTGTCTCCAAATGAAGTCCAGTAAGCACATGTCCCGTGATGGCACACGCCTTTAATCCTAACACTTGGGAGGCAGAGGCAGGCAAATCTCTGTGAGTTCAAGGCCAGCCTGGTCTACAGAGTGAGTTTCAGGCCAGCTGGGGTTGCAGGGAGATCTTGTCTCAAAAAGACAAAAAAAAAAAAAATTGGTAAACATCTAAAAACCCACATAGATGGAGTTGGTAGTACATAAATTTGATTTTTAGATGTCAGTACAAATCTTCAATGACTTTGAGTGTTGGAATTCTTCACAGTTGCAGTAGACATTCTGAGGTTGCCCAGCCTCCATGTACTTTCAGCATGTCACGGAATAGAGAAAGGGAAAACACTCGAGAGAATTATTAGCCTGAGAGCTGCACACAGGTCAGTGTGGCATGAGGCTAATTTAGGCAATTTAGACTTCAGCTTTATTCTGTAGTATGATTGTTTGAGCATGTAAATTATTACTGAATTAATGAATAAAATTAAGAGTGACACTGTTCTCAACTGGAATAAAATTATTGCTTCGTGGCATAAACAGAGCATTCTAAGCTCAAATGAAAGACACTATCCATTGCTCCAGTAAAAGGTACTTGAATTACACTTGTACTCCAATACTTTGCTGTTCTTTGTTTTACATTCATTCAATGAATCTTTACATAAGTCACCAGGGTTACAGGTTCAAATAAGGCAGACATGACCTCTGCCCACTCTCAGCTGCAGTCTAAAAGAAAATAAAAGGATCAGGCAACTCATTACAATGAAAAGCAATGGTCCTTACGGTTTGGGAAGTTTGAGGCAGAAAATAAGAAGAGGCTCTGTTGGGCTGGGGAGATGGCTCAATGGGTAAAGTGCTTGCTGTGCAAACACAAGGACCTGACTTCTGGATCTCTAGCAGCTGCCAGTCTAACCACCAGCCAGTGTAGCTGAAACAGTTAGCTTTAGATTTAGTGAGAGACTCTGTCTCAAGAAATAAGGTGGAGCTAGAGGAAGAAAACCAACATCAGCTTCTGGCCTCCATGTATACTTGCATGAGCAAGCACATCTGCACACACACATACACCATATGCAAACATACACATGATTATATATTCATATGAAGCAAAATTAATATATATATCTATATTTATATGAGACCCTATTATTGAGGAATAACAAAAATGAAGAAATGCTTACATCAAGACTGAAAAAGGTATAGAAATTAGTCAGGTTAAAGGACTGGGGACTAAGCCTGGCATGGTGGTGCATGCCTTTAATCCCAGCACTCGGGAGGCAGAGGCAGGTGGATCTCTGTGAGCCCAGCCTGGTCTACAGAGCAAGCTCCAGGCCAGCTGGGACTAAACGGAGACCCTGTCTCAAAAATATTAAATAAATAAATAAATAAATAAATAAATAAATAAATAAATAAAGGACTGGGGACTTACTACTACTACTGAGTAGAGAGAGTAGCATTTAGGATTCTTGGAGATGAGCAAGAATATACTCGTTGAAAGAAGACAATGCTCTTACGGAGTCCTGAGTCATGCCTGGATCATACAGTGTAAGAAGAGTGAACTCAGAAGAAGATAGAGAAATAACAAGGTGTCAGATGTTAAGGGATGCTAAAGGTCATATTAGAATTTTTCCGGCTGGTCATGGTGGCATTTGACATTGACTCTTCTATGTAAGCCTTGATCCTCCCAGCCCTATGAACAAATAATTTTCTATTAAAAAATAAGATTTATAGGCTAGGCATGGTGATGTGGCCCTTAATCCCGGCACTCAGAATCTGAGAGGTCAAAGCCAGCCTGGTCTGTATATGGATTTGTAGGCCAGTTGGGGCTACTGGGAGATCTTGGAGAGAGAGAGAGAGAGAGAGAGAGAGAGAGAGAGAGAGAGAGAGAGAGAGAGATTTTATATTACTTATGTTTATGTTCGTTTGTTTACACGTGTGGGAGAGAGTACCCAAAGAGGCCAGAAGAGGGTGTGGATCCCCTGGAGCTGGAGTTATGGCTTTTGTGAGCCAGCTGATGTGGATGATGGGATCTGAAATCCTGTCCTCTGACAGAGCAATAACCGCTCACTCCTACTCACTGAGCAATCTTTCTCCAGTCCTAGAAGTCTACTTTTAGTAGTGCTTCTCTTTGTACTGGTGGACACTGTCTTCTCCCTCCATTACTTAAAAACATGCAGAAATTCCTCTAGTACTCAATTAAAATACTTTCTGATGTCTTCTACCATGTTTGTGTGTCCAACTCCAGCTTCAACACAGTTTTCTTTCCAAAGTCCATGCTTATGATTTCAGAGGACTTCTTTTTTCCAGAGGACTTTCTACAAGCTGCTGGATTCATTTGGCAACGTGGCAATCCTGGGAGTTTAGGTCTTCCCCATCCAGCTATTAGCTATGAGCCAATAGTACAAGAATGTGGAAGCTCAGTTCCCTTGACTGAGAAGAAAGGGTCCGGTCCACTCCTTCCACTCCGGAACTCTCTTGTGAGACTGAGCTGGGGGTGCCTTTTGCACGCTTTTGCCTAAAATCAACCTCCCTGGTTTGGCTCCCTCTCCTTTGCTTTCTTCTCTCTTTTCCTGTTTTCTCCTGGAGTATTTCTTTAATAAACCACTTGCTCATGGTTTCCTTATTGAGATTGACTTTGGGGGAGCCCAACCTACCACAGTGGTGTTTCCCAGAGTGAGAACTGTATCAGAATCACTTGGAAGTTTCCAAAAAATAATGTTTAAAAATACTGTGGGTTCCTGAACCTTACTTAAGACCTAATAAATTGGACTCTACTGGAGCTGTCTCAGGCATCAATATTTGTATAAGCTCCCCCAAGTGAAGAACTTCTACTCTAACACTGGCCTTAATAACTATCTGGAAAAAAATAGCCAACGGTGACTTCACCAGTAGGGTGGAGAAGCCATAAGAAATTAACAAGAGCACTATAGGGATCAATAGAGGGCCAGAATACAAATGTGTTTGCTGTCCAATTTCTTCCAGTTCCAGTCCTGTAAACCCCCTGCCGAAGATGCACTCTGCCCTTCTTCCTTTAATAGCCATGAACAAGTTGCTGGCAACTTTTTTTTTTTTGACACTAGAAACAATGCTGCCTTTGGGAACAGCACTGCATCAGTAAATACTGAATATTATTATCACTTAAGAATTAACCCAACGAAACCGGGTATGGTGGCTCAAGCCTTTAATCCCAGCATTCAGGAGGCAGAGGCGGGTGGCTAGTCTGGTCTACATAGTGAGTTCCAGGTCAGCCAGTGCTACATATTGTGACCCTGTCTCAAAACACAGAAAAAATTAACCCAAATATATCCATTCATTGAGCCACTTAGGATCACAAGTGCTTGCTGGCTTCTTAGAGACTCACTGTGCTGCATGCTAATGAGGATTGCATTAGACAGAGTTAGTTATAAGTAACAGAAAATCCAAACCAGCTTTAAAACTACTGAGACTCTATTGGCTCACATAATTGAAAAGTTGAGATGAAATTTAGCATCACATGAGGTTTGATTCTGGACTCGTCAAGTCACAAATGAGACACTTTTCCCCAGTCTCGTTATTATGCCCTATGTGGTGTTAGCATTATCTTTAGGTGCCATAAGATGTCTAGACACTGAAGCTCCAGGCTCTCCCCCCTGAGCTAGCAAAACATCTGCCATAGTTTCTGACTTCACCTCCATATACATCTAGGACAAGAGAAAAGAATCTTATTTATTAGGTTCTACACATGGTCAAGGAGTCTTTCTTTCCAGTTGGCCCTTCATTGGAGCACATGACTATACCCAAAACAGTCATTATATGCATGGAATGAGAGTCTCTAAAGCACTTAATCATTCAAGCCCAACCCTTAAACCACAGATGCAAATACAGCTAGGAAAAAGCGAGAAAGGAAAATCAAGAAAAAGACAGTGGTGTGAAGGCTCCCTGGTAGTTACCCAACACTAGCATTTGCTATGTTTTAGCACTCTGCCTTGTTCTCCAGTTCAGCAAGTCACTGCATCCCGTCAAGTTTTCTTTCAAAATTTCATTTATATTCCTCTCCCTCTCTTTTCCATTTCTTCAGTCTCTATGCCAATCCACAGCCCCAACAACCCATACTTCGATGTTGTCCACTTTACTCACTGGGCTTCTACCCTCAACTGCTTGTCCTCTCTTGTTCACTGGGCAGGGATTGGAGGGTACAGTTCATATTTGTGAGAGAAGTCTCAGCATCAATGTTATAACCACTCCAAAGGTATTTGTCGTATGGTGAATAAATGAGAAGGTTCACAGCTCTCATTACTCCTGAGGGTCTCTTTTATTGATATTTTAGTCCTTTTCCTTCATGCCTTACACCTACGAAGTATCTGAAAGCATGGTAAGCACTCTGTATGTATTCGTTAAATAAAGACTACTGACAGTTCCTGATTAATGAATGTTCAACTTATGATGATTTGACTTGACCATCGTGCAAAAGCAACACACATTCATTAGGAACCATACTTTGAATTTGGATCTTTTCCCAGGACAACTAGCTGCACGTGGTCTGATTTTCTTTAATGATGTTGGACAGTAGTACCAACCTTAGCTCCCAGTTAGCCCTGTGGTCATGAGGGAAGCAGCCAATTATGCTGCGTGGCTAAGCTGGGATGAGTGGGCTATAGTGTTTTAAATGCATTTCTACTTAGGAAAATTTCAACTTATGATGAATTTAGAGATACATCATCCCATTGTAAGTTGAAGGACATTTGTGTGTGTGTGTGTGTGTGTGTGTGTGTGTGTGTGTGTGTGTGTGTTAGGTAGTCCTGAGGATGAAACCCAGTGCACTCTACCACTGGGGCCACACTCTCATTTCAGTGTTTTGTATCATTTTTTAAAATCAACAAATATCTCACTATTTAGCACAGGCTGGCCTTGAATTCAGGATCCACCTGCCTTAGCCTCCAGAAGACAGAAATTACAGGTATGTGGCATCATGACTGGCTACTTCATATGTTTCTTGAATTGAATTATAGAATCATTTACAGTTAGAAATAGAATTAGGAGCCTAAAGAAAGTGATTGAATTCTTGAAAATGGAAATACATAACAGTAAGATCAATATTTTTACAGAGGAGACAGTCAACAACATCAGGGCTGAAGAGCTGTCAAAGAGAGCAGAGACAGTTTAAAAGGCCATTGGATATTTTTCTACTAATTGAAAATAGTTTTATTAGTTATTTTTGTCTAGGGAAACAAATTAACATCTCATACAGCATCAGAATTCTTCCTTCGTTCTTAGCTGCAAGAGATTTCAAAGGTAAACATAGGAAATTAAATTCCCTCTTAATTTCTTGCCTGTATATTCTAGTACTTTCTTTCCAGGTTGACATTAAACTGTCACACACAGAAAAAACACGAGATGAGCTGCAATGCATTCAATGTGTGACTTATATCAAGCCAAAGCCTGGCTACATTACAAAGAGTCATGTTAAGTCACCCAAGCTTCTCTAGAAAAGAATATAATTTACTATGCTAAGTGCACTGTGGAAAAGGTCAAGTGATTAATAAGTCACCAATATGAAATACAAGCCTATCAACACTGGAAAGTTTAATCATTTACCCTCTGTGGGGCGTGGGTGAACCAGATTCTTGCTGAGAGTCTTTTGTTGGCAGTGTGAATTTATAAAACTCTCCAGTAGGGATTTTCTTCTCATCATATTCATAAAATAATAGCTTTTACTTTTAAATACAGGGTCTCTTCCTGAAAATTCTTTATTCTCACAGAGGTGATCTATGGTGTCAGGTTCTGTACTAATAAGATGTTTTCCATTTTGGTCAAGAGGAAAAAAATACACAGACTGTATGTGGCAGTTCTCAGGTCTGATGGGAGTTTTTCAGTGGTATTTTGCTTTCCATGTTCTAATCAAATACCTCCCACTCAAGCCTGTTTACCTTGGTTATGGCTTTTAAATTGTCTTGTAAATTGAGACAATAGCTAAGAAAGTAACAATAGCAAAAACAAACTAAGGGGGGGGAGATAGAGCTTCTAATGATCTACAAAGAAATAACAGAAAGACCATTTATTGAAGGCTCATTATAAGTGTCAGACACTATGCAATGACATTATGCATTCAACCCACACCACAGCCTGTGAAGTAGATATTATTATTGCCTTCATTTTACAGATGTGGAAACTGAGACTTGTAGAGAGGTTGAATAATGAGCCAAGAACCCTATAACCAGAAAGAGATGGGATTAGTGTGAGAACCAGCTCTGCCAGGTCTCAAAGCCTCAATCATCCCATACCCTGCCTTTGGCTTTCTCTGAGGCAGCACTAAATTTGCCCTTTCAGATTAAGCAAAGTGTGCCTCAGGCAAATGGTACAATGGGTTGAATAACAACAATGACTGTTTCTGCTTATTGAAGTATTTTTTAGTGCTAGGCATGGCAGTGTGTTTTTTCAAGCATTTATTTGCTCATTTAATAATACTTTGTTGAGCCTTTATTACATACTAGTTACTGAAAGTATAAGTCAATTAAATCAACCTGATTCCTTTCTAAAGCTTGAGGACCATTTTATTAGCGTTTTAGAGGAAAAACAAACCACCAGGCAGCCAAGATGTAAATCTCAGCAGCTGCCTGGGGGAGGAGATGGAGAGGAGAGAAAGTCAGGTCTTTTTAGTCAAGGTCAACAGTGAAGGTCTGTATGGGGTGACATTCAGGGAAACAGAAAACTCAGAGTGCCTAGAATTTTGGTTGTTATCCAAAGAGCTAGAGTGGGAAAAGGGAAAGTTATACTTTAAAATTTTACCTTTATTTATTTATTGAATTTCTGTGAGTTTCATACTATGTATTTTTGTCATATTTAGATCCTCTACCCTATCTGCACCCCCTTGTTCCCCCTGACAATTTTGTGTACTCTATTATGTGTATATATATGTATATATATATGTACACTATATGTTATGTATCTATATACTATATTATGTATGCATAAATAATATATATATATATATATATATATATATATAAAACATATATAGNTATATATATATATATATATATATATATAAAACATATATAGTCAAAATTGTCTCTAAATGCTCTTTGGTGTGGGTTCACCCACTGGAGCCTGGCTAACCTATTAATCACATCCCTAAATGAGACTGACTCTCCCCCTCCCAACAGCCATCTGTTAATAATACATTTATTTATTTTTTAAAATATTAAAAATTTAAAATTACATTTATTGATATATTTGTGAAGGGGGGGCATCCCATGATAATGTGTGGAGGTTACAGGATAACTTGCGGGGATTGGTTTACTCCTTCGGCCCTGTGGGTCCCAGAGATCAAATTCAGGTTGGCAGGCTTTTATCTCTTTTACCCACGGAGCCATCTGCTGCTCCCAAAGTGCTAGGCTTTTGAGTTACAATTCGGAAAAGTGGACAGCCTACTGCCTCAAGATGATTTTTGCCTTCTTTGAGCTTATAGGTTATTGAGAGAAGCAGATAAAAGCCATTGCAATAATAAATGCATAATCTTTTCAATAACGCTGCAAGGATGGGGACCAGGAGTATAGCCCGGTGGGTATAGTGCTTGCCTAGAATGTATAAGCCCTAGGCTTAATTCCCAGGACTACATAAACAGAGTGTGGTGGTGAATGCCTATATCAACACTTAGGAGGTGGAGGCAGGAGGATCAAAAGTTCAAGGTCCTTCATAGCTCCACAGTAACTTTGAAGTCAGATGAAGCCATGAAGTATGAGATCCTGTCTCAAAAACCAGGAATGGGATTAGAGAAATGACTCATCAGTCAAGAGCATTTACTACTCTTCAGAAGACTAAAGTTGGTTCCCAGCACCACATTGAGCAGCTCATTACAGCCTGTAACCAACTGCAGCTTCAGGGGATCTAGCACATCCTTCTAGCTTCCATACGCACCTGCACCTACATGAACTTACAGACGGACACACAGAGGCACATAACACACATAACTAAAATTAAATCAATGAATCTTAGGAAACAAACCTCTTATCAAGTCATTTAAAAGGTTAAAATATGCATTTAAGAGATGCCCTGTCAAAAAAGGTTTAATTAGGTCCCGCCGAGACTCGAATCGGGTCGCTGGATTTAAAGGCCAGAGTGCTAACCATTACACCACAGGACCTGCTATGCAAAGACTGCTTATTTTGATACTTTTCTAGCTGACACACAGGGTCAGCGAGGTCAGCTCACTTACTCAAGGTAAAATAGTTACTTATGTTGCAGACCGAACTGATTCCTCCCATCACTCAACTCAGGTAACCAAATCATCAGCAAAACCACCTCTGTTTTCTTAAAAATATGTATTTTCAGTAGACGTTTATTTTTATTTTTTAATTTATTTTCTTTTTAAGTTGAATTTTTATACAAAAATTGAAATTTTTTTCAAATTTTGTGCAATATATATATATTTTTAATTTTATTTATTTTTTGTATGTGTATGAATGTACTGGCTGCATGTAGGCTTGTGCACCCGTGTCGGGCACTTCCCCTGGAACTGGAGTTCTCCTGGAATTGGAGTTACAGACGGTTCTTAGCCGCGGTGCGGGGGCTGGGGATTGAACCCAGTTCCTCTCCAAGAGCAGTCGGTGCTCTTAACCGCTAGGCTATCTCTCCAGCCCCATGTGCAATATATTTTGATCTGACACCTTCTTCTGGCCTCTGCGGGCATTGCACGACATGGGTACACTTACATACATGCAGGCAAAACACAAATGCATATAAAACAAAAAATTAAATATCTATTACATGAATAGGGCAGAGGTAGTAAGACAGTGCAGAAAGGAGAGGCCTCCAACACATAATACGTGTAACCATAGAAGAATCTCTTTTCTTTAATTTCAGCTCCATCTGACAAGGGGTACCAATTAGTGTCACAATGATCCTTGATAGATACATCTGAATGTTTCTGACCCAAAGGGAAATGTTGGAACTCTTTTAAAACTTTTTCAAAATAAACTGCAAATCCTGAGCACAATACAGCAACAGCGATAGCACCAAACCCTAATAATGGATTCTGTTCCACCACAACTTTGGGCTGGTTTACACTGTACAATTGTGGCCCCAGCACATACCATAAAAAAACTGAAATCCACTGTAGTTTGCTGAGTGTCCGATTTAGCATTAAAACAGTGCATAAAGCTGTACAGGGAATCTTCAATTGATAAGTCGCCTGGTACACTGCGGCATCTAGATTACCAAGAGCTAGGAAAGCCAGGTTGTTCTGAACAGCATACGCCAGTGATGGCACACTTAATAACTTCACCACTTCCTTGGGGCTCCCCAAGACGTTTTCACTTAAAGATGCCTTACATCTACTCAAACTACCAGTTTCTTTAGCTAAAAGTCCAAAGCTGCAGCCATCAGGGTCCTCATGGCCAAGCAGTGGAGCTTGAATTATAAACTGACATTTTTCTCTGGCTGGAGCCATGGTGCTGCTCAGTAGGCGGAGCTGAGGCGGAGGCCGGTATTATAGCCATAGAGACGCAGAGGCTAGAACGGCCGCGCAGCTGGAGCTTTTGAGGAGAGCTTCCGCACTAGAAAGGCTGTCGGGCGCGGCGCACACCTTTAACTCCAGCTCTTGGGAGGCACAAGCAGCCAGATCTCTGTGAGTTCCACAACCAGCTGGGACTAAAAAGGAGTTTTCTCAAGAGAGAAAGCTGGCAGATACCCTGACTGTACAATTGTTGGATAATGTTGGAGGTTTTTTTTGTTTTGTTTTGTTTTGTTTTTTAACGGTGGAGTTTTTATGACCTGCTGGAGCTGCTGAGGTATTTGAGAGTGAAGATGTTACTGTGACACAAGGAGTGGTTGATCATCTGATGATATACCACAGGACATAGGAGACTAGACTTCTAGGTAGACAGGCTAAGTAAGATAGGGCAATCAGTAGCAAGGGATAGACTTGGACATGATTTGAAGTGCTACTGGCTTGAGTGGGCCTAGACCAGGATAGAGTTTTGATCAAGTGATAAAATGAAGCCTTGGCTCCGAGGGAGTAGGCATAGCTCAGGATTGCACAAGCAGATTGTAGTTTCAGTACCAGATGCCCAAAGTCACCAGAAATTCTTCTGAGCCACCAACTTGAGAATCTAAAAATACTTGGAGGGACTGAAGAGATGGGTCAATGGTTAAGAGCAGTTGCTACTCTTGCAAAGGATCAGGGTTTGGTTCCTAGCAACCACATTGCAGCTCACAACTGGTTGTTACTCCAGTTTCAGGGGATCCATTACCCTCTTCTGGCCTCCATGTATACTGCATGCATGTAGCACACAAACATACATATAGGCAAAACACTCAGTGTTTACGTGTATATATGTATAATGCATGAATGCATGGTGCCTGTGGAGGCCAGAAAAGGCTGTTGGAATCCCTGGAAATGAAGTGGTGAGTCACCATGTGGGTGGTGGGAGCCAAACTTGGGTCTTCTGGCAGAGCACTAGGGCCTCTTAACTGCTGAGCCATTTCTCCAGTCCCCCAAATAAATGAATCTTTAAAAAATAAAACTTTTAAAAATGGCCAAAGAAACTGGGTGTGGAGGCACACGCCTTTAATCCTAGCACTTGGGAGGCAGAGGCAGGCAGATCTTTGTGAGTTCAAGGCCAGCCTGGTCTACAGAGTGAGTTCCAGGACAGCTGGGGCTACAGGGAGACCCTGTCTCAAAAAGACCAAAAAAAAAAAAAAGGCCAAAGAAATGAGAGCATGTTGATAATCCAACTTCTCTATTTAATGTGATGTTTTTCTTTAAAATTTTGAAAAATTTTTGAAAATCTTTCAAATTTGGGGCTGGAGGGATGGCTCAGTAGTTAAGAACACTTGCTATTCTTCCAGAGGACCCAGGTTTGAGTGTTCTTGATTCCCAGCATGCACATATTGGCAAATGACTCTCTGTGACTCCAGTTCCAGGGGATCGAACATCCTCTCTTCTGGCATCTGCGGCCATTGCATGCATGAGGTGTACTTACATCCGTGCATGCAAAATACTCACACATATAAAATAAATTTTTGTTTATTATTTTTTCATCTTGTTTGTTTATTTTTGAGACAGGGTTTCCCTTAGTCCCAGCTTGCTTGAACTCACTCTGTTAGACCAGGCCTGGCCCTTGAACTAACAGAGATCTGCCTGCTCTGCCTCGAGTGCTGGATTAGTAAAGGCAGTGCCAGCGGTCCACACTGGCATTTATTTTATTAATTTTATAACATAATACAGATGGTAACTTGGGTTAAAAATTGTTAGCCATCTGTGGATGCTGGGAACTGAAACATGAACTCTGCTCTCTGTCGAGAGCAGCCAGGAGTACTCTAGACCATCTGACCATAATTTCCCAGCACTTCTTTTTAATCTTATAACTTTTTTTTTAATCTTTTTTTTGTTATTTTTTATTATTTTTTTAATTTTTTAAAAATTTATTTCTGTATGTGTATGAATGTACTGTCTGCCATGCAAGTCCTGTGGGCACCATTCGTGCAATGCCGCGGAGGTCAGAGAGGGTGGTCGTGGATTCTCCTCCTGGAGCTGGGTTGCTCCTGATAATTGGAGTTTCCCTGTACTGGGTTCTTACAGAGGTTCTGTCACCTCCATGTGGGTTGGCTGGGTTGATCGAACCTGTGGGTCCCTCTGCAAGAGTGGTTCGTGCGCACCGTCGTTAATACCGCTAGGCATCTCTCCAGCCCCCCCCTTGTGAATTTTTTTAAAAAGATGTTGTAATGATTTATGTTGTTTTAGTTTTTTTTTTGTTCATTTTACATAATATTTTATTTTTATTTTTATTAAACAGGATCCTATGGACCCATGTTCCCGCCAGTCATGTCCCCCACCCTGCCAGAGTCACGGCATTCTGGGCCAAACATGCTTTTCAGTCTCTGTAAGTTTACTCAGATATTCTCGCATGAGGAAGTTGAGCTGGTTTTTGCAGAAGTTCACTGTTTGCAAGTCAGTTCTTTGATGCAGTCCTTTCTGTTGTTGTTTTGCTTGTTTGTTGTTGTTGTTGTTAGTTTGGTTGTTTTCGGCAATATGCATTACGCCCAACTGCTTTGTCACAAAAGCTCAGGGGGGCCCTGACACAAGAAACTACTTAAACAGGCGTAGTTGGCCACAGCATCCGCACAAATGAGGGACACCATATCGTCGTTTGTTTTTTCTGGGTTTTTGACCTGTGTTAATGTCACTCAGCAATGATGTTCCTCTAGCTCCAGCCATTTTCCTGCAAAGCTCATGATGTCTTTCTTTACTGCTGCATAGAACTATTTGTGTAAGATGACACCATTTTCTCTATCCAGTCGTAGTTGAGGGGCATTTAGGTTGGGTCAGCTCCTTGCTATTGTGAGAGAGCTGAGAATAAACATGGCCGTGCCATGTAATCTCTGGTAGGCGTGAGTCGTGAGGGTACATGCCCGGAGTGGTATGGCTGGGTCGGGTGGCAGTTCATTCCAAGTCTTCCAAGGGTTTCCGCACTGCTTTCATAGATGGCTGTGTACAGAGTTTAATTCCTACCAGCAGTGGATGAGTGTTCCCCTTTCCCCCAACACTCTCCAGCAACTTGGTATCATTTGTTTTTCTGATCCTAGACCAGTATCTATTGGAGTAAGAGAGATTCTTAAAGTGGTTTTTTGAGTTTGCTATTTCCCCTTAAATGATTAGTGATGTTGAAAACACTGTCTTGAGGAGTTTCCAGACATCTCTAATTCCTCACTTGTAAGTCTCTTTCAAGTTTCTTTCTATCTTTTATTTGTTTTTTTGTTTTTGTCATTTGTTTTCCGTTTTTCTTTGATTATTGAGTAGTGTATATATTCTGGAAATCAATGTTTGTCAGACTGTTATCTGCAGTGAAGGTTTCTCTCCCACTGCTGTGGGATTTCTTTTCACTTTCCTTGATTGTTTGTCGTTTTGATGTACAGAGGCTTGTTGATTTAATGAGGTCCCATATTGTCAATTGTGCCACCTTAATTCTTGCGCAACTGCTGTTGATTTAGGGAAGTCTTTTTCCTACGCCTCATGTCATTGTTAGTCTGCTGCCAACTTTTCTCATCCTACTCACCTTCAGAGTTTTGGGGTTTCACCGTGAGGGTATTAAATCCATCTGGAGTTGCACTTTTGTAACAGGGCGAGAGGTAGGGGTTTTGATTTCATTCTCTGATAAGTGGTGATCCAGTTTTGTCACACCACTTGACTGAAAGATGATGTCTTTTCCATTGTGGCTTCTTGGCCCACCTTCGTCAAATTATAGGATGCTGAAATTGTATATGTGCTCAGAGTTTGGATCTTCGTGTTTGTTCCATTGGTCACAGGTCTGTTTCTGTGCCAGTACCATGGCTGTTTTTATGGACATATAGCCCTGTAGTATAGTTTGAAGTCTGGTATAGAGATCCCCCCCTGTGTTAGCTCCTTTTCAGTCAGGGTTGTTTTGGCTATTCGGGTCTTTTTGTTGTTTCGAATGAATTAAGGACGTTTGTTTCCAAGCCTGTGAAGAAAGCTTCTTGGGAGTTTTGATTGGGATTGCGTAAATCTATACAAGAGATTCGGTAAAATGGACATTTTTTTACAATGGTTAATTTTCCCCAATCCATAGCATGGGAGAAGGTTTGCCATCTTCTGATGTTCTTCGTCTTCAGTTCTTTCTTTTAAAGGTTTAAAATTTTTTGGTTGTAGAAGATCTTTGGTGTCTTTGGTTAGAGTTTTTAGTTTTTTTTTTTTATGTATGTTTTGACTATTGTAGAATGGGGAAGGTCTCTTTGCCATTCTTTCTCAGTTTTTGCTATGTTGTTGGTGTAAGAAAACGGGCCATTTTTTATTTAGTTAATTTATTGATCCTGGCCAGCTTTGCAGAAGCCTGTTATATTCATTTCTAGGAGAGTTTTTTTCTGGTGAGTATTTTAGCACCACTTAAGTAAACAAGTCATATCATGCAGCAATAGAGATAGTGTATGTGACTTCCTGTTTTCCAATTATACTCTAACTCCTTTAATATCCTTTTCTTGCCTTATTGCTCCTAACAAGATGTTTCAAAGGCACTATATTGCTAGAGGAGTGAGGTGACAGGGGGCAGCTGTGCCAAGTTCCTACTTTAAAAGGGAATGTTTCTGTCATGTGTTCTCCGCATTAGTTAGGATGATAATTGGCTGTGGGTTTCCTGTATGGCTTTGATTACATTGAGGAATGTCCCTCCATCCAATTCCTTCTAGGACTGTATTTTTTTTTTTTAGTATGAGGTGTGGGGATTTTTACAATATATATTTATTGAAATTTTCTGGTGCATTCAATACAATGCATCTTAATCTATGTGTACAAGCTAAGAAGCCCCAACCTTAGCTGAGGAATATATTGGCAGTGATCATCTGCTGGGTGAGGAGAATTGGTCGTTTTTAAAGGAACTGTCCCTAGATAGGCCTGACCAGGCTCTAAATGAATGAACTCTACTGAGGGACATGGGGTACAACACTTGACTTGATATGCCTTAACACAGTCAGTAAAATACATGGAAATGCAAGTGTGGTGGTAGGATGGCGGGTGGGTGCTGATTTTGTAGGGGATCTAAATATGATTCTTTTTATTTTTATTTTATTTTTGTATTATGATTTTTTTTTGGTTCTTATTTGAGACACGGGTCGCCCTGTAAGCCCCAGCTGTTCCCTGGAACTCGCTCTGTAGCCAGGCTGGCCAGTGAACTCTCAAAAGATCCGCCTGCCTGTGCCTCCCAAAGGTGGCTAGGATTAAATGGCTGCGCCACCACGTCCGGATTCTTTTTTATTTTTATAACTATGTGTATGCCTATATTAACTGTTCTTTACTATGGACCAAAACCAACTTGGAGGAGTGAATTAGTTACTTTTCTGTTGCAATGATAAAACACTGTGAACAAGGGAACTTATAGGAAGAAGATTTTATCGAGCTTATGGTTCCAGGCCCTAGAGGAATTACATTCATCATGACAGGGAGGCATAGTGAGGTGGCTAGAGCAGGAGGAGAAAGTTAAGTGTTCACATCTTTAAGCTGGCACAGGAAGCAGGACACAAGTGGAAATCCAGCAAGGCTTAAGAGCTCTCAAAGCCTAACTCCCATTTTGTGCTTCCACCAGCAAGGCCATGCCTTCTAAGAGCTCCCCAAAACACTGCCAACCAAATGGAGAATCAAGATAATGCAATCTTGGAGCCTATGGGGAACAGTTTCATTCAAACCACCACAGGGAAGAAAAGGTTTATTTTATTTTACATTTCCTAGGTCACAGTTCATCACTGAGGGTTCCCTCAAGGTAGGATCAAGGCAGTAACAGATGAGAATACGGCAGATTGAACATAGTAGAGAACACGCTTACTGGCGAGTTTCTGGCCTATGTACGCCTGCTTTCATTTTTTTTTTATATTTTTTACTTTATTTTTTTAATATATATTTTGTACAAGATTATCAAATCTAGACCTGTTTCCTGTCCCCCACCCAATCCCCCACCCCACCAGAGCTCATGCATTCTGCCAAACAGGCATGCTTTTCCCTCTCTTTCTCAGTCTTTCCTCAAAATTCTTCATGTGGAAGTCTGGACAGTTTTGGAGCAGAGATTACTGTTTCAGTTCAGATTCTTTTGATGCAGTTCTTTCCATTTTGTTGTTTGTGTTGTTGTTGTTGGTAGTTGTTAATTCTCCATATGCATCACTCCCAGCTGCTTGGACCAAAGCTCAAATGGGGCCGGCACAAAAATACTTACAACTAGGTAAATGGCACTAGCATCCACAGTATGAGGGAATACCAATTCAACGTATTGTTTTTTTTCTGGGATCTGAGTGTTACTGTTCATTCAGCAGATTCTTCTAGCTCCAGCCATTTTCCTGCAAGCTCAGGATGTCACTTTCTTACTGACTGCGTAGAACTCCATGTGTGAGATGACTCACATTTTTTCCTATCCACTCGTCAGTGGACGGGCAATTTGGGGTTGGTTTCCAGCTCCTTGCTATGGTGAAGAGAGCTGAAATAAAACGGCCGTAGCAGTATCTCTGCGGTGGGTGAGTCTTGTGGTAATGGCCAAGAGTGGTATGGCTGGGTCGGGGTGGCAAGTTCATTCCAATTCTTCCAATGGTTCTCCACAGTGCTTAGTTCCATAGTGGCTGATGAAGTTTACATTCCCCACCAACATGGATAAGGAGTGTTGCCCCTTTTCCCAACAACCTCTCCACATTTTTTTTTTTTTTGTTTTGTTTTCTTGATCCAGCCAGTCTTATTCATGTGGGAATGAGTGAAATCTTAAGTGGCTTAATTTGCATTTCCCCAATTGATTAGGGTGAACAGTTTTTAAACTAGTTCTCAGCCAGCTCTATCTCTTCCTCTGGTGAAGTCTCTAGTTCAGTTTTTGTCTCCATCTTTTGTATTATTTTTTTTTTTTTTTTTCCTTCTTTTTTTTTTTGATTTTTTTGTTGTATTTTTTTTCTGATCATTGTTTTGTCACGATGTTTCTGCAGTGAAGGTTTCTCCTCCCACTCTGTGCGATTCTCTCACTTCCTTGATTGTTTTCTTCCTTTTGTGTACAAGAAGTCTTTGAGTTTAATGAAGGTCATTTGTAATTTGTCAACTTAATCTTGCACAGACTGCGTCCTGATTGTAGGAAGTCTTTTCCTCCGACGCCTATGTCTTGTATGTCTGGCTGCCAATCTTTTCTTCTATCACCTTCAGAGTGTGGGGTTAGTGCACGTTGATGAGGTGTTTGATCATTGGAGTTGACGTTTGTAGCAGTGGAGAGGTAGGGGGGTTTAAGTTAAGTGAGAGTGGTTAAGGGGAGTGGGAGTAGACATAAAAGAAAGCCTTTTGTTTAAAGTTTTGCACCCACTTTGCTGAAGAGGGCTAGTCTTTCTCTCATTGTGTTTCCTTGGCCCCCTATTCAAATATGATGGGCTGAAATTTATGTGCTTCAGGTTTGGATCTTTTGTGGTTTATTTCATGGGTCAACGGTCTGTTTTTGTGTCAGTACCAGGCGTTTTTTTATGACATAAGCCGTAGTATAGTTTGAAGTCTGGTATAGAGAGAGTTGAGTTCTGGCCCCCGGGTGTAGCTCTTTTCTCTCGGTTTGTTTTTGGCTCTATTGGGGTTTTTCTTTTCCAAATGATTTCAAGGCGATTTTTTTTTTTTTCAACACCTGTGGAAGAAAACTTCCTTGGGATTTTGATTGGATTTTGCATTAAATTATCACAGAGGTTTGTGTAGAATGAGCATTTTTTTTTTTCATGGTTTTTCCTGATGTGTTTTTCCATTTCTTGATTTTTTCTTTAAGTGAAATATTTCTTTAGGGTTAATTTTGTTGTAGAATCTTTGGTGTCTTGTTAGGTTTGTTCATAGGTTTTATATGGTTTTTGAGTCTAAGTTGTGAGGAGAAGTTCTTGTATTATTCTCGATTGCTTGTTGTTGTGTAATAAATGCTATGATTTTTGGTTTATTTGTATGAATGTGAACATGTTTAACGTTTTAGTGAGTTTCTGGGGGGTTTAGCTCTTGTACAACCATATTATCACAATAGGGAAATAAAGCCTGACTTCTTCTTTTCCAACTGTACTCCTTTAATTTTCTTTCTTGCCTTATTGCATTAGCAATCTTTTCAAGCATATATTGAAGAGGAGTGGTTGACAGGGGGCAGCTTGTCAAGTTCTACTTAAAGGAAAGTTTTCTGTCAATTCCATGAGATTTAGCCTGTGGTGTTCCTGTATATGGCTTTGATTAATTGAGGAATGATCCCTCCATCCAATTCCCTGGAGTTTATCATGAAGGGATTTTGGATTTTTGTCAAAGGTTTTTTTTCCGCATCAATTGAGATGATGGTGTAGTTTTTCTCTTTCATTCCATTATGTGCTTTATGGGATGGTTATTGATTTCAAAATATCTTGAACCCTGCATCTCTGGTTTTAATCCAACTTGGTCATGAGGATGATCTTGTTGGATGTGAGTCTGTATGCAATTTTCCGGTATCCTGTTTAGAATTTGGGCATCTGTGTTCATTAGGGGATGGGTCTATAGGTTCTCCTTTTTATTTGTATTTTTGCCTGGTTTGGTAATAGAGTGATGCTGCTTCATATGAAGGGAGATTATGGGAGAATTCTCTGTTTTATTCTCTTGAAATCAGTTCAGTAATAATGGTTGGTAGGGTCTTTTTGAAATGTTTTTATAGAATTCTGCGTGAAACCATTGGGCCTGGGTTTTTTTAGTTGTGGGAGGTTTCTTATTACATTCAATTTCTTCATAAATTATGGTCTGTTTAAGCCGTACCGATCTCTTCTTGGTTGAGCTTGGGTGATTTCCAGGATTTCAACATAATCATCCATTTACTTCANATATATAATATATTATATATATATAAAAAATATATATATATATATATATATATATATATAAAACATATATAGTCAAAATTGTCTCTAAATGCTCTTTGGTGTGGGTTCACCCACTGGAGCCTGGCTAACCTATTAATCACATCCCTAAATGAGACTGACTCTCCCCCTCCCAACAGCCATCTGTTAATAATACATTTATTTATTTTTTAAAATATTAAAAATTTAAAATTACATTTATTGATATATTTGTGAAGGGGGGGCATCCCATGATAATGTGTGGAGGTTACAGGATAACTTGCGGGGATTGGTTTACTCCTTCGGCCCTGTGGGTCCCAGAGATCAAATTCAGGTTGGCAGGCTTTTATCTCTTTTACCCACGGAGCCATCTGCTGCTCCCAAAGTGCTAGGCTTTTGAGTTACAATTCGGAAAAGTGGACAGCCTACTGCCTCAAGATGATTTTTGCCTTCTTTGAGCTTATAGGTTATTGAGAGAAGCAGATAAAAGCCATTGCAATAATAAATGCATAATCTTTTCAATAACGCTGCAAGGATGGGGACCAGGAGTATAGCCCGGTGGGTATAGTGCTTGCCTAGAATGTATAAGCCCTAGGCTTAATTCCCAGGACTACATAAACAGAGTGTGGTGGTGAATGCCTATATCAACACTTAGGAGGTGGAGGCAGGAGGATCAAAAGTTCAAGGTCCTTCATAGCTCCACAGTAACTTTGAAGTCAGATGAAGCCATGAAGTATGAGATCCTGTCTCAAAAACCAGGAATGGGATTAGAGAAATGACTCATCAGTCAAGAGCATTTACTACTCTTCAGAAGACTAAAGTTGGTTCCCAGCACCACATTGAGCAGCTCATTACAGCCTGTAACCAACTGCAGCTTCAGGGGATCTAGCACATCCTTCTAGCTTCCATACGCACCTGCACCTACATGAACTTACAGACGGACACACAGAGGCACATAACACACATAACTAAAATTAAATCAATGAATCTTAGGAAACAAACCTCTTATCAAGTCATTTAAAAGGTTAAAATATGCATTTAAGAGATGCCCTGTCAAAAAAGGTTTAATTAGGTCCCGCCGAGACTCGAATCGGGTCGCTGGATTTAAAGGCCAGAGTGCTAACCATTACACCACAGGACCTGCTATGCAAAGACTGCTTATTTTGATACTTTTCTAGCTGACACACAGGGTCAGCGAGGTCAGCTCACTTACTCAAGGTAAAATAGTTACTTATGTTGCAGACCGAACTGATTCCTCCCATCACTCAACTCAGGTAACCAAATCATCAGCAAAACCACCTCTGTTTTCTTAAAAATATGTATTTTCAGTAGACGTTTATTTTTATTTTTTAATTTATTTTCTTTTTAAGTTGAATTTTTATACAAAAATTGAAATTTTTTTCAAATTTTGTGCAATATATATATATTTTTAATTTTATTTATTTTTTGTATGTGTATGAATGTACTGGCTGCATGTAGGCTTGTGCACCCGTGTCGGGCACTTCCCCTGGAACTGGAGTTCTNGTTGGCCCATCTAAACATTAAAAGGAATAAAAGCCTCAGACTACTACAGGCATCAAACATCTCTGTGGATCCTATTTGTAACAACTGTTTATAATGAGTCCTAATGAACCTTACCTTCCAGGTGCCACAAAGTTTTAATATGAGAGATTTCCTTACTTCCTTTTCATAGAACAAAGAAAAACATGATGGTAATGAAGTCATTCACTAACTGTAAATTAGAGCCGACTGTTACAGAGCTAATCTCTTATAAAACAGGTATAACTGCTTTCTTTAATTGACTAATAGACATAGGAACTGTGAAAAGGATTATTTTCTAATTAGAGCCAACTATAATACCAAAGTCCTTTTAAGTTGTGCAATTAAGCAAAATATATTAATACAGGAGAGCTCTGATATCAGCAATGGATTATTCTGCCAAGGAGATGTTGGCCAGGAGATCCAAGCCCCCCAAATATAAAGGCTTCTTGCCTGTAAACTGGGATACCTGCAAGAAGAGAGGTGGTAAGGCCCTGCTGTCGAAGACCTGATGTAAGCATGAGAAAGATGTATTGAGACCACACTTGCAAGTCTACAGTTGGTCTCTGGAATGCCAAAGAGTATTACCAAAGATCACTAAACCAATAACGCAAATATTGGTCTCCTTGAGTCAAGTAAGACTCCTCTGTCAACATCCGCTACACCTCATCGGCCTGGAAATACTGAGCAGCAGTGGCAGCCATATGTCTTTATATCCCAAATATAATTGGCTAGTAGCTCTCTCCTTGGAGGAATAATTCACGGCTGATGCCACAAGCTTACATCCTCTAGTTGTTAGGTAAGACCTTGTCATCTTTTACAGAAAAACTATAGTTCATGGATTAGCATACCATCCAAACATCTGTGTCTACACAAAAGTAACCTACCATAATAATTAGCACTGTTTAAATGCCTGTATATCTAATTGCTTGCGCTTCATTAGCAGGATTGAAAGGTTATACCTGGACAAACTCTCAACCCATGAAAGGAAACAGGCTGAACTTATCAGAGTCAAAAACATCTCCAGAGAAAGTAGACTGTTTTGCTTCTCGTCCACCTGTGCCCCTTTTCTAAGGAACAATATGCAGAAGAGGGGGCATGGTAGAATGTAAGGGCTGCGAATGATGAATGTAAGGGGTGAATGAATGAATGTAAGGGGTGAATGATGAAACTACAGCAATATAGACTGGATACTTATTTTATCAACATGATTGTACATAAAAGCCCCTCCAGCTGGATGGTGGGAGCCTTGGGCTGTGTGAGTTTGGGCATAGCTGCTTTCAAGTTGGTTTTACATGAAGGATGCTTGTACTTATTACTTATTGTTTAAAAAAAGAAAAAAAGCAATAAAAAGAAGTCAGTTTAATACTATGTCCATTTAGTAGCATTAAGGTAGTATGTTCTGGTTCTTGGCTACTAGTGGTGCTAGGTATGGATTCCATCTTATGGATCAGACCTTAAATCCAGAAAGTTGTTAGTTACTCCCATGATATTCATGCCACTGTTGCACCAATGGGTACATCTTGCCAGACTGGTTGTTAGTGTAGCTCATGGGGTTAACAGCTGGATAGGACTGATGATTACTTTTCTCCTCTGGAGGTGTGCATAGCAGCTTCCAGCACTATCAAATCTAGCCAATCAGCCTGAAGCTTTGAGGTAAGTTCCAACTTGAGTTCTCCATTTACTATGATTCATGTATGTGGTGCCTTCAGCAATCGGGTCTTATCATCCTACTCTGAAGGCAATCAAGGACAATGGCAATAGGTTGTAATGATTGAGGCGGGTCTCTGGAACTTCATTTTGGTCAAAAGCTTCAAAAGAAAGAGCCATTTTTGACACTGAACTATTATTTGTTAGCCTGTGATGTCTAGTAGGGTCATTATTGTCCGAGTCCATGGTAACCCAATTTAAACTCTTTTAAAATATGTGTATATATTATAGAAAGTTTCTATAGTAGTAAATTTCCATATGACTTTTTCTTGTCTTTTTGAGACAGGGACTTCCTGTAGCCCAGGCTGGCCTGGAACTTGCTATGTAGTTTGAACTCACAGAGATCCGCCTGCCTTTGCCTCTCCAGCGCTGGGATTAAAGGTGTGTGCAACCGCGCCTGACCCCATAAGACTTTTTAAAAGGTCCCTGTATTCCCTTCTCTAACCTGCCTTATAATCCTTCACCCCATTCAACCCTACCTGTTCATTATCTTCCTTTATCACTTTATATCACTGCATTCTGTCTCCACTCCCTTGAATGCTCTCCTCATGGACTTTTACTAACTTCCTGTCCTCTATGAGTATTCTAAATAAACACACACATGGAATAAATCTAACCAAGGTAATGAAAGACTTGTATGATGAAACTTTTTAGACACCAAAGAAATAGAGTAGGACATCAAAAGATGGAAATGCCTTCTATGCTCATGAATTGGTACGGTTACCACGAAAGTGATCATCCTACCAAAAATAATCACAGATTCAACACAATCTATGAAACAGAGTACATGAAATCGGGCAGGGGTAATAAAGGAGTGAAGATAGTAGATGGGTTCTAAATATGATCAAAATATATTATGTGGAATTTTAACAAAACAAATAAAAACTTTAAAAATCCCTAAACACCAAGAAAACAACTCAATTAAAAAATGAGGCATGGGGGCTGGAGAGATGGCCTAGCGGTTAAGAGTGCCGACCGCTCTTGCAGAGGACCCGGGTTCA
Source organism: Rhizomys pruinosus (assembly GCA_009823505.1). NCBI lineage: Eukaryota > Metazoa > Chordata > Mammalia > Rodentia > Spalacidae > Rhizomys > Rhizomys pruinosus. Next base: position 386,030 of record VZQC01008980.1, on the reverse strand, counting down.
ATCCCCAGCATCCACATGGTGGCCAAGAGCCGTCTGAAACTCCAATTCCAGGGGAACTCCAGTTCCAGGGGAGTCTGACACCCTCTTCTGACCTCCACGGTGTTGCACGTCATGGGTGCACAGACTTGCATGCAGACAATACATTCATACACATACGGAAATAAATAAAATTAAAAAAACTTTAAATAAAAAAATGCATGGAACTAAGTACTGAGTTCTCAACAGATGAAATGCAAATGGCTGACAAGTATTTTTTTTAATGTTTAACATCTTTAGCTATCAGGGAAATTCAAATTAGAACTACTTTGGGGTTTGACCTCACCCCAGTCAGAATGTTAAATTAAACTATATTAAGCCAGGCGTGGTGGCGCACGCCTTTAATCCTACCACTTGGAAGGCAGAGGCAGGCGGATCTTTGTGAGTTCAAGGCCAGCCTGGTCTACAGAGCGAGTTCCAGGACAGCTGGGGCTACAGTGAGACCCTGTCTCAAAAAGACCAAAAACAATATAATGACAAATGCTGTTGTGGACGTGGCAGTGCAAGCTGTTGCAGCCATTATGGAAATCAGTGTGGCATTTCCTCAAAAAAAATCACATGCACCATTATCTACTTTTGTAGAGAATATCAGTTTAGGTAACTGGGTGGGAGGTGACATCATAAATCAAGAAATGGTATTGTCCTAGTTTGCTCTTCTGTTGCTGTGATAAACATCATGACCAAAAATAACATAGAAGGAAAGGGTTTATTTCAGTGTACAAGTTACCATCCATCATTGAAGGAAGCCAGGTCAGGAGCTGATGCAGGGACCTTGGAGGAATGCTGTTTACTGGCTTGATTCTCCTAGCTTGCTCACTTACCTCCTCATATAGCACAGGCCCACCTGTTCAGGGATGGTACTGCCCACAGTGGGCTGGGCTCTCCTGTGTCAATTACAATTAAAAAGATGCCTCACAGACATGCCCCCAGATCAGTCCAATGTAGAAAATTCCTCTGTTGAAGTTCTCTCTTTTCAGGTATCTTTACTTCATGTCAATTTAACAAAAACTAACCAGCCCAGGGTTAAGGGACAAGAAGACTCGTAGAATAACAGGGTTTAAGGTGGCATATGTGTTTAATTTTGGACTTCCTACAGACCTTGGGCAGACACATCCTCTGGGGAGATAAATAAAAGACTGGGGACCTTGGAAGAAGAAGCTTCCCTTGGAGATGTGGGTTTCAGCAGAACATCTGAGATCATGAAAGAAGTGTTTATTTGGTATCATGTTAATGGACAACAAAGGAAACAAACAGGCTACATTTGGAATCCTGGTTTATAGTGTTATGACACTCAGAGCTTCAAATGAAAGACCAGTCTCTTCCTTTTGAAGTAGGAGAAATTGAAAAGACACTGCAGAATTGGACAGGCTTCTGTATTACTAAGGGTCACTCAATGAAACTGAGTGATTTATGGAGGCATTGAAATTCAGTTTTCAGTCAGTAAAAAGTGATACAAAACAAATAATTTGTGTATGTGAATGCAGGTTTATATATCTGCAAAGAAAAATACCAAACAGAAGGAAAGCATAATGATGATCCAAGCTTCCTCTTGTTCTATGGAAGTAAATTAAGAAGTATCTGGCTTCTGGATAATTCCAAATAAAGTGATCCTAGTGTATAGGAGGTTTAGAAAAAAAATTGGTATTATCAATATAAGTTACTAAACCAATGAAGTCATCAAAAGAAATAAAGAAATGCCAGGCATGGTGGTACATGCCTTTAATGCCAGCACTCCGGAGGCAGAGGCAGGCAGATGTCTGTGAGTTCAAGGCCAGCCTGGTCTACATAGCAAGCTCCAGGCCATCTGGGAGTAAAGGGAGACCATGTCTCAAAAAGTTGATAAAAGAAATAAAGAATATGAAGAATTAAAGAATAACATAATGCTAAAATTGGCACAGAAAAACACATAGAAGATCCTGGAAGGAGGATTAGAAGTTAAGGTTTTAAGAGTTCATGCTTATTGAGTTAAATTCTAGAGCACTATTTAAAATGGATATAGAGATCAAAGGAGAAATCTTGACCAAATGATAAAATCCCAGAATAATTTAATATTAGAAGGAACAGGGATCCATCAAAGCAGTATGTCTATACAATAATATTCTACAATCATCTGGGAAAGACAGAGAAAAGATGAATTAGGTCCCTAGGAGCTACTCCTAAAGTTAAACTCAACTAAAGTGCTCATGTAGTGTAGCAAACAGTTACATTCTATGACCTTTGGACAGAAGCTTTCATGATGGGGAAAATTCTGCAAACTATTTCAATGTTCAAATTAATACATTTAAGGAATGGAATTATATAAAATTTCCAAGTTTTGCTATCATAGATTTAGTTGAGTATTCTTTTTACAAAATATTCTTTCTAGGGCCCCCTTTATGTCTCTGTTCCTCAGGCTATAGATGAAGGGATTCAGCATGGGACTGACCACTGTGTACATTAAAGACATGACAGTCTCCTTCAGAGTAGAATTGTTAGCTGATGGACATAACTAGAGACCAATGACTGTTCCATAAAACAGTGTTACTACAGACAGGTGGGAGCCACAGGTGGAGAAGGCTTTGCAGATACCTTGAGAAGAAGGGACCTTGAGAATGGAGGACACAATTCGTGCATAAGACATGATAATGAGTGCAAATGGAATGACAAGAAGGAGACTTACTACAATAAATATCACCACCTCATTAACATAAGTGTCAGAACCAGCCAGCTTCAGCAGAGCAGACATATCGCAGAAATAGTGGGGGATCACATTGTTTGCGCAGAAAGACACTCTGGCCATGAGCAATGTGTGCAACATTGCATGGAATGTGGTCAGCACCCAGGACAGCACCACCAGTTGCATACAGAGCTTTGGGCTCATGATGCTGGTGTAATGAAGCGGAAAGCAGATGGCCACATAGCGGTCATAGGCCATGGCCACAAGAAGGAAGTTCCCAAGGTCTCCAAAAAACAGGAAGAAGTACATTTGTGTCAAACATCCTGCATAGGGAATGGATGGTACCTGGCTCTGCATGTTCTGTAGCAACTTGGGCACGGTGACAGAGGAAAATCAGAGGTCAGAGAGGGACAAGTTGCTGAGAAACAAATACATGGGAGTGTGGAGATGGGAGTCCAGTCCAATGAGGACAATGATGAGGAAGTTCCCCAGGATGGTGGTGAGGTACATGGCCAGGAACAGGCCGTAGAACAGGTGCTGGTGCTGTGGCGGGATGGGCAGGCCCAGGAGGAGGAACTCTGAGACCATTGTTTGGTTCCCTTCTGTTATCTTTTGTCAACATTACCTTTAAGATAAATATGGTCTCAACATTCCAAGTAAATATGAATGTCTTTCTATAAATCATTTGTTACCTATCCTACAGTGGTCAATGTCTTAATTATCCTAATATTTATGTAAAAACTGTAAATGTTTACAATCTCTCTCTATTTTCTTTTGAGGCAGGATTTCACTATATAGCCCCAGATGACCTGTAACTCACTATGTAGACTATCCTAGGCCAGTCTTGATCTCCCAGAGATCCACATGTCTCTGCCTCCTGAATGCTGGGATTAAAGGCATGTGCTGCCATGCCAGACTCTAATCCCTATATATTTTGATGATTAAACACTTCTCTTTACCATGTTTTAGCACTTATTCCTTTCTTAAACATTTTAGCTATTTGCTTCTGAGAAACAAATTTCACAAAATTCTCATCTGCCTGATTTTCTCTCCCTAGATAGCTGCAACTGGCTCCTATTCTTTTTTTTTATTTTTTTTATTATTTATTTATTTATTTTTGTATGTGTATGAATGTACTGTCTGCATGCAGGTCTGTGCACCCGTGTCGTGCAATGCCGCGGAGGTCAGAAGAGGGTCTCGGATTCCCCTGGAACTGGAGTTCTCCTGGAATTGGAGTTACAGACGGTTCTTAGCCGCCATGTGGGTGCTGGGGATCGAACCCGGGTCCTCTGC
>VZQC01008980.1:325953-372531 GCA_009823505.1 Rhizomys pruinosus | reverse complement strand
CTGGACCAAAACAAGACCGAAAACCAGCAGGGCAAAAACCAAGTCCAGTAGCTCCATGTGCGACTTCTGGGACTTGACTTCCAAAGGGCTTAGATGGCTCAGCTCTTCCAGCTTTGCTTGCACCATACATCTCTTTCTTAGGCCGGTACCACTCCTTGTATGCAGCTCTCCTTGGCAAATATCTCACAGGTCTGGCATCTCGAATGTCTTCTTGGGGTCTCTGCTGCCAACCAGGCTTCACATTCACAGCTTCACGCAATGGCCTATCAGGGCCTTCTTTATTCAGGGACGCCCTTGCTGCACTCTGCCTAGCCTCTGTGGCTCTCCGAAACCATGGAGGAAGAACTGATGACCCCTTCATTCTTGCAAACTTCATGCCTCTAAAGCCAGCACCACGTGAATGAAATTGAGGAATCTGGCTGCAAGTTTGGGACAGACTCTCTCCTACTTTAAGCACATTTGCAATTTTTCTCTGCCCTGGACTTGGAGCAGTAGAAAACGCTTTCAGTGTTTTCCTTTCAAAAGCTGGAGGATTAGCTGGGTGTGGTCTTGCCCTGAAGGTACTGATTCTTTTGTTTACTTGTAAATCTGCAGGCCTCTCCTAATCACTTTAGTCTCCTTATGAAAGGGAGCCTCTCCTTCACATGCCTTGGCCCCACCTTTAATCTTCTTCTTGTACTTTTCAGATCCAAACTGTACATTCTGCATTTCCTTCTGCCCCATTTGCTCTTTTTCACTGTAGATCTGTATAATATTCACCAATAAATGCCATGCCACCATGCCACACCAACTCCAGTGTCACCTGTGTGAGCAATGAGGAAAGTCATATTCAAGGCAGGCGAAGGAGCAAAGTCCTTCAGGGTCTGACCCCCTGGATGTCCTGGCAGAGTGCTCGGCCCTGGTCACCACCAAGATCCTGATGTACTCCTAAGATGTTATGCTTCCTTGGCGCTGAACTTGGCATGCTGTCTTTCCTGGCAACAATATATTTTCTGAGTGCAACAAAGTCCTTTCTTAAGTTTAATTAAATGTTTCTTATAGACAAAGGACAAAGTTACCTAGATGTTCTGGGAGATGGCAATAATAGCCAAATACCTCCCCCAGTTTTAGGCCACTCTTGGAGCAGGAACTTTCTGTAAATCTTAGTCAAATTAAATATAAAAATATTTTTGAGTACGACCCTCCTTTCTTTAATGCTCTTGCAAAAATTCATTGAAAAAACAACATTACATTGGGTGATATCATAGATGAATTACAAAATAATAAATTGTAGAAAGTTAAAAACAGGATAATCAAGCAAAAATGATGTTTTCTATCATACATGACTGTTACTGAGTAAAATGGGAATTCCAGTGGCAGTCGTGTATGACGGAAGGCATTATTTAATTAAAGGCAGATGGTGGGCTCCTCCTTTAGGAAAAAATAGCATACATAGAGTCCCTGATTCTCCCCTTCCTTTCACAGGAACCTATAATGAATGGGAAGATAGGTGGGTTAATATAGATGGGCAGTGGGTCCTTTACTACACTTTAAACTTCATGCAAAAATTGCTAAGAGCTAGGGCCCCTTGGTGCTTATTAACTCCACAGCAAAAACAAACTATTATTAATCAAATACACAATAGGAAATGGTGACATTGCACACACTGTACAAAAGCAAGTCATGTTGAAAAATTGGCTCCAGGTGCATTACAATTAGCTTGAGTCATTTCCCTATGCTCCCAGCAAAAGAAAGCCCTGAATCTTGACTCAGATTACATTTTAATAGGCCCAAGCCCTTTCCCTGGGAGACAGAAAAAGAAAACCTTAAGGTCACAAAGTAAAAGTTATTTTAGTGATAAGGTAATAATGAAACTTCAAAGAAAAGCCACAATCTCTCAGTTCTTAAAAGGTTTTGTTCCAGACTTGTGCCTGAGGTTTTATGACCATTGTCTAAACTTAAAAATGTATTATGCTGTAATCTGCCAACTGTGACCTATGACTATGTACTTTGGTTAATGTATGAAAATTGAATTATTAGTAACCTGTCCAGTAGTTCTGGGAAGTTTGCCAACTCTCTTTGCTGTTTCTTCTTGAATGTACTATAAAATCACTGCCTTGAGCTCAGTAAAAGTGCAGCAGAATCAAAGCCCCTCTGGTGTAGTTTCTGACTGTCACCGCCGACCCTGTGTTTTCCTGATTACCAAGGACTCTGTTTTCCCGCAGTTGAGACCCCCGGTGGGCCAGTCCGTGGCACCACCATTTCTACATTAGGCTGTCTTGAAATATCCTCTGCCAAAGACATTAGTCCATTGCTTTTCAACTTAGCATTAGGCAAGCATTTGGGCTGTGGGCAAACTGCTGCCAGACTCTTTATCAAAATATCCCAGTTGCTGCCTAAGTCTTTATTTTCCTCTGGAACTACATTTTTTGCAGCAATGCTTTCTTCCAGGCTTCCACTGGAATGGCCCCTTAAGCTCTGCTTACAGTAGTCAACAGCTTTTCTAGCCCAAAGTTCCAAAGTCTTCCACATTTCTCCAAACATCCACATGGTCAGGTTCTTCACAGCCAACACCCCACTCCTGGTACCAATTAACTGTATTAGTCACTTTTCTGTTGCTGTGATAAAACACCATGAACAAAGGAACTTATTAAAGGAAGAGTTTATTTGAGCTTACGATTGACGGTTCCAGGGAATTAGAGTCCATTGTGGTAGGAGGCATGGTGGCTGGAGCTGGAGCAGCATGCAGAAGGTCACATATTCCAATGAGCACAGGAAGCCAAGAGAGAGGATGACTGGAGACCATGAGGCTTGTTAAACTCACTAAGCCTGCCCCCAGTGACATACTTCCTCTAGCATGGCCACACCTTCTAAGACCTCCAAAACAGTGCTACCAACTGGAGACAAATGTCTGAATACTTAAAGCCTATGGGGGACACTCATTCAAACCACCACACTGGGCTATAAAGAAGAATGAAATCATGTCATTGGCTGGAAGTTAAATGAAATGGACGATCATATTAAATGAAGTACACCAGACCCAGAAAGACACATAATGCTTATTTTCATCCATCTGTGGATCTTAGATTTTATATGGATATACAAAATCACAGACACACACATATTCACATATATACACACATACATATATGAGCCCAAACTTTGAAGATGCTATAGAAAAACAGATAAAACACCTCAAGATGTAAATAAGCATTGGTTAAGACTTTCTAAAAAGGACTCTTATAACACAGGAAATAATCTCAAGAATTGAAAATTGGGATTACAGGAAATTCAAAAGCTTGTACACAACAAAGGACACAACCATCAGAGTCAAGAGATAGTTTACAAAATGAGAGAAATCTTTTCCAACTATATTCCAGGCCTGTAACATGCAGATGTTATGGTTCACAGAGGGTTTCATATACATTCAAAGGAGACCTGGGAGGGTGGGAAATATGTGCCATGGTCAGGACACCTGGAGACAGTCCTTGAGAGGGCAGTGCATGGAGATATGATGGCGAATTCTACAACACAGTGGAGAGGGGATGTGGAAGTTTTGCAAAGGAAAGCCACAGGCAGGGAAGGTGCCCATCTACCGAGGAGGTCATGTGGGCCGTCAACAGCAAGGCCATAATGGTGTGGTTTCTAAACACAGCAGAGCTAACAACACAGCATAATTTATCCAGATTCTGGCCAAGGTGTTACTGGATTTGGTGTTTTCCTTGCTGGGTTTGGCCTTGTTTTGCCTCTGCTTTGGGTCCCCTTCCTCCTTTCTGGAATGGGAGCATTTACTTTGTGCCATTGAGTGATGGAAGTAGATAACAACAGTTTTAATATTTTTATAGATGTTCACAGTTAAAGTTTCCAGTCAAAGGAGACTTTGAATTTTGGCTTCTGAACAATGTTGTGACTATTAAGACTATGGTGACTCTTGAAACTGGGCTGAGTGCACTCTGTATTATAAAATGGACATGAATTTTAAGGCTATGTGCTGAATTTTATGGTTTAAAGTGATTTGTTTGAGTGCCAAATCGACAGAGTGAATTTGCGATGGTTAATCTTCTCAGTTTAATTGGATTAAGTCATCCTATGAGATCAGTAAAATGCACATTTGAGTGTATGTAAAGGCGTTTCCGGAGATGATTAGATCATGTGAGTTCTGACCATTCCTCAAAATGGAATGATACTTGATGGATTCATAATATGATGTAATTGTTGAGACTCAGTAGAAAGTATGAGGTGGAAGAAGCTAATTGGAAGACTTAGTTCATCAGGGATGTGCCCTTGGGGTTTATGTCTGCTGTGTGTTTTTTCTTCTGTATTTTCTTATTCTTGTGTTGGTGGATACTGTGATGTGAACTGATTTTCTTTTCCATATCACCATGTCATGGCTGGCTGAAGCCTCTGAAGTGTGCCTCCAAACACACTTTCCGCCTCTGAATTTTTACCATGCATTTTATCATAGCAATGTCAAAGAAACTAAGGCAATTTCTGTAACTGCCATTATAAAAATCAAATAAAAGTGAATGAATGCTTCAGACATAATACTTGTAACTATGAGACTGCTAGACGAGCGCATAAAGGAAACACTTCAGAACTTTGGAATGAACAAGGCCAGAAAAAACAATTGCCAGAAACAAAAATTAAAAAAACAAATGGAGTTACATAAAGCTAAAAACCTTCTGCACAGCAAAGGAAGCAATAACCATAGAGACTACCCGAAGAAAGTATTTCCAAAATACAGAATGGACAAGATGTTGATACATAGACTATAAGAGCCTAGTGATAATTTTAGTATAGGTGAGAAATATATGTGTTAGGCAGGGCCTGGGCTTGGAGATCTAAAGATGGCATCTACCACTCTTCTCTTCTGGTCAAAAGCCTGCCTCATCTCAGGCACCTGATGCAACTTCCCTTCCTCATGTCACCAGTCACAACGAGAGCAAAGCCTAAGACCATATATGGTTACATCCCAGCTTCATGACAACACTAAAGACACACTTGTCCCCTCCCGCTTCACCAGTTTTGCCCTTACAAGGACATGCTTTGTCTCACCACCATTACCTCATCTTCCTCTCCCCAGAACTTATAAAAACTCTCAGTCCCACCCTGAGTGCACAACTCCTCTGGCCTCCCTCTGAGACTGGTGGACCTCATGAGTGAGAACTGTGGGGCCCTCCTGTGAGCCTGGAGCTGTGGTCCCCAGCTGTGAACCATGAGTCCACATTCCTCTGGTGTTGGGCTGGTGGTAGAGCACATTGGAGGATGGAGGACTCTCTGATGCTTGGCAGCGGTTTCAGCCTTCTCTGAGTGGCTGCACTCCCAAGCCCATTTCCTGAGACCCCAGTTTGTGCATGACAGTGGCTTTGCCTTTGTGTTGGGCTTATGCTGGGGAGAGGGGAGGTTTCTTCATTTTCAGAGACTGGTCTTGGTAGGATTGATTCTCATGAATGGACTTCCCACCTCCTTTGATGGCACCTATGATCTTGACCTCACTTGTGGTCCTTGGTACCCAAGTTTTGACGTTGGTTCTTTTCCATTCCCAGGCACCAACTGGTTATCCATCATTCTTTTCTAGTACTCTTCTACAGCCCCTGTGTACCTTTCCCCATGCCCTACAGAAAATATATGACACATAATTGAACTTCTAGATATGAAAATCACAGTCTGAATCCTACAAGCTCCTGGGACCCCGTTCATATGAACCTATAGTATTGGTATCAGCATGCATAAGACCTGTGTAAGCTCAACCAGACAAAAACCCAGCATGGAACTGCAGAAATGGGTAGCAGAACTCAATCTTCACTGAAAAAATATTGGCAGCTGATTATGGTTGGGTGAGGAAAAACTGCTTTTCTTTAAGAGAGAGACTCCAGATAGTCTGACTAGAGCTCGGAGGATGAACTGGCACTGAGGAATGGCCGGGGAGAGTAATTTGGCAGAATAGACTCTAACACAAACGACAGAATGTATGAACTCCAGGAGGGTCTGTGGTAGGGCGTCAATGGGAAAGGGGGTATAAAGGCGATTAAGACTGTTTGATAAATTATGTGTGAAATTAAAAAAAAAACAATTTTTTTAAAGTCTGGGAAGTTAAAAATAAAAGATAAAAACATTAAAAAGACACATCCTTTATAATGTTATAGTATATATTATCATAGTATTATTTAAATTTTTCTTAAATTTATTTTCAGATAATTTCATACATGTAAAAGTTACATATTGACCATTCTCACCTCCCACTGCCTTCCATCTTTTTCTTTACCACCCCATCTACCCATCTCTTCCTCACAAACATCTCATGCTTCTATGTATTCATTTGTTTTGTGACCCACTGAGTTTAATCGTGGCCATCTGTATGATCCTGGGTTTAGAGCAATCGTTTACAATCTGTTACAGCAATCAGCAATGGTACACAACTAAAGACAACTCTTTTTCCCTGAATCAGCATAAATGGTAGTGCCCCATAAACTCCTCCCCTTTCCATGAATGATTGTTGATGGGGCCTGGGCCATGGAATTGACAAAAGACTAGGGGACTCATGTGGGTTTATTTTATTTTTATTTTTACTTATTTATTTTTGGTCTTTTTGAAACAAGGTCTCTCTGTAGCCCCAACTGGCCTGGAACTCCCAATGTAGACCAAGCTGGCCTTGAGCTCACAGATAGTCTTCTGCCTCTACCTCTGGAGTGCTGGGATTAAAGGCATGCACCTCCAGGCCCAGCTCTTTATTTTTTTCCCATGCATGAATAATAAAAACACAGAGAACTCTGTTTTTATACTCTTACTTATTGGAGTCACAACTGAATATTCATAGAACAATGAATAATAATAAAGTGACTAGAATATAATAACAGCAAAATAAGATGAGCACGTCAACATCATCTCTATGCTATGTCTACTTAGGAGGACAATGAGTTTCATGAGAAATCAGGAAGTGTGTCATTCCAGAGATAATTCTCCAGCAAGCATTCTTTTTTTTTAAATTTTATTTATTTCTGTATGTGTATCAATGTACTGTCTGCATGCAGGTCTGTGCACCCATGTCGTGCAATGCCGCGGAGGTCAAAGAGGGTCTCGGATTCCCCTGGAGCTGGAGCTCTCCTGGAATTGGAGTTTCAGACGGCTCTCGGCCGCCATGTGGGTGCTGGGGATCGAACCTGGGTCCTCTGTAAGAGCAGTCGGTGCTCTTAACCACTAGGCCATCTCTCCAGCCCCTCCAGCAAGCATTCTTGCATAAACTTTCTCATGAGAAAAAGCTCTCCAGATATACATGCTCAAGGTTCAGTTTAATTCACTAAGTGTATTTTTAAAGTCATAGGACCCCTATTTCACAGGGGCTAGTGTTGTACTGAATCTAGATGATGGCATTTCAAAGCACATAATCTTATCTTCTGGCTCTTACATATTTTCTGCCTTCTTCTTTTCCAATGTTTCATGAGCCTTAGAATGGGATGATGTAGATGTCTTTTTTAGGGCTAAGCACATTTACCATTCTTCATTGTAAGGAGAGGTTTCTCTGGAGCATAAAGCAGCTTTTGTCAATGGGGATAATCATAGATATTTACAAGGCAGTTTGGTGTTAGTCAATTTAGTTAAAAAACAGTGTTCTAGTTTGTCTTCCATTGCTGTGACAAAACACTATGACTGACATCAACTTGGGGAGGAAAGGGTTTATTCAGCTTACATCTCCTGGGTCACAGTTCATCACTTAGGGAGCCCAAGGCAGGAACTCAGGGCAGGAACCTGGAGGCATGAGCTGAAGCACAGGCCATGAAGGAATGCTGTTCACTGGCTTGCTCCCCTGGCTCATGCCCAGCCTGCCGTCTTATACAGTACATAACAACCTGCCTAGGGTGGCATCACTTATTGTGGGCTGGGCCCTCCCACACTGTTCGACGATCAGACAATACTCCACAGATGTGGCCACAGGCCAATCCAATGGAGCCAATTCTCCAATTGAGGCTCCCTCAACCCAGGTGTGTCAAGTTGACACTAAAGCTATCCAGCACAAACAGTAGTAACTTTCCAACAGGGACCTACAACCTCCTCAGGCTTGGGTTGTTATCCAGGTATTCCCTCTCCGATCCCACAGTGGAGCAATCAGAGGGCCTCGAATCCAACCACAGGTGGGCACATCCTGCCTGTCAGGCTGGCCTCCTGGATCTTCAGCTAAGACCAGTGCTGCCTTTCTCCCCCAGCAGTTCGTATAGTGCCCTCTGACACCGAACGCCAGAAGAGAGGAAGTTTCCAGCCCAATTTCAGATTGTTTTCTTGATATCTTGCAACCAAGGTGTGTGGCATCTTCTACATTATAATCTTAAACTTCCTTAGACATCAGGGAAACACAGATGAAAACTTCCTTAAGTTTCTATATCACCCCACTCAGAATGGCTATCATGCTGGCATGAATGTGAGGAAAGAAGAGAAGCCCTTACAGACTGGTGGTGGGAGAGCAAACCACTACAGCTACCTTGGAAATCTACAGTTTCTCAAAGAACCTCCTAAAATTCAAACTATCATATGATCCAGCTATAGCACTTCTGGGGATATACCAAAGAACTATGTGTCTTACTATAGGGATTCCTGTACATCCATTTTTATTGCTTCTCTGTTCACAGCAGCTAGGAAATGGAATCAGCCTAGAAGTCAATTAACTGATTAATGGATAATGAAAATATGATATATACATAATGATATTTTGTGGTAGTTTAATAATCGTCTGAATAGTCTTTTAGTCACGCATGGCCGACATCCACATGGTGTACTTCCCTTCTTGCATTTCTTGAGGCTGTCTCCTGCCTGCAGGGAGACAATCTTCTGCTTAGCTCTGGCAAGGAGGGGGGAGGGGACTGCGGGAGAGTTACCTGATTTCCATCAGGGAATAAAAGATGGACTCAGAGTGCGAGGTCCGGGAGAATAGCGTCTCGCTTTATTTATGCCAGCAGTGTGCGTATATACCAAAGGTTACTGTGCTCTGAGCAAGGAAGTGGGGGGCAGGTGGAAGGGAGGGACAAGCCACCTTGGCTCTAATGGGGGGTTTGCAGAGCTCCAGTTTGTGCAACAGGTAACTGGAGGTGCAACATTTTGCTCAATGCCTCAAGGGAAGGGGCCATCCGGTCCTGGAATTTTGCAGAGATGGGCAAAGCAAGAAAACATTGTAATATCCCAAGCCTTCCTGAGCTACAGATAACTCACAGAGGCAACTGAATGCCTACAGAGATATCAGATAACCCTCCTCGGAGGTCTTATGGGACAGGTCTTACAAGTTCTTGCCTCAAGCCATGCAAAGTTCCATTCCTACAATATTTTATTCATCTATAAAATAAAACATAATTATGACATTTGTATGGAAATGGATGGAACTAGAAAAATGATACTGAGTGAGCTAACCTGGACCCATATTACTGTCTGTTCTGTCATAGGAGTACTTGTAAAAGCCAAGAAACTAGGAAGGGGACATTCAGGGTAGTCTTAAAGAGGAGGGATTGTAGAGAATAGGTTAAAGGAAAGTGGAGAGGGAGAATATTGTGGGTGGAAAGGTGGTATTACATAAACAAATACATGGAGAATGGTAATAAAATATTTTAGAACAATATTCAATATAAAAGGCAAAAAATGCAAACTATGAATTGTTACCTACTTTTGTAGAGAAAGGCCTCTTCAGGTAACTGAGTAGCAGGTGATATCATCAATTAAGAATTGTGATAAAGAAAAAGGAGAAGACTCATGGAATGTAGAGCTCAAGGCTATGTGTATGTTGAATATTGAACAGCCTGTAGACCTTTGGCACAGACATCCACAGAATAGTGGGGACACTGGAGAACGTTTACCTTCCCAACGGAAGCTTCAGCAGAATATCTGAGATGATGAAAGAAGCATTTGGATGGTACCACTTTGAGGGACAACAAAGAAAACAAATGGGTCAAGTTGGGGATCCTATCTTAGAGTATTGTAACACTAAGAGTTTGAAAAGAATGACTATTCCCTGCCTTCTGAAGTGACAGAAGTGAAAGAAACTCCAAAACCAGGTAGACTTCTATATTATTAAGGTTCACTTACTGACATGGGGTGATGGAGGGAGGTGTAAAAATTCAATTTATACTCAGTAAAGCAGTCATATAAAACAAATAAATAGCCGGGTGTGGTGGCGCATGCCTTTAATCCTAGCACTTGGGAGGCAGAGGCAAGNTGCCTTTTTCAAGACAGGGTCTCCCTGTAGCCCCAGCTCTCCTGGAACTTGCTCTGTAGACCAGGCTGGCTTTGAACTCACAAAGATCTGCCTGCCTCTGCCCCTCAAATGCTAGGACTAAAGGCGTGCACCACCATGCCTGACTCCAAATAACTCTTATAAAACATACTCAAGAGATGTTTATTGCAAGTCTCTGTTTACTGGAGCACTGTTCACAATAGCTGAGTTGTAGAATTAGCTTGGGAACCTTCCACAAATGGATGGATAAAGGAAATATAGACTATACACTCAATGGGATTTTACTGGGCTATAAAGAAGAATGAAAGTTTGTCATTGGCTGTAAATTAAATGAAATGGAAGATCATATTAAACGAAGTACACCAGACCCAGAAAGACACATAATGCTTATTTTCATCCATTTGTGGATCTTAGATTTTATATGGATATACAAAATCACAGACACACACATATTCACATATATACACACATACATATATGAGCCCAAACTTTGAAGCTGCTATAGAAAAACAGATAAAACACCTCAAGATATAAATAAGCATTGGTTAAGACTTTCTAAAAAGGACTCTTATAACACAGGAAATAATCTCAAGAATTGAAAAACTGGATTACAGGAAATTCAAAAGCTTCTACACAACAAAGGACACATGGACTCAGAGCGCGAGGTCCGGGAGAATAGGGTCTCGCTTTATTTATGCCAGCAGTGTGCTTATATACCAAAGGTTACTGTGCTCTGGGCAAGGAAGTGGGGGGCAGGTGGAAGGGAGGGGCAAGCCACCTTGGCTCTAATGGGGGGTTTGCAGAGCTCCTGTTTGTGCAACAGGTAACTGGAGGTGCAACATTTTGTTCAATACCTCAAGGGAAGGGGCCATCCGGTCCTGGAATTTTGCAGAGATAGGCAAAGCAAGAAAACATTGTAATATCCCAAGCTTTCCTGAGCTACAGATAACTCACAGAGGCAACTGAATGCCTACAGAGATATCAGATAACCCTCCTTGGAGGTCTTATGGGACAGGTCTTACAAGTTCTTGCCTCAAGCCATGCAAAGTTCCATTCCTACAATATTTTATTCATCTATAAAATAAAAACATAATTATGACATTTGTATGGAAATGGATGGAACTAGAAAAATGATACTTAGTGAGATAACCTGGACCAAGATTACTGCCTGTTCTGTGTCATAGGAGTACTTGTAAAAGCCAAGAAACTAGGAAGGGGACATGAAGGGTAGTCTTAAAGAGGAGGGATTGTAGAGAATAGGTTAAAGGAAAGTGGAGAGGGAGAATATTGTGGGTGGAAAAGTGGTGTTACATAAACAAATACATGGTGAATGATAATAAAATATTTTGTTAATTGTTACCTACTTGTGTAGAGAAAGGTCTCTTCAGGTAACTGAGTAGCAGGTGACATCATCAATTAAAAACTGTGATAAAGAAAAAGGAGAAGACTCATGGAATGTAGAGCTCAAGGCTATGTGTATGTTGAATATTGAGCAGCCTGTAGACCTTTGGCAAAGACATCCACAGAATAGTGGGGACACTGGAGAACGCTTAGCTTCCCAACAGAAGCTTCAGCAGAATATCTGAGATGATGAAAGAAGCATTTGGATGGTACCACTTTGAGGGACAACAAAGAAAACAAATGGGTCAAGTTGGGGATCCTATCTTAGAGCATTGTAACACTAAGAGTTTGAAAAGAATGACTATTCCCTGCCTTCTGAAGTGAGAGAAGTGGAAGAAACTCTAAAACCAGGTAGACTTCTATATTATTTTTTTTTAATTTTTATTTATTTATTTTTTTTTGAGACAGGGTCTCCCTGTAGCTCTGGCTGTCCTGGAACTCACTCTGTAGACCAGGCTGGCCTCGGACTCAGAGATCCGCGTGCCTCTGCCTCCCAAGTGCTAGGATTAAAGGCGTGCGCCACCACGCCCGGCATTTATTTATTTCTGTATGTGTATCAATGTATTGTCTGCATGCAATTGGTGCACGCCCGTGTTGTGCAACGCCGCGGAGGTCAGAAGAGGGCGTCGTTCCTTCCCCTGGCTGGAGTTCTCCTACGGATCGGAGTTTCAGACGGTTTCTCGGCCGCCATGTGGGTGCTGGGGACGAACCCGGTCCTCTGCAAGAGCGGTCGGCGCTCTTAACCGCTAGGCATCTCTCCAGCCCCATGACTTCTATATTATTAAGGTTTGCTTACTGACATGGGGTGATGGAGGAAGGTGTAAAAATTCAATTTATAGTCAGTAAAGCAGTCATATAAAACAAATAAATAGCTGGGCATTGTGCCGCATGCCTTAATCCTAGCACTCAGGAGGCAGAGGCAGGCGGATCTTGTGAGTTCATAAGTCCAGCACGTCTACTGGTCTACAAGTGATTCCAGGCCAGCTGGGGCCTACAGGAGACCCTGTCTTGAAACAGACACCATATATTTAATATATATATTATATATATATATAGTGAGAGAGATAGTATATTTCCAAAGGTAAATACCAAACAGGAGAAAGCAACATAAAAAACTGAACTTTGTATCTGATCTAGCTTCTTTCCCTTTTCCTGTGAAAATAATTTAAGGAGGCCTTGGCTCTCAGCTATTTCTAGATAAAAATTATACAAAGATACTATAGTAGAAAAATTGTTAGATGTCAACACAGGTTATAAAAGTCAGGCAGGCATCAGAGGAAGCAAAAGATATGGGAGTTAAGAAGTACAATAGTGTCAGGCCAGGCGTGGTGCTGCACACCTTTAATCCCAGCACTGGGGAGTTCAAGGCCAGCTGGTTTACATGGCAAGTTCTAGGCCAGCTGGGGCTGCAAGGAGACCCTGTCTCAAAAAGACCAAAAAATATGATAATGTCAAAGTTTGTGAAGAAAGAATACATGAGAGACCCTGGAAAGAGGATGGGAAGTTGAGTTATTTGGATGTGACTGAGTGAAATGACAGAGCATTATTTTAAAAGGATATAGATGTCAAAGCATTAAACTGGACAAAATAATAAAATTCTGAAATAACAAGATTGGCAGGAACCAAGATCTAACATAAAAGGATATCTACACAATAATTTTCCAGGATCACCTGGGAAAGTAAAAAAGAAAGGCAAATTATGTCCTTAAGACTGATTTCCCAGGATGAACTGCTCAGCTAAACTACTTCTGCTAGGAGAGTGAACAATTATGTAGTATGAATTTAAAAAAAAAATTACAAAAGAAGGAAAAAATTTAGAAAAAAATACAAAAGAAAAAAAATTAAAAGAAAAAAAAATATAAAATACCAAATGTTATCATCATTGGTTTAATGGCATTTTCTTTTAGCAAAGGACTCTCATCAGGGCTCCCTTCATGTCTCTGTTCCTCAGACTATAGATGAAGGGGTTAAGCATGGGGGTCACCACTGTGTACATCATACCCATGACAGTCTCCTTTACAGTAGAATTATTATCTGATGGACATAAGTAGAGACCAATGACTGTCCTGTAGAACAGCGACACCACAGACAGGTGGGAGCCACAGGTGAAGAAGGCTTTGCGGATTCCTCGAGCAGAAGGCACTTTGAGAATGGAGGACACAATTCGTCCATAGGAAACAATGATGAGCACAAATGGGATGACAAGAATGATGCCCCCTGTGATGAATATCACCAACTCATTCACATGGGTGTCAGAGCAGGACAGCTTCAGCAGAGCAGATATGTCACAGAAAAAGTGGGGCATCACATTGTCCTCACAGAAAGACAATCTGGCCATGAGCAGGGTGTGCAGCATAGCATGGAATGTGGTCAGCACCCAGGACAGAAGCACTAGGCAGGCACAGAGCCTGGGGCTCATGATGCTGCTGTAGTGCAGGGGGAAGCAGATGGCCACATAGCGGTCATAGGCCATGACCACAAGGAGGAAGTTCCCAAGGTCTCCAAAAAATAAGAAGAAGTATATCTGTGTCAGGCAGCTTGCATAGGGGATGGAAGGCACTTGGCTCTGCATGTCCTGCAGCAACTTGGGCATTGTGACAGAGGAAAAGCAGAGGTCAGAGAAGGACAAGTTGCTGAGAAACAAATACATGGGTTTGTGGAGATGAGAGTCCATTTGAATGAGGACAATGATGAGGAGGTTCCCCAGGACAGTGGTGAGGTACATGGCCAGGAACAGGGCGTAGAAAAGGTGCTGGTGCTCTGGCGGGATGGGCAGGCCCAGGAGGAGGAAGTCTGAGATGACAGTGTGGTTCTCTTCTGTCATGCTCTGTCTACAAAAAGATAAAATAATAAAATCTGAACATTCTAAATAAATGTACACATATTTTTGTCAGTAATTTGTTGATTACTAACAAATAGTTGATTCCACAGTCATCAGAATAATTTATCTAAACTCCAAATGTTTATAATGATGGCCTATTCTTCCCTCTAACACACTTCAGGATTAATTCTCTTTCTGAACATCTTACCAATTTGCTTCTGACACATAAAAGTCTTTCATTTTCCCTCACCTGCCTGACTTGTCCCCTTAGAAATCTGCTCCTCGCTCCTGTTCCATCAGTATCTTACATGATCATGTCCTGGTGGATTTTTCTGAGCCCTATCCTCTCATAATTCCATATATAACTCCATGAAAGCTCATATTCTTTGATATTTTAGATGACCACATAAAAACCAAATGTATGAATGGGCTGGAGGGATGGCTGAGAGGTTCAGAGCCCTGGCTGCTCTTGCAGAGGACTCAGGTTCAGTTCTCAGCACCCATATAGTGGCTAGCAACCATCTGTAACTCCGGTTCTAGGAGTGCTGATGTCCTCTTCTGGCCTCCGTGGGCAGTGCACACATGGTGCACTTACATACAATCAGCAAAACACTCATACCATAAAATAAAAACCAAAAAAGCCGTGTGTAGACGTGTCTGTAACCTGCAGAATTCTGAACCCCATTGCTATTTGTCTTCCCGTGGATGCACCACAAACATCGGAAGGTCAATGGATGCTGAATGGAACTTATAAGTCACCCGGCTCAGCTCTCTTCACTCCCCACTTCTCTCATAGTTTAGTAAAGGAATTGAGGATTTTAAAGTTTTATTAATGTATTTTACCTTCCATTTAGGTGATTCCACAGATTCTCCCCTCTTCATTCCCCTGATGCTTTTCTGCTCCTTACTACAAGACCACATTCCTAGAGCAAGATGACATGTTGTCCCTCCTGTGATATCAAAGCAGTTTTTAATTTGTGCCCTCATGTCCGCACCTAATTTCCATTCTCAGTGAACGTGCTTCATTTACACTGCTGCATTTGTGGATGGAGAGGTCATGATTCCTTTCCATATTGGTGCTTCAGGGGATTAAGTCAAAGGGATATTCTTCACAGTGCATCAATGACACTTCCTTACCCAACCTGCATCCAACCCCACAGCCTCATATGACCTCATAGTGCCAATCATATTTCATTCTGAACTGCAGCTGATATTGAGTAATCATTTCCTTCCTCTAGTTTTCAACATTTATTTACTCCAGTTCTCATAACTATGAATTTCTTCCTCTGGCCCTCTTAACCTAGCTTATTCTCACTTAGCCTTCTTGTATATTATGTGACATGTACAAGCTAAGCATTGTATTCTTGCCTAAACCAGAAGTGATCTGTTGCCATGTTCCCACAACATCCTGTGCTCACTCAACACCACTCAGTGACCTGACTGCTGGTTAATAGTGGTCTTCATGCCAGACAGCAAACACCATGTAGGAAGGACTGTATGTGCCTTCAGCCTGTAGCAGGGGCAGCACCAAGCATGTTGCCTATGTGTGACCAGTGTTATTCAACATTTCTTGACAGTGCCTCTGCCTGTGACAGATTCATTTAATGTTAATGGCAGAAAATTCCCATTTTGAGTAGAATAAATTATTTTTTACTATTTGCAGAATGCAACTACTAGACAATTTTCCCAAGTAAAACTTGATACTCTAGTAAATTTCAGAGATGAAGTTTTCTATGTTTTTTAAACTAAATCATATGAAAAACATGAGATAGATCAGATGTACAAATTTTCACAGTAATATTGATGACTAAAACAAGCTCTCTATGCTTCAGGACAGAAATTGTCATTGATATTGGTATGGGAAGATAAATGTATCATTTCATAAATTATTGGCAATACAAAAAGAAGCATGTAGTTTAAAAATATTTTAGTTATTCCTTCTATGTTGGTACCACTATGTGATGGTTCATTTGATGTCTGAACTTGGCTCCTGATACCAGGCTTGAGAAATATTAGTTTTAATGTTTCTCTGAAGTTTTTTTCCAGTATCATTAAGATTTAAATCAATGTTTGAGTAACTTTACACAAATTATCTTTCATAATGTGTTGAGCCTCATGCAATCATTTGAAGGATGTAAGAGACAGAGTTCGATCCCCCCCCAAGAATTTTCCAGACTGCCTTGGATTCGAGAATGAAATTCAGCTGATGGTTGACCCTGAAGATTTTGCACCTTTCAGCCCCTAATTTGTGTTGGCTGCAATACTAAATTAAGCCTTCCTCTGTTTTCTTCACAACGAGCATAATTAATTAACTGTAGCACATATCAAAACTAAAAAAGAAACGGGAGGAGCATAAGAACTGTTGTATGAAAGGCACAAAAGTTCAATGCAAAATTAAGAAAAGAAAGAAATGTGGGAGGGCTGGGGCCACAGCCCCATTGGACAGCACTTGCCCAGTGTGCCCAAGGCAGTGCATTTGAACTCTGGTACCAAACAGTCAAAGAAACAGGTCAAAATGAGCAAAGGAGAGAAAGAGAGAAAGAGGGAGAACTAGACACACAGAGAGATGCTACACATCTGAGTCCCGCTGGATTTCCATCCTCCTGACTGTGTTTAATGCAGCAACATTCACAGGTTTTACTCTAGAATATCATGTGTTAATATTACATATGGAGGAAAAATGTAAAGAAAAAAGCCACAACTCCAATTTCTTAGAATTCTGCTTACCCTCTGAATGATGGAGGCCTGTGGTTATCTGCAAATATCACAAACAAGAGACATCATCTTGTAGTCGGTATATTGATGAACCATTGACTCCATGTCTTGTTTAGCTGTCAACTATACAATTCTTGATTTAGATAACATAAAGACTCTCTCATAGAAGTGTTTCTAACAGTAAAATATCTAAACATCACATGGGCCTTAATGAAAACACTTATTATGGTTCTCTAGCTCAGATTCTACATTATAAATGAGCAGACAGTGACGTCAGTAGCGTGGGCCCTTGACTGAACCTTGAGCAAGTGGATCCATTACCACCAAGAATACATATTTCTGAGCTTTGTCAAAAAAAATTAGTCACAAACTTCGATGGGGATAACTGTTCAAGGGCTATTAAAACTCCACAAGTGAAGGTGTATTAGAGAAGGCTTAAGAGCTCAGAATCAAGGGGTGGGGCTTGGCTATAATCCCATCACATGAGAGGCAGAAATAGAAGGATTACCATGAGTTTGAAATAACCCTGGGCTACAACGTAAGAACTTTTCTCAAAACCAAGCAAAACAAAATCAGCTGTACATAATTGACTCAAACTCACATAGCTGTTATGTTGGAATGATATGATCTTTACATTTTAAAAATGTGTTTGACTGCAGTGCTTGCATGTATGTAAGTGTACCCATGTCATGCAATGCCCATGGAGGTCAGCTCCTCTGGAACTGGAGTTAGGGACGATCATTAGCTGCTATGTGAGTGCGGAGAATCAGACCTAGGTCCTTTGCAAGAGCAGACAGTTCTCTTAATCACCAAGCCATCTCTCCAACCCCGATCTTTGATAAAACAGTTACACAATAAGCAACTGTGTGAAAGCTATTATCACTGAAGAAATTATAAACAGTGTCCATGAAACAAAAATACTTCTGAAAAATATTGGGAGGCAGAGGAATTTCAGTATACCTGAAAACTTGTCCTGTATGACATTATGCAACCTAGAAAAACAATACTCTTATGTTACAAGAATTGCAAGAGTGGGCTGGAGAGATAGCCTAGCGGTTAAGAGCACCGACTGCTCTTGCAGAGGACCCGGGTTCGATCCCCAGCACCCACATGGCGGCTGAGAACCGTCTGTAACTCCAATTCCAGGAGAACCTCAGTTCCGGGGGAATCTGAAACCCTCTTCTGACCTCCGCGGCATTGCACGACACAGGTGCACAGACCTACATGCAGACAGTACACTCATATACATACAAAAATAATAAATAAAAAATTAAAAAAAAAGAATTGCAAGAGGAAAGCTCCTTCCTACCCAAGGTAGCTAAGGTTGAGTCCCAAATTCTGATAAAATATCCAGCTCTCCTTTAATCATTACAGACACAGAAAGCAACAAGTTTCACAATCATCCATGTCTGCACAATTTCACATATTTCACCTTGTAGTCATCCCTGGGCCTTAGAGGCTTTGCATCCCAGAGGAGTCCAGTAACTCATTAAAGACAGCAATTATCCAGGACCTCTGTAGGACCAATTGTCCCAGAGTCCTACAATGATGACCTATTATCACCCATAAGATCTGACTATGCTTAAACGGATGGTGGAGTTGGAGAGAAATTCATGGTTAGATGGCTTCGTCTTTACTTTTTATTGGCTGGTTAAGAATCCAGAGTGCTTGGAGCCTATCATGGAGAATACCCTGGCTAGCTTCAGTTGTCAACTTGACACATCTAGGAAGAGGAAACGTCAGTTGTAAAATGGCCTCCATCTGATTGGCCTGTTGGCATGTCTGTGGGGCATTTTCTTCATTTCTGGTTGATGTAGGAGGGCCCAGCCCACTGTGGGTGTTGCCATCCCTGGGCAGTATCCAAGCAAACCAGTTCCTGCCTCCAGATTCCTGCCCTGAGTTCCTGCCTCAGCTTCCCTGGATAATAAATTATGAGCTTTAAGCCAAATAAGCCCTTTCTTCCTCAAGTTGTTTTTGGTCATGATGTTTATTATAACAACAGAAAAAAAAACAAACTGAGACAAGGAAGGAAGAGTTTGTGTAATATCTAAAAGCAATCAGACAAAAAACATGATTGATAGAAAATATCTTAGACCACAGAGATGTACTCAAAAAGCCACAAGTGCGTTTAAAGGCATTTAGTTTGTAAGCATTCAGGATGCAGTCTTTCAGTATAACTTGGCCCCCTTAAAACAGGCCATAGAAGAATAATCACAGGAGGAATAATCATGGGGAAGACATCTCTGACCAAATTTATCAGGAAAGAAATTAGAGAAAAGTTTGACTGTTCCATCCCAAAAGGTGTTTAATTGTTAATTCAGGTCAAAATAGGAAAAAGGAAGCCAGGATTCCCATCCCCTTTAGTTATTTTCACTCCTTACCTCTCTAGGAAGACCTTAACTATAATCTCCATCGCCAGCCTCCAGACCGTTCTCCAAAGTTTGTAATCTCCATATGGAATCTCCATATGGAAATTCCATCCTCATATGAAGTTCTATACCCCTTTTGATGGTCCTGCCCTCACTTCTGACTGATAATTCCTTTCTCCAGCACCTTTTCCATACACTTGACAGTCATTTTCTGAAAGAGATTCTTCGCATAGTGATCTAATGCAAACTTTCATCTGGGGGAATCTTTATTCTCATTGGTCTTAAATTTATTGGGTTGTTATAGATTATATTAGTATTTATTTTTGGATATGCAAATCTAATGTTATCTGAGGAAACATTTGCCAGGATTTAAATTAAATTATCCCAACATGTACCTACGTCTAAAAGACCTTAAGATTCTACCCAGAAAATTCTTATCAGGATAAAAAAATCAACATGTAAAAATAAGTACTTTTCCTAAAGTTGCTGAGAAGAAAATCAGAAAAATCTATTTATAACAGTTTTAAAAATTACCCAGGAATAAGCCTAATCAAGGAGGTGAAAGCCTTCTAAACTGACATTTTTTTTTTAAGCTTTAGGAGAAAAAAATGAAAACAGCACTAGAAGATGAAATGAATTCCCATGCTCTGCCCAAGACCCATGGAAACTCAAGCAGACAGAACCCAGCATAGAGCTGTGGAAATGGGCAGCAGGTCCCAATGTCAGCAGAACTATTGGCAGCTGAGTACTGCTAGGGAGGAGGAGCTGACCGTAAAGCAAGGGACTCTGGATGGGTTGACTGGACCTCAGAGGATGAACTTGCACTGAGACACTTCTGGGGATGCTAACTTGACACAAATGACAGAGTGTATGAATTCCAGTGGTGGTGGGGGAGGTGGTGGTAGTTATGGAAGTGTGTTAACAGGGAAGGGAGTATGAAGGTGATTAAGATTGATTGAGATGTTTTATACGAAATACATAGAAATTTAATAAGAAAAAGGCAAAACATGTTTGGCAGAATGCATGAGCTCTGGTGGGGTGGGGGGGTAGGGAGGGGGACACAGGTCTAGATTTGATTGGTAATATAGTCTTGTACCATAAATAAATAAATAAATAAATAAATAAATAAATGAAAAAGAAATTCAATAACAAATAAAATAATTCCCATGCTCATGGTTTGGCAAAGTTAAGATTGTGAAAATAACTCTTATGATTAAAAGCCATATACAGAATCAATGCAGTTCCCATAAAATTCTAATAGCGTCGTTTATAGAACTAGAAAAAAATCTTAAAGTTTATATAGAAACAAAGAAGTTCCAGTTAACCTGCACAATCTTAAGCATAAAGAGCAATGCCAGAGGGATCATTATATATAAAATCTCAAAATATATTACAGAGATATAGTAATCAAAGCAGCATGGTACTAGCACAAAAACTGACAAGTGGACCCTCAATAGAAGTCCCATAAATAAGCTGATGCAGCAACAGTAATCTAATTTTTGACAATGATGTCTAAAACACACATTGGACAAAACATAGCTTCTTCAACAAATGGCACCAAGAAACTTGATATACACATGTTGAGATTAAATCTATATTCACATGTCTCATTCACACATAATCCAAAGTGTATCAAAAGCCTTAATGTGAAACCTGAAACTTTGACAATATTATAGGAAAATATAGATAAAACACTTAAAAATATAAGCAGTGATAAGGACTTTCTAAAAAGGACTCAGAATCAGAAATAATTCTAAGTGACAAATAGGATTACATGAAATTAACAAATTTCTGTAGGACAAAGGAAATAGTCAACAGAATTAACAGTCTACAGAATGGGAAAAAATACTTGCCAACTGCACATTGGGCAGGGAATTAATATCTAGGGACATATAATTAACTGTGAAAGTTACATTCCACAAGCTCCAAATCATCCAATTAATAAATGGGTTATTAAAAAACTAATGACTGATGAATAGACACTGATCAAAAGAAGAAATATAAATTGCTAATAAACATTTGAAAAAGTGATCAACATCCTTAGCCATTGTGTTAGCAAATTAAAGCTGCTTTGAGAATTCACTTACTGTAAAATGCTTGTCATCATGAAAGTAAACAGCAACTAATCCAGGCAGAACTGTGGGTGGGGGCAGTGGTGCAGATAGGGGAGGTGAGCTAAATAGCCTCAAACTACATTATATGAAAACCACGAAATTTCAATTAAAAAGATGATGGAAGATATAAAGTCAGGGTGGGGTAATAAGGGGGGGGAAGATGAGGGATAAGATCCTTATTCTTTCTCATGAATCTTAGGACTGAGGCAAATAGCGTGTTCAGTGTATAGATGTATATTTTGGAGTAATATAAGATTAAACAACAACAAAAGACTCGTTCAAAGACCAGACCAAAACAATAAATTTCTGTATTGAAAGAGTTAAAAAGGACTGAGGAAAAGATTCAAGACAGGACTTAACATGGATGAAAGAATGCATGAGTTCTGGTGATGGATGGGGGAGACAAAAATGGGGAACGGGGTCTAAATTCAATTAAGAAATGTTGTATGACATGGACAAAAAAGTTCAATAAAAATATTAAGAGAAAATGAAAAAACCCAAACAAAAACAAATAAGCACTGCAATTATGGAACTATCATATAATCCAGCAATCACACACTGAGTCTAACTATATTTAAAGGATATATATATATATATATATATATATATATATGTTGAAGACACTGCATTCCATGTATAGTGTAGTATATAGTAATAAAAATGGAAACAAACTGTGCCCATGAACTGTTAGCATATAAAGAAAATGTAGCATGTATAAAATAACATAACTTAGACATAAAAAATAATGAAATGATATCATTTATTTTTTAGGTGTAATGACTAATTTGATTCATTCATTTTATTTTCATTAATCTTGTTTATTAAAATAATAATGTGTATTTTATATTGAAATTTTGTGCATTTCATACAAAACATTTTAATTTTATTTATACCTCCTTCCCCATATACCTCCATAGACCTCACCCACGAGATTTCATGCATTCTGTCATATATGTTAAGGCCTATTGAGTTAAGTTTGTGTACCCAGATTGCCCTTTTATGTGGAATATTTACTATTCTGAACTTGAAGGTAGAACAGAATAGAGACAAGGGGTTGTTTGGGGTGAGGGAAGGATATAGAAAGGTTGATCAATATAAAGTTACAATAGACAAAAGAAAGTGCATGTTTGAGTAAATATATGGTACAGTAATATACTTTTTATTTTTAATTCTTTTGTTATTTATTTAGTTAGTATGACACAGGGTTTGAAGTAACCCATGCTGTCCTTGAATGTGTTATATAATTGAGGTTGATCTTAAACTTTTGATCTTCCTGCTTCAGGTTCATGAGTGTTAGGAGTGCTCCTCCATGCCCTGATCTAAAGTATAATTAAGTTATTATTATTATTAAATGAAACTTAAAGCTTGTAGCCAGCTTCAAAAGCCAATCATAACTCTGTGACTTTTACATAGTTTTATCCCTCAGAATATATTTTTAATACCTCTAGTTTGATAGCACCTTCTGCCTAATCTTATAAATATTTTGCTAGATGTTTACTGTGCATTATTTGAAGATTTAGAAGACCACCACAGTATTTTGAAATGTTTTTCTGAAGCACAAACTGAACTCAATGGACCTTGTCCAGGCCATAATTGGTCAAAGTGTAGAGAATAAGAGTCTGCAGAGTGTGGGTGTCTGGACAGGACTCCTGTATCGAACTTCACCCACACAGGGCTCAGGGTCCATTTCAGAAGAGGGGGAGGAAATAATGCAAGAGCCAGGGGAGGAGGTGCATGGCCATAAAGAAACAGAGTCTTACAGGCTCCTGAGACTTTGCTCATGTGAACTGTCAGCAACGGTGACCACATGCACAAGACCCATACAAACTCAATCACATAAAACCCAGCATGGAACTGGGGAAAATAGGCAGAAGGCCACAATTTGTTGAGGAACTATGGGCAGCTGATCACTGCTGGGTGAGGGAGAGCTGCTCTTCTTTAGGGGAATGATGCTAGACAGGCCGAACAGGCTGTAGTGGATGAACTCATACCAAGAGACATCTGGGTGCACAGGCTTGACTCAATAGGCCTTGACCCATATGACAAAATGCATGAAGCCTGTGGGAGGGCTATGGGGGTACAGCTAGGGAAGGGGGGATAAATAGGATCAAAATGTATTTCAGGTGATGCCAAATATTTGTAGAAAAACACATGAGCTATAGGAAGGAGGCTGGTGAGTTATCTGGATATTATTAAGTATTCATCTAAGGTAGATCACACTTTGAAAGGAAAACCACAGTCAAGATAGAAATTTGGACAAAATGATAAAATCCTAGAATAATGTAAGATACAAAGATATGGGGATCAGGGACAGCATTAAGTCTACCATACAATTTCTAGGATTGCTTGGGCAAGGCCAAGAATGTATAATCAGGCACCCCCAACTTCTCAACTTCACTCATTCACTTAAAGGTCCTCTGCTTTGTGTAGTGAAAAAGCATATTATATGATCTTTAAACAGAAGTATTTATTAGCCAGGCATGGTGGCACACGCCTTTAATCCCAGCACTCGGGAGGCAGAGGCAGGCAGATCTCTGTGAGTTCAAGGCCAACCTGGTGTACATAGTGAGTTCCAGGACAGCTGGAGCTATAGGGAGACCCTGTCTAAAAAAAAAGGAGACAAAAAGTATTTATTGTGAGAAAAAATTCTAGACTATTCCAATATTAATACCATAAATTTACTAGATAAAATTATATAAAAATTTAAAGTGTGGGGCTGGATAGATGGCTCAGCAGTTAAGAGCATTGGTTGCTCTTGCAGAGGACCTAGGTTCGATTCCCAGCACCCACATGCCAGCTAACAACTGTCTGTAACTTCAGCTGCTGGGGATCTGATGCCCTCTTCTGATCTCTGTCATGCATCGTGTGGCATGGGTGCACCTTCCTACATGCAGGTAATATATTCATACGCATAAAATAAAACTAAAATATTTTTTTAAATTTTTTAATTTATTTCTGTATGTGTATGAATGTACTGCCTGCATACAGGTCTGTGCACCCGTGTGGTGCAATGCCGTGGAGGTCAGAAGAGGGTGTCGGATTCCCCTGGAACTGGAGTTCTCCTGGAATTGGAGTTTCAGACGGTTCTCGGCCGCCATGTGGGTGCTGGGGATTGAACCCAGGTCTTCTGTAAGAGTGGTCGGTGCTCTTAACTGCTAGGCCATCTCTCCAGCCCCTAACTAAAATATTTTTTAAAATCTGAAGTGTTACCATCATAGGAAGGAGGGAACTTGCTTTCTGTAAATCACTCTTTCTAGGGCTCCCTTAATGTCTCTGTTCCTCAGGCTGTAGATAAAGGGGTTCAGCATGGGAGTCACCACTGTGTACATTAAAGCCATGACAGTCTCCTTTACAGTAGAATTATTAGCTGATGGACATAAGTAGAGACCAATAACTGTCCCATAAAACAGGGACACCACAGACAGGTGGGAGCCACAGGTGGAGAAGGCTTTGTGGATTCCTCGAGCAGAAGGGACCTTTAGGATGGAGGAAAAAATTCGTGCATAGGAAATAACTATGAGAAGGAACGGAAGGACAACTATGGGGCCTCCCAAGATGGCTATCGCCAAGTCATTATCATGAGTGTCGGAGCTGGCCAGCTTCAGTAAAGTAGACATATCACAGAAAAAGTGAGGAATCACAGTGTTTGCACAGAAAGACAATTTGGCCATGAGCAGGGTGTGCAGCAGTGCGTGGAATGTGGTCAGCACCCAGGAGAGCACTACCACCCACACACAGAGCTTGTGGCTCATGATGCTGCTGTAGCACAGGGGGAAGCAGATGGCCACGTAGCGGTCATAGGCCATGGCCACAAGGAGGAAGTTCCCAAGGTCTCCAGACAGCAAGAAGAAGTACATCTGTGTCAGGCAGCCTGCATAGGGGATGGAAGGCACTTGGCTCTGCATGTTCTGCAGCAACTTGGGCACTGTGACAGAGGAAAAGCAGAGGTCAGAGAAGGACAAGTTGCTGAGAAAGAAATACATGGGAGTGTGGAGATGGGAGTCCAGTCCAATGAGGACAATGATGAGGAGGTTCCCCAGGACGGTGGTGAGGTACATGGCCAGGAACAGGGTGTAGAACAGGTGCTGGTGCTGTGGTGGGATGGGCAGGCCCAGGAGGAGGAACTCTGAGATGACGGTGTGGTTCCCTGTAGTCATTCTTTGAGTTTAATACCTTTAAGAAAAATATTAGTCACTTAACATTTCAAATGATGATGAAGAGATGATGCAGCAATTTTACATTCTTTATAAGAACTAATCTCACAGTCATCACAGTAATTATACTATGAAGCTCAATATGTGTATATGTGACTTATTAAATTGTCTTTAATATGTTTCATCATTTAATAATTTCCTAAACATTTTATTTCATTGCTTCTGACATGTAATTCATTGATTTTTTTCTCTCACCTATTTGCTTGGTAATCCTTGTAATTTAATTGGCTCTATCAATAGCGCCAATTGGTTCTATCACTATCTCAGTCTGATGGTTCTAAATGATTTTGTATGCATGATCCTCTTTATATAAAACCCCAAAGAAAATTTATATGCTATAATATTTTAGATGGCCATTTAAAACTCAGAAGTAGGGGTATTTTCAAACTGCACAACATATGACATTGCTAATTATTTTCCCTTGACTATATCACATGCATTTGATGTTCAACACATTCCAATGAAACTGCTGATTTTACTTTACTCTTTCACAATCTCTTCCTTCTCTGCTCTCTCTTATAATAAAGTAATTTGGGATCAAATCAGATGCATTTTATTGTATTTATTCATTTCTTTTACCTTTGATCTAGGACATCTGACAGATTTTCTTCTTCATTCTCTTGCTGCTTCCTGTTTTCCTTTCACAAGATCACATTTCTGAAACAAGGTGGTATCTTGGTCTCCTGTAGCAGCAAAGCAGATTCTCTAACCATATCTATGCCTCTGCTCCTGTGTCAATTCAATATGCTTCATTTGTACTGTTGCTGTCTAAGATGAAAATCTGATTCTCTCTTCCCTGATTAGTACGTCAGGGGATTATCATTGTCTTTATGATAAAGACATAGTCCTTTCGAGTGCACAACCATGTGTCACTACCTGACCTCTTCTTGTCTGCCGAGCCTCATGTGGCCTCACAGCAACTCTTGAATTCCAGTTGCACTATGGCTGGTCATAATTTAATCTCCAGTCTTTAACACTTATTTCTTATGACTATTAATTTTTCCCCTCTGGTCCTTCTTCATTTGACTTATCCCCACGTCTCCTTCATGTGCATTACGTGATACTTGGCAAAAGCTGACTACCTGCCAAGACCAGGCAAGGCCTGCTGTCATGTTCCCACATCATCCTGGACACATCTGCCATCACTTAGTGCCCCAGGTCACTGTCTTACAGCTGACTTCTTGTCAGATTTCGAGTTCTATTCTGGGAAGATCACATCTGCCTTCATACTGTAGCAAGGCCAGTACTTGGTGTGGTCCCTGGATGCTACCAACTGAATATTTCTTGGCTGTCATTGCAGGCTGAGACATAGATTCTTTCACCTTTACATGCAGAAAATTTCCATTTAAGTTAGAATATTCACTACTCTTTAATATTTGCAGAATACAAACTCACTAGACCACAAAGCACTAGAACTTGACACTGTGATCAAGTTCAGAGATACAGTTTTGTATTTATTAAAATATGAATGTAGGATATATGAAAGTTTTTATCCATTCTGATGTCTAAAATATTTCAAAGAATCTAATTGATATTATGTAGGAAAAGAAATGTGATGATCATTAGAAATACATATTATTTTTGAGACCTCTGTTTAAAGAAACTTTGAATGGGGGACTTATTCAAAGTTTACTAAAGCTCCACAGATAAAGACATAATAAAGAAGGCTTAAGAACCACAGAATTGGAGGAAAAGGAGATGGCTCAGTGGGTAAGGTGCTTACACAAGGATAACCTGAGTTGGAATCTCCAGAACCTGTGTGTAGCTGAGTGCAGTGGGGTGTATCTGCAATCTCAGGGTTTTTACAGCAAGATGCAGAGTGGAGACAAGAGAATCCCTGAAAACTTTCAGGCCAGCTATCCTGGTGTATGCAGTGGCCAGCATATGAAACGGTGGAATGTGACATGGCTGAGCTTGTCTTTTAACCTGCATGTGGATATTGTGGCAGGCATGTGGTGGGGAGAGAAGGAGAGAGAGAGAGAGAGAGAGAGAGAGAGAGAGAGAGAGAGAGAGAGAGAGAGAGAGAGAGAGAAAGAGAGAGAAAGAGAGAGAAAGAGAGAGAAGAGGAGAGAGGAGAACTTAGCTTAAAAAACAGAATAACTACATAATTGGGGCATATATGGTGATACAGAAGTATACCATTTGGGAGGCTAAGGCTAGAGGTAACTGCATTCCAGGCCAACTGTGGATACACAGTGAATTAAAGAAAATAAAAATGTATGAGCCAGGTGTGATGGTGCATACCTTTAATCCCAGCACTCAGCAGGTAGAGGCAGGAGGATCTCTGTGATTTCAAGGCCAGCCTGGTCTACATAGTGAGTTCCAGGACAGCTGGGGCTACAGGGAGAACCTGTGTCAAAAAATCCCCACCCCAAAATATGAAAAATATTTAGCCCGGCTTCATGGATCTATTATTATGTTGAAATATGATTTGGGGAGTATAATAGCATAAGAAGTAATTTTAATTTAGCAATAATTTAGTAGTTACTAGGAAGTTTACTAATGTTGACTATGAAAGAAAATACTTTCACTATCTGACAAAGACTTACAAATAAGAGAGATAGCAAAGATGAATACTAGACCTGAGAATCTGTTCTGCAGAACACCCAATTTGGAAATTCAAGTCCCCGAGGTTGGGAGGACAGCAGGGGAATAGCACATTCTCCTGATAATTTATCCAGAGTGGCTGAAGTGGTTCCCAGACCCAACACAAGATCCTGCTCTCCTTTATTCACTATAGGCAAAGGAAGTAACCAGCCCTGCTTTCAACCCCTATGTCTGTACCACCCTTCACATACCTCTCTTAAGCATCATTATGCTTAAGAGGCTCTGCATCCCAGAGGAGCTCAGGTCCTGAGTAAACTCATTAAAGACAGTAATTATCCAGGACCTCTATAGGATCAGTTCTCCCAGAGTCCTGTAGGAGTGACTGATTATTGTCTTTGATCACATGACCAGTACACATTGGGAGATGGTAGATTGGGGAGAAAGTCATAGGTGGATGTTAACTTGTGTTTTTTATAGAATTATTAGTAACACTAATTGCCGATGACATAAAAATCCTTAAATATAAAAGTTTACTCAAGTCACAAGTACATACTTTGAATTAACACACTCCTTTGAATTAACTATTATCCCTGAGGATAAAGAACCCTATTGTGATTTATTAATCATAGCATATGTGGCCATTTACTTATCAGCAAGCAGGTTAACAAAAACCTTGCCTCAAATTTCAAAGGAATGTAACCAGTAAGTAGGAAGAGGCCATATATGGTTAGTAGAGCATTGAAATGATATTATATCTTTGTTTCTTAATCCATTCTACCGGTCTATGTCTCTTAATTGGAGAATTCAGCCCACTGATATTTAGATTCATAATGGAGAGAATTATATTACTTACAATCATTTTGATTTCTGATGTAGTCTTGCCTTAGGTTTTTATTTCCATTGTAGTGGTATTTATTTTCTGGTGCTGGGTGATTATACTGGTCTCTACCCTCTGATCTTTGTATTGCTTCAAATATTCTCTGAAGGGATGGCTTTCTGGACAAGAATTCTTTCAATATGTTTATGTCATGGAACACTTTCCTTTCTACTTAAAAATAATAGAAATTTTTTGCTGGATAAAGTATTCTGGGTTGACATCTATAGTCATTTAGAACTGGGAATACTTTAGTCCAAGCTCTTCTGGCTTTCATTGTTTGCAATGAAAAATCAGCTGTAATTCTGATAGGTTTTTCCATTATAAGTGACTTGTTTTTCTTTTGCCAAGCACAGTATCTTCTCCTTGCTTTGAATATCTAGTGTGTAGTTTTTTCTTTTTTTTGGGGGGGGGGTCTTTTCCAGACAGTATCTCCCTGTAGCTCCAGCTATCCTGGAACTTGTTCTTTAGACCAGGCTGGCCTTAACTCACAAAGATCCGCCTGCCTCTGCCTCCCGAGTGCTAGGATTAAAGGCGTGTGCCACCACGCCTGGCAATATCTAGTGTTTTTACTATAATATGGCACGCGGAATTTCTTTTCTGATTCTGACCACTTGGTGTTCTATATGCTTCTTGTATTTGTACAGGTATCTCGTTAATTTGGGAAAATTTTCCTCTACAATTCGGTTGAAATCTGAGAAATAAAATTACCCTGTGATTCATAAGATTAGTCTTTTAATAGTGCCCCCCAGTTCTTGGTTGTTCCATTCTTGTGTTTATTTTTAATTTTTCATAATCTTTACTTGATTAATCCAGTTCTTCCATATTGTCTTCTAGTCTTGATATTCTATTTTCTACTTCATCCTTTCTGTTATTGAGACTTTCTCCCATCCTTTACAAGTGATTTGTGGATTGTTGAGTTTCTTTTTTCCCCATTTTTTAATTATATATTGCTTTGTACAAGATTATCCCGCACCTATCCCCCCACTCTATTCCCCCACCCCACCAGAGCTCATGTATTCTGCCGAACATGCTTTTCATCTCTTTCTCAGTGTTTCTCAAAATTCTCCATGTGGAAGTTGACAGTTTTGAGCAGAAGTTCAGTGTTTCAGTCAGTTCTTTGATGCAGTCCTTTCTGTTGTTGTTATTGTTGTTGTTTCAATAAAAACATTACTCCCAACTACTCCGACAAAAGCTCAAGGGGCCATGCACAAGAAAAACTACTTACAACTAGGGAATTGGACTAGCATCCACAGAGAGGGATACCATTCGTCCTTTTTTTTCTGGGACTGTGTTACTTCACTCAGCATGATGTCTTCTAGCTCGCCATTTTCCTGCAAAGCTCATGATGTCATCTTTCTTTACTGCTGCATAGAACTCCATTGTGTAGATGTACCCATTTTTTCTATCCACTCGCAGTTGAGGGCATTTGGGTTGGTTCCAGCTCCTTGCTATTGTGGAGAGAGGTGAAATAACACATGGCCGTCATGTATTTCTGTGGTGGGTAAGTCTTGTTCGGTAATTCCCAGGAGGGGTATGGGGCTGTCAGGTGGCAAGTTCTTTTCCAAGTCTTCCAGCGTTCTCCACAATGCTTTTCCATATGGCTGTATGGTTTGCATTCCCACCAGCGTAGATGAGTGTTCCCCCTTCCCCACAACCTCTCCAGCACTTGGTTATCATTTGTTTTTCTTGATCCTAGCCAGTCATTCAGGTGAGAGGGATATCTTTAAAGTGGTTTTGATTTGCATTTCCTAATGATTAGTGATGTTGAACATTCTTAAGATGTTTCTCAGTCATCTCTAATTCCTCACTTTGAAGTGTCTGTCAGCTCTTTGCTCCATCTGTTGAGTGGGTCATTTGTTTTCTTTCTTCTTTGTTTTCATGAGTAGTTTGTATATTCTGGAAATCAATGCTTTGTCAGATGTTTTTGCGGTGAAGGTTTTCCTCCTACTCTGTGGGATTTCTCTCACTTCCTTGATTGTTTCTTTTGATGTACAGAAACTTTTGAGTTTTATGAGTGTCCTATTGTCAATTATCGACTCAATTCTTGCACAAGCTGGTGTCTGATTTAGGAAGTCTTTTTTTCATGCCTTTGTCTTGTAGTCTGCTGCAACTTTTTCTTCTTATCACCTTCAGAGTTTGGGGTTTCACGTGAGGTCTTTAATCATCTGGTGTTGATTTTGTTAGGGGGGAGGTAGGGGTTTAATTTCATTCTTCTAAAAGTGGTGATCTAGTTTTGCCAACACCACTTGTGAAGATGCTGTCTTTTCTCCATTGTGTCTTCTCTGGCCCCCTGTCAAATATGAGATGGCTTGAAATTGTATGGGCTCAAGTTTGGATCTTCAGTTTTATTCCATTGGTCAACAGGGCTATTTTGTGACAGTACCAGCTTTTTTATGACTAAGCCCTGTAGTATAGTTTGAAGTCTGGTATAGAGATGCCCCCTGTGTTGCTTTTTTCACTCAGGGTGTTTTGGCTATTTGGGGTCTTTTCTTTTTCCAATGAATTTAAGGACTTTTTTTTTCCAAGCCTGTGAAGAAACTCTTGGGGATTTTTATTGGGATTGTGTTAAATCTTACAATAGTTTGGGTGAATGGACATTTGTATATGTACACTTTTCTGTTGCTGTGATTAAAACACCATGACCAAGGAACTTATAAAAGGAAGAGTTTATTTGAGCTTACGATAATGGTTCAGGGAATTACAGTCCATTGTGGCTGGAGGCTAGTGGCAGGCTGGGCTGGAGCAGCTAGCAAGGGTCACATCTCACAAGAGCACAGGCAGCAGAGAGAGAGCAACTGTAGACCACAAGGCTTGTTAAAACTCACTAAGCCTGCCGCCCCCAATAACGTACTTCCTCGCACGGCCACACCATCTAAACGTCCAAAAACACGGGCCACAACTGGAGACAAATGTCTGAGTACTTACAGCCTATGGGGGACCCTCATTCAAACCACCACAACATTTTATTATGTTATTTTCCCGCTCTTGAGCATGGAAGGTTTTTCCATCTTCTGATGTTCTTCTTCAATTTCTTTCTTTAAGGGTTTAAATTTTTGTTTGTTTNCCGTCCCACTCACAATACCCTCAAACATCAATGCAATACCTAGGAAACAACCTAACCAAAGACCCAAAGATCTCTACAACAAAAAATTTAAACCCTTAAAGAAAGAAATTGAAGAGACATCAGAAGATGGAGAAAACCTCCATGCTCAAGGAGCGGGAAAATTAACATAATAAAAATGTTGTGGTGGTTTGATGAGTGTCCCCCTGCCGTAAGTACTCAGAACTGTGTCTCAGTTGGTGGTAGTTTTTGGAGTCTTAGATGGTGTGGCCGGGCTGAGGAAGTACGTTATTGGGGGCAGGCCTTAGTAGTTTAACAAGCCCGTGGTCTACAGTTCTCTCTCCTCTGCTGCCTGTGCTCTTTGTGAGATGTGACCCTTGACATGCTGCCCAGCTCCACCGCCATGCCTCCAGCCACAATGGACTGTATTCCCTGAACCATTAATCGTAAGCTCAATAAACTCTTTCCTTTATAAGTTCCTTGGTCATGGTGTTTTAATCACAGCAACAGAAAAGTGACTATACAAATGTCAATTTCTCCCAAACTATTGTATAGATTTAAACAATCCCAATTAAAATCCCCAAGAGTTTCTTCACAGGCTTGGAAAAAAAAGTCCTAATTCATTTGGAAAAAGAAAAGACCCAAATAGCCAAACAACCCTGAGTGAAAAAAGCAACACAGGGGCATTCTATACCAGACTTCAAACTATCTACAGGCTATATATAAAAATAGCCTGGTACTGTCCACAAAATAGACCTGTTGACCAATGGAATAAAACTGAAGAGTCCAAACTTAGCACATAATCAATTTCAGCCATCTCATATTTGACAAGGGGGCCAAGAAAGACACAATGGAGAGAAAGACAGCACTCCAGCAAGTGGTGTTGGCAAAACAGATCACCACTTGTAAAGAATGAAATTAAACCCTACCTCCGCCCTTAACAAAAGTCAACACACAGATGATCAAAGACCTCAACGTGAAACCCCAAACTCTGGAAGGATGAGAAAGAAAAAGTTGCAGCAGACTACAAGACAAGGCTAGAAAAGACTTCCTAAATCAGACACAGCTGTGCAAGAATTGAGGCGATTAAACAAATAGGACCTCAATAAACTCAAAAGTTTCTGTACATCAAAGAAAAAAATCAGGAGTGAAGAAGAAAAAGAGACCCACAGTAGGAGGAAAACCTTCACCGCAGAAACATACTGACAAGCATTGATTTCCAGAATATACAAACTACTCAGAGAAAACAAAAAGAAAGAAAACAAATGACCCACTCAACAGATGGAGCAAGAGCTGACAGACATCAAAGTGAGGAATAGAGATGACTGAGAAACATCTTTAAGAATGTTCAACATCACTAATCATTAGGAAATGCAAATCAAAACCACTTTAGATATTCTCTCACTCCTGATAAACTGGCTAGGATCAAGAAAACAAATGATACCAAGTGCGGAGAGGGTTGTGGGGAAGGGGAACACCATCTACTGCTGGTGGGAATGCAACTCATACACCAATATGGAAACAGGTGGAGAACGCTTGGAAGACTTGAATGACTTCCACCTGACCCAAGCCATACCACTCCTGGGAATGTCCGACAAGACTTACCCCACCACAGAAATACATGCACGGCCATGTTTATTTTCAGCTCTCTTCACAATAGCAAGAGCGGGACCAACCCAAATGCCCTCAACGGGACGATGGATAGATAAAATGTGGTACATCACACAATGGAGTTCTATGCGCAGAAAGAAAGATGACATCATGAGCTTTGCAGGAAAATGGCTGAGCAGAAGACATCAGCTGATTGAGTAACACAGTCCCGAAAAACAAAGGACGAATGGTATCCCTCATCTGTGGATGCTATGCCAATTACCTAGTTGTAAGTATTTCTTGTGCATGGCCCCTTGAGCTTTTGTCCGAGTAGTTGGGAGTAATGTTTATTGGAAACAACAACAACAACACAACAGAAAGGACTGCATCAAAGAACTGACTGAAAACACTGAACTTCTCGCCTCAAACAGTCAACTTCCACTGGAATTTTAAAAGAGTGAGAAAGAGTGAAAGCTTGTTGGCAGAATGACTGGCTCGGGTGGGGTGGGGAATAGAGGGGGGATGGTCGGGATAATCTTGTACAAAGCCATATATTAATCTGGAGAGATAGCCTAGCGGTTAAGAGCACCGACTGCTCTTGCAGAGGACCCGGGTTCGATCCCCAGCACCCACATGGCGGCTGAGAACCGTCTGTAACTCCAATTCCAGGAGAACCTCAGTTCCGGGGGAATCTGAAACCCTCTTCTGACCTCCGCGGCATTGCACGACACAGGTGCACAGACCTACATGCAGACAGTACACTCATATACATACAAAAATAATAAATAAAAAATTAAAAAAAAAAGAATTGCAAGAGGAAAGCTCCTTCCTACCCAAGGTAGCTAAGGTTGAGTCCCAAATTCTGATAAAATATCCAGCTCTCCTTTAATCATTACAGACACAGAAAGCAACAAGTTTCACAATCATCCATGTCTGCACAATTTCACATATTTCACCTTGTAGTCATCCCTGGGCCTTAGAGGCTTTGCATCCCAGAGGAGTCCAGTAACTCATTAAAGACAGCAATTATCCAGGACCTCTGTAGGACCAATTGTCCCAGAGTCCTACGATGATGACCTATTATCACCCATAAGATCTGACTATGCTTAAACGGATGGTGGAGTTGGAGAGAAAATCATGGTTAGATGGCTTCGTCTTTACTTTTTATTGGCTGGTTAAGAATCCAGAGTGCTTGGAGCCTATCATGGAGAATACCCTGGCTAGCTTCAGTTGTCAACTTGACACATCTAGGAAGAGGAAACGTCAGTTGTAAAATGGCCTCCATCTGATTGGCCTGTTGGCATGTCTGTGGGGCATTTTCTTCATTTCTGGTTGATGTAGGAGAGCCCAGCCCACTGTGGGTGTTGCCATCCCTGGGCAGTATCCAAGCAAACCAGTTCCTGCCTCCAGATTCCTGCCCTGAGTTCCTGCCTCAGCTTCCCTGGATAATAAATTATGAGCTTTAAGCCAAATAAGCCCTTTCTTCCTCAAGTTGTTTTTGGTCATGATGTTTATTATAACAACAGAAAAAAAAACAAACTGAGACAAGGAAGGAAGAGTTTGTGTAATATCTAAAAGCAATCAGACAAAAAACATGATTGATAGAAAATATCTTAGACCACAGAGATGTACTCAAAAAGCCACAAGTGCGTTTAAAGGCATTTAGTTTGTAAGCATTCAGGATGCAGTCTTTCAGTATAACTTGGCCCCCTTAAAACAGGCCATAGAAGAATAATCACAGGAGGAATAATCATGGGGAAGACATCTCTGACCAAATTTATCAGGAAAGAAATTAGAGAAAAGTTTGACTGTACCATCCCAAAAGGTGTTTAATTGTTAATTCAGGTCAAAATAGGAAAAAGGAAGCCAGGATTCCCATCCCCTTTAGTTATTTTCACTCCTTACCTCTCTAGGAAGACCTTAACTATAATCTCCACCGCCAGCCTCCAGACCGTTCTCCAAAGTTTGTAATCTCCATATGGAATCTCCATATGGAAATTCCATCCTCATATGAAGTTCTATACCCCTTTTGATGGTCCTGCCCTCACTTCTGACTGATAATTCCTTTCTCCAGCACCTTTTCCATACACTTGACAGTCATTTTCTGAAAGAGATTCTTCGCATAGTGATCTAATGCAAACTTTCATCTGGGGGAATCTTTATTCTCATTGGTCTTAATTTTATTGGGTTGTTATAGATTATATTAGTATTTATTTTTGGATATGCAAATCTAATGTTATCTGAGGAAACATTTGCCAGGATTTAAGTTAAATTATCCCAACATGTACCTACGTCTAAAAGACCTTAAGATTCTACCCAGAAAATTCTTATCAGGATAAAAAAATCAACATGTAAAAATAAGTACTTTTCCTAAAGTTGCTGAGAAGAAAATCAGAAAAATCTATTTATAACAGTTTTAAAAATTACCCAGGAATAAGCCTAATCAAGGAGGTGAAAGCCTTCTAAACTGACATTTTTTTTAAGCTTTAGGAGAAAAAAATGAAAACAGCACTAGAAGATGAAATGAATTCCCATGCTCTGCCCAAGACCCATGGAAACTCAAGGAGACAGAACCCAGCATAGAGCTGTGGAAATGGGCAGCAGGTCCCAATGTCAGCAGAACTATTGGCAGCTGAGTACTGCTAGGGAGGAGGAGCTGACCGTAAAGCAAGGGACTCTGGATGGGTTGACTGGACCTCAGAGGATGAACTTGCACTGAGA
This sequence comes from Rhizomys pruinosus, assembly GCA_009823505.1. Taxonomy (NCBI): domain Eukaryota; kingdom Metazoa; phylum Chordata; class Mammalia; order Rodentia; family Spalacidae; genus Rhizomys; species Rhizomys pruinosus. The sequence goes on along the minus strand of VZQC01008980.1, from coordinate 335,912 downwards.
CACTTCTGGGGATGCTAACTTGACACAAATGACAGAGTGTATGAATTCCAGTGGTGGTGGGGGAGGTGGTGGTAGTTATGGAAGTGTGTTAACAGGGAAGGGAGTATGAAGGTGATTAAGATTGATTGAGATGTTTTATACGAAATACATAGAAATTTAATAAGAAAAAGGCAAAACATGTTTGGCAGAATGCATGAGCTCTGGTGGGGTGGGGGGGTAGGGAGGGGGACACAGGTCTAGATTTGATTNGGAATTTAAGGAGCTTATAAACAAGGAACTCTGGGATCTAAAAAGAGACGGGGATAAATTGAAAGAGGACAACGATAAATTGCAGAATGAAATTACAAAAGATATAGAAACATGGAAGAAAATTCAAAAAAAAAAAAAAAAAGAAATGCAACATTCCACAAACAACTTGGAAAGGATGGGAGAAACTCTTAATAATAGAATGGATGAAATAGAAAATAGAATACCAAGATTGGAAGACTATGGAAGAATTGGATAAATCAAGTAAAGATTATGAAAAAATTTTAAAAACACAAGAATGGAATAACCAGGAACTTTGGGATATTATAAAAAAAAAACCAAACCTATGAATTATAGGGATAGAAGATGAAGAAAAAGATTCACAGGATGGCAATATGTCTCAGGTCTTCAACAAAATTTCAGAGGAAAATTTTCCCAAATTAAAGCAAAAGATACTGACATAAGTATTAGAAGCATATAGAACTCAAACCAGACAGAACCAGAAAAGAAATTCTCCACGCCATATCATAGTAAAAATCTAGCTGTTCAAAGCAAAGAAAGGGCTGCAAAAGAAAAGCAAGTTACCTACAGAGTTTAGGTAACTTGCTTTTCTTTTCGGAATTTCCCCTGATTTCACAACACAGATGATGAAAGAGAGAAGAGCCTGGTCTTAAATATTCCCAGCTATAAAAGACTATAGATGCCAACCCAGAGTACTTTATCCAGCAAAAATGCCTATTATAACTGAAGAAGAAAAGGAAATGTTCCATGATATAAGTTGAAAGAATTCCTCTCCAATAAGCCGTAACTGCAGAAAATACTTCAAGCAATACAAAGAGCAGAGGGCAGGGACAACTATAACCAACCAACACCAGAAAACAAATGGTACTCCCATATGGCAATAAAAACCTAGCATAAGAATGTACTAGAAATCAAAATGATTGGGAGCAGTTTAATTCTCTCAATTTTAAATATCAATAGAATGTATTCTCCAATTAAGAGACAGAGACTAGTAGAATGTCTCAGAAATAAATAAAATTTAAAAAAAAAAGAAATAAAACCCATCTTTTTTTTTTCTTGTCTTAAGAAACTTGCCTCACCTTGAAAGGTAGATATTATCTTCAGTCCAATTCCCTCTAGGAATTTATACATGAAGGGATGCTGGATCTTGTTGAAAGCATTTTCTGCATCAATTGAGATGGTCATGTGTTTTTTTTGTCTTTAAGTCCATTTGTGTGTTTTATGATATTTATTGATTTATGTATGTTGAACCATTCCTGCATCTCTGGTATGAATCCAACTTGATCATAACAGATGATATTTTTGATGTGGGTCTGTATGTGATTTCCAAGTATTTTGTTGAGAATCTATATTCATTAATGAGATGGGTCTATAGTTTTCTTTTTTGGTTGTGTCTTCACCTGGTTTTAGTATTAGAATGCTACTGGCTTCATAGAAGGAATTTGGGAGATTTCCCTCTGTTTGTATCCTTCTGAACAGTTTGAGTAGTAATGGTAATAAGACCTCTTTAAATGTTTTATAGAACTCTGCTGTGAATGGGGCTGGAGAGATGGCCTAGAGGTTAAGAGCACCAACTGCTCTTGCAGAGGACCCGGGTTTGGTCCCCAGCACCCACATGGTGGCTGAGAACCCAAATTAACTCCAGTTCCAGGGGAATCTGACACCCTCTTCTGACCTCAGAGGCATTGCACGACATGGGTGCACAAACCTGCATGCAGACAGTACATTCATACACATACAAAAATAAATAAAAAAAAAAAATAAAAGTAAAAGAATTCTGCTGTGAAGCCATCTGGGCCGGGGCTTTTATTAGTTGGGAGGCTTTTTATTACATCTTCAATTTCCTCAAATATTATGGGTCTGTTCAAACTGTCAATCTTTTCTTGGTTAAGCTTTGTTGGTTCCCAGNCAACTAAGAAACCATTCTCATTTTATGAAGAATTTTATTTTCTCCATTAGACTACATGTAGGATTCATTGAAAATGCAGTTTACACTTTTAAAAAAATGTGTTATTTGGGCACCGTGAACACTGCCCCTAAGTCACAGCTTGTCTCAGAACACAGATTTACACTGATAAATCACAAACTCTCACAGTCCATTGTCTAAAGTTATGTCTCTTTTGGTGCTGTGGAGCATTTGTTTTTGTGTGAGATGGTGAACTGAAGCCAATATGGAGACTGTGGCACTTGAGGTCTCCAGGTTTTATTTTCACTGGTAAGTCCCTAGCAAGCACAGTGATTGTTCATGTTCTTCTAGTATCCATTCCTTCCTATGCAAAATATGGATGCAGTGTGATTAGTATGTGTGGTACTAGATTATCTGAAATTCTATGCACAATTAAAATTCTTTAAAATATCTAGTATTTACAAAATCAATCTCCTACCTTCCTCCAACTTCAAAGTAGTGGTTGATAGACACAGTATCTTTACATTCAAGTGAAATAGACCCTTATATGTACAGTGAGTAATGCAGTCAATGTGACTGTAAGACTTTAACTCAAGGCCTATACCATAACTGCTGCAGAAGGAAGCTGCAAGAGCATTGAATTCTAATAGTCCAAATACACCAAGAGTAAAGAAGCAATTAAGAGCCATGCTGCTGAAAATGATCTGTCTTTGGGCAGGCTCTTCTCTCTATCCTATTGAGAAAGCTAAAAAAAATAAATAATTCACTTGCCACATTAAGTTCACCAAATGTTATCCAATTTTAGGGGAGTTATAATCAAAAGCATTTACAGAAATAATATTTTCATGTTACTAAATTACAGAGAAAAAAGTAATATTATATATATATATATATATATATATAATTTAGTTCTAATGATTGAAGGCAATATCCTGTATACACACGTGCTCATGGACACACACACACAAATATACACATTCACCTGCACACATTAATTCTCAATAAATATAGTTAAATTTCAAAACCTTTTCTTCATTAATAGGAATCATTTAGTTATTTCTCTTTTATCCAGTAAATTATGTAATATAAATACAAATATATAAACATAATAAAATAAAAATAGTTAAAACTTAAAAAACAACTCATTTACTAATAGTCTTCATTTGGGCAATTCTCTGCTACGCACATGTCACAGAGGAATTTTGCTCTCAAGGGAGGTGCAAACACAGTGCAAAGCTACCTATGCACTATTACACAGCTCAACCCTCCTTGGTCAGTTTCTGGTCTCTGGTTGCTAGGCAAAACAAAACCAAAAATTCTCCAATCTCAGACTAGACCAGAATTTATTGAGATTGGCTACAAAGTAACTGGTGGGTTGGAAGCTGCACTCACTGGAGCTGCAGCAGAGGGTGGGTTCCCAAATCAACATGGCCTGTTGGAGTTCTGGTGCAAAAACCCTGTGTCCTCTTTCTGGCCTATAATATGGGGAGAAAGCAAGCCCAGGCTTAAGTAGTATTTTTTGTTTGTTTGATTTTTTTTTTCATCTGTGCCCCTCTGAAAGTCACAGAATTACATCATCCTTCTATAGGAACTCCAGCATCACAAACACCAGCATTGCATGAAAGTTAACACATGTCAGCATCACAGAGGAAACTCCCTGGGCAGTTGGGATGCAAACTTAGCTCCTCCCATTAAGTACTCAGGCTCTCCTGGTGATGAGCCCATTTCAAAGAAGAAAATTTATCCCATGCTCCACCCTCCTTCTTTGGCCCTTGCAAACTGGATGTCCCAACCTTTTCCACAAGAGTCCCTGGACCTTAGAGGGGTGAGAGACAGAAAGTATTTGAGGTGACACATCAAATTCTCATATCTGTTGAAGTTTTGTCTTCAACAGGCCAATGGCTCATTCTTGAATCTCCCTTTTATTTCTACTAATTAAAATACAAATAGCCAGAAGCATAGATATCTAAATAAAGCATTAACTGATATATTGTTACTTTATGGACACAAACATGAATGATTGGATGGTACCTTATTCCTGGCATTACAGATTTTTAATGGGGCCTATAAATTCTCCCACCACTAGCAATGCTATGCTTGCAGTATCAGTCATACTTCCTACCCTCCAAAGTAGCTGGACATAGACCTTATTAGACATTTTTCTGGGTGTACACGCACATTGGTGGCAACTATTCCATTTACATCTTCTTTGGAAAAGTGCAGCAGGTGAGGTCCATAGAGACTCAGAGACCATTTCTTTCAAGCGATTTGCATAGTGCTAATAGGACTGTGAAGATTAGCTGCCTGTTTGGAGTGCAGGGTCTCAGTATAATTTTCATTTCTCATATTTATAAACCATAGTTTCTGAAGCAATATGGTCTTATCCATTCTGGGTGCACCCCAAATCCTAAGCAAAATGACCTTTGTTTGGGGGGCTTTTAAGGCCTTCCCAGTCAATAGGTCCTAGCAGGGCAGCCCATGCCTGGTATTGAACCCTTTAAATGCTAATATGTCTTGTTAACCTTAAACCTCCCAAAGATTCCATAGTTATACCTGGCCCTGATAACCCTCCTTACTGAATTTACTTTTAATCTTTGTTCCTTCAGGTATATGTGATATGTCTCCAACTGGCCTCATGCTAAAAAATACTTAGACATTGACATTGTTTACTAAATTAAACATAAACCAGGTCCAACATAGCATGGGGAGGTTTAATCTATTTGTTCCAATTGTTGTCTCAAAAGATCCATGTTGGATACAACATGTATTAATTTAGTTAGTTCTTCAACACCTGTAGTCATTTCCTCAAACCCATTCTTTTTTTTCTTTTTTTTCTTTTTTTTTTTTTTTTGTCTTTTCAAGACAGGGTCTCCCTGTAGCTCCAGCTGGCCTGGAACTTACTCTGTAGGCCAGGCTGGCCTTGAACTCACAAAGATCTGCCTGCCTCTGCCTCCCAAATGCTAGGATTAAAGGCGTGCGCCACCACGCCAGGCTCAAACCCTTTTTTTTTGTTTGCTTGTTTTTGTTGGTCTTTTCGAGACAGGGTCTCCCTGTAGCTCCAGCTGTCCTGGAACTCACATTGTAGACCAGGCTGGCCTTGAACTCACAAAGATCCGCCTGTCTCTGCCTCTCAAGTGCTAGGGTTAAAGACGTGCGCCACCACTCCCAGCTTCAAACCCATTCTTTATACTGGGATTTTACCTGCAGCAGCATCCCTGTATTTTTTTTTTTATGTTGATCTGTTCGAGACAGGGTCTCCTTGTAGCCTTAACTGTCCTGGGACTCACTCTGTAGATCAGTCTGGCCTTGAACTCACAAAGATCTGCCTGCCTTTGCCTCCTGAATACTAGGATTAAAGGTGTGCACCACCATGCCTTGCTAGTTGTTTTCTTTTTTATTTTTTTAATTTTATTTACTTATTTTTTTGTGTGTATGAATGTACTGTCTGCTTGCAGGTTTGTGCACCCGTGTCCTGCAATGCAGCGGAGGTAAGAAGAGGGTCTCGGATTCCCCTGGAACTGGAGTTCTCCTGGAATTGGAGTTACAGACGGTTCTTAGCAGCCATGTGGGTGCTGGGGATAGAACCTGGGTCCTCTGCAAGAGGAGTCGGTGCTCTTAACTGCTAGGCTATCTCTCCAGCCCCGCCTTGCTAGTTTTGATATACTCATAGGGCCTGGCTCAAGCTGCCTAACCCTGGACAAGGCCAAGGAAGTATGTGTCTCCTTTTGCCTCTCCTATATTTGCTGATTAGCTTGGTCAGACAGGCTGTCCTGAATTCTGCCTGTATTCAGATCATCAGCAAGCTCTTGTGAACTGCTCCTCAGGCTTTATATAAATCCAGTGGATTTTCAATATATAATTTGGCTTTTTCATCATATTTTTCCTTAAGAACTTTGGCTTTAAACAGATCCTGCAATATTCACCTCCTACTAACCCAAGGAGACTTCATTTTTTGTTTATTCTTTTTGTTAATTTTTTTATCAATTTTATTTATTTCTGTATGTATATGAATGTACTGTCTGCATGCAAGTCTGTGCACCTGTGTTGTGCAATGCCGCGGAGATCAGAAAGAGGGTGTCGGATTCCCCTGGAACTGGAGTTCTCCTGGAATTGGAGTTTCAGACGGCTCTCAGCCGCCATGTGGGTGCTGGGGATTGAACCCGGGTCCTCAGCGAGAGCGTCGGCACTCCTAACTGCTGGCTATCTCTCCAGCCCCTTGTTTATTCATTTTTATATCTCCTCTACGTCACTTCACTCCTCCACAGACATATTTTACATATTGGCCCAGGTCACCTGGATTTCACAAATCTTTCCTTACTTTACACAATTTCTGTCCTGTCAAGGAGCTCAGGATAGTCAAGGCATTAAAATCTCATACCACTCTGGAGGTCCTTGTTTAATCACAGTTTTTCTTAAAATCACTGGTAAATACACCTCTCTCTGGCCCAATGCACTTGTCCCTATATAATGCTTTTCTCATATCTAGTCCTCTTAATAGCATTTGTCCCTCTTTTATCACTTTCCACCCACTGGTATGTAGGGGGATTTCTGTTGGAGATAACCATGTGTTCCTAATGGCTGCTATCAGTCAATCCATTAGGGACTCACTCCCCTTATGCTATTCACACTATGCAGCTCATGTCTCAAGGCAGGATGGGTGGTTCCATTACTCAGCTTTCCTGCTTCTGCAGCACTTAAAATCGTTCCACCCACTCCCAGCACAAAGCATGAAAGCAAGAAGAATATGGAGCAAAGCATTCCCAGTGTTAAAGGACTATGGATGCCAACCCAGAATACTTTACCCAGCAAAAATGTTGATTACACTTGAAGGAGAGAGAAAAATCTTCCAAGACACAAACAAGATGATAGAATACATGACCGGAAAACCAACTCTCCAGAAAATAATTGAAGCAATTCAAAGGGCAGGAGAGAAGAGCAACTATCCTCAAGCACCTAGGAAAAGAAACTAATAAAAATATAACCATAGGAGTAGAATCAGAGACTAATCGTCCAAATGGATAATAAGGTGCAAGGAAACAACATCCATCTTTCAATTATAACCTTAAATATTAATGGGCTGAACTCCCAAATCAAAAGACATAGACTGGGAGAATGGATTAGAAACCAAAATCCATCTATATGCTGTCTACAAGAAACTCATCTCAATTTCAAGAACAGGTACCAACTTAAGGTGAAGGGATGGAAGAATATATTCCAAGCAAATGGTACCGAAAAGAAAGCAGGTGTTGCTTTACTAATATCAGACAAAATAGACTTCAAAGCAAAAGGAATCAAAAGAGAAAAAGAGGACCATTAAATCTTCATTAAAGGAACAATTGACAAGGAAGATCTCACATTCATGAATATATATGCACCAAATGCAAGCGCACCAAACTTTGTAAAGACAATTCTTCAGGATCACAAGGTTCAGATTAACCCCACCACAGTAATAGTAGGGGACTTCAATACCCCACTAATTCCTTTAGATATATCAACAGGACAAAGGATAAATAGAGAGACATCTGAGCTAAATGATGCAATACACCAAATGGACCTCACAGACATCTACTGAATATTCCACCCAAACACCAGAGAATACATTTTCTACTCAGCACCCCACGGAACATTCTCAAAAATAGACCAAATACTGGGACACAGAAAAAACTCAACAAACACAAAAAGATTGAAATAATCTCATGCATTCTATCAGACCACAGTTCAATAAAACTCAATTTCAACACCAGGATAAACCCTACAATCTACAAGGACACATGGAGACTAATCAACACTCTCCTGAATAATGAATGGGCCAAGGAAGAAATAAAGAAAGAAATAAAAACATTCCTGGAACTGAATGACAATGATAATACAACACAGCACAACCTATGGGACACTTTAAAAGCATTCCTAAGAGGGAAGTTTATAGCTCTAAGTGCCTACATTAAAAAAACAGAAAGAGCACAAGTGAATGATCTAATGCAGCTAAAAGTACTTGAGAGACAACAACAAGTGAACCCTAAATGCAGCAGACAAGAAGAAATAACAAAAATCAGAGCAGAGATCAATGAAATAGAAAGAAAGAAAACCATACAAAATAATCAAAGAATCCAAAAGTTGGTTTTTTGAGAGAATAAACTAGACAGACCTCTAGTCCAGTTAGCCAAAAGAAAGTAGGAACAACTCCAAATCAATATAATCTGTGATGAAAGGGGAAATATCACAACAGACAATGAAAAGATCCAGACAACCATATGGAATTACTTTAAAAACCTATACTCTACTAAGTTTGAAAACCTAGAAGAAATGGATGAGTATCGGAAATCCTGGGAATCACCAAAGCTCAATCAAGAAGAGATCGAAAGCTTAAATAGGCCAATAATATATGAAGAAATTTAAGATGTAATAAGCAGCCTCCCAACCAAAACATGCCCAGGCCCAGATGGTTTCAAAGCAGAATTCTATAAAATATTTCGAAAAGACTTACAACCATTAACACTCAAGTTGTTTAGAAGGATACAAACGGAGGGAGTTCTCCCAGATTCCTTCTATGAAGCCAGCATCACGCTATTACCAAAACCAGGGAAAGATACAATCAAAAAGGAGAATTATAGACCCATCTCCCTAATGAACACAGATGCCAAAATTCTAAATAGCATACTGGCAAATTGCATACAGACCCACATCAAAAAGATCATCCATCATGACCAAGTTGGATTCATACCAGAGATGCAGGGATGGTTCAACATATGAAAATCAATAAATATCATCAAACATATAAATGGACTGAAAGACAAAAACGACACCATCATCTCAATTGATGCAGAGAAAGCCTTTGACAAAATCCAGCATCCATTCATGTTTAAAGTTCTAGAGGGAATAGGATTGGAGGGATCATTCCTCAATGTAATCAAAATCATATACAGGAAACCCACAGCCAATATCATCCTAAATGAGGAAATGACAGAAGTATTCCCCTTAAGGGTAGGAACTCAGCAAGGCTGCCCACTGTCACCACTCCTTTTCAATATAGTGCTTGAAACCCTTGCTAGGATAATAAGGCAAGAAAAGGAAATTAAAGGAGTTCTAATAGGAAAAGAGAAAGTCAAGCCATGACTTTTTGCTGCTGATATGATTGTCTACTTAAGGGATGCTAAGAACTCCACCACGAAAATCCTAGAAATGATTAAGAACTTCAGCAAGTGGCAGGATACAAAATAAATCTAGAAAAATCAGTAGCCTTTCTCTACACCAACAATAAGCAACTAAAGAAGGAATGCAAGGAGACCTTCCCACTTACAGTAGCCTCAAAAACAATAAAATACCTAGGAAGAAACCTAACCAAAGACACCAAGGATCTCTACAACAAAAATTTTAAACTCCTGGAAAAGGAAATTGAGGAAGACATCAGAAGATGGACAAACCTCCCATGCTCATGGATTGGGAAAATAAATATAGTAAAAATGTCCATCCTACCCAAACTAGTGTACAGATTTAATGCAATCCCAATCAAAATCCCCAAGAGTTTCTTCACAGGCTTGGAAAAAAAAATCCTCAATTTCATTTGGAAAAACAAAAGACCCCGAATAGCCAAAGCAACCCTGAGTGAAAAGAGCAATACAGGGGGGATCGCTATACCAGACATCAAACTATACTACAGGGCTATAGTCATAAAAACAGCTTGGTACTGGCACAAAAACAGACCAGTTGACCAATGGAATAAAACTGAAGATCCAAACCTGAGCTCATACAATTTCAGCCACCTCATATTTGACAAGGGGGCCAAGAA
>VZQC01008980.1:255029-325721 GCA_009823505.1 Rhizomys pruinosus | reverse complement strand
TCCAAATGAATTTAAGAACTTTTGTTTCCAAGCCTGTGAAGAAACTCTTGGGGATTTTGATTGGGATTGCATTAAATCTATACAAGAGTTTTGGTAAAATGGACATTTTTACAATGTTAATTTTCCCAATCCATGAGCATGGGAGGTTTTTCCATCTTCTGAGGTCTTCTTCAATTTCTTTCTTTAAGGGTTTAAAATTTTTGTTGTAGAGGTCTTTGGTGTCTTTGGTTAGGTTTGTTCCTAGGTATCTTATTGTTTTTGAGGCTATTGTGAGTGGGAAGGTCTCTTTGAATTCTTTCTCCAGTTGCTTGTTCTTGGTGTAAAGAAAGGCCATTGATTTTTTAAGGTTAATTTTGTATCCTGCCACTTTGCTGAAGCTGTTAATCGTTTCTAGGAGTTTTCTGGTGGAGTTTTTAGCATCCCTTAAGTAAACAATCATATCATCAGCAAATAGGGATAGCTTGACTTCCTCTTTTCCAATTAGTACTCCTTTAATTTCCTTTTCTTGCCTTATTGCTCTAGCAAGTGTTTCAAGCACTATATTGAAGAGGAGTGGTGACAGGAGGCAGCCTTGCCGAGTTCCTACCTTTAAAGGGAATGTTTCTGTCCTGTATATGGCTTTGATTACATTAAGGAATGATCCCTGCAATCCAATTCCTTCTAGGACTTTAAGCATGAAGGGATGCTGGATTTTGTCAAAGGCTTTTTCAGCATCAATTGAGATGATGGTGTGGTTTTTGTCTTTCATTCCATTTATGTGTCTGATGATGTTTATTGATTTTTGTATGTTGAACCATCCCTACATTTCTGGTATGAATCCAACTTGGTCATGATGGATGATCTTCTTGATGTGGGTCTGTATGCAATTTTCCAGTATCCTGTTTAGAATTTTGGCATCACACACACAATTTTGAAATCAAGTGAATTCTGCAAGTTCTATAAACATTTACATGCAAATTTGCTTTCAAGATGGGGCAGCCCATCTTGATCCATTATGCTGCTGGATCAGTTCTTGAAAAGTGGATCTGAGAATGAGGAGCAAGGAAAAGCTTCAGGCCTTGGTCATTCTTCAAGGGCAGGAAGTTGAGCAATAAGATCTGGTCTGGGATGACAACATGCAGATCAGAAATCTGGAGTGCTGAAGATAAGGTGAAATTTGTATTTTTCCCTGAAGTCAAATGCATGCAGAGTTCCCCATGTTACAATCAAGAGCTGATGTGGATGCTTTTCTGTAGGTGAACACAAGCTTTCAAAGAAAGATACCAACACTGGCAGAATTACCCTTCATGTACATTATAGCAGCTGAATGAATTGTGAGCAGATAACATGGGTGACATGGAATACAAAACTTATTCTAAATCTTATTCTGCATACAATATGGGAGATAGTTAACTGTATATGGGAAGGAGACTATTTTCCTAATAGTAACATGAAGAACTCCAAAGATCCTTTTAACAATTAAAAAATGCAATTGGTAAAATAATTATAAAAATGTGGCTGTATAAAGCGGTTGGGAATTGTAAGAGCATATAACAAATGAAAAATATTTATTCAAGATAATCTACTGCATATCCTCCTAAAAGGCCACAGAAAGTCTGTGGCAGTGAGCCTTAACCTCCCTCCCTCCATTCAGTTCTTCACTCTGTAGCTCATCGTGAGAAAGTTCTACTCTGAACAGCTATAGCTGTGAAGATGGGGCCTCCCCTCCCTCCCTCTAGTCCAGAGCTAGGATGGACCTTAGCAAGGTGAAGCTGTCAGCACTTATCACTCCCCAGCTCTAGATGCTAAATTCCATACAAATGTGATTAAGACATAGGGAGTTGTCTTTCTCCACTAAACACCCACGGGTAGGGTGGAGACTGCATTATGGTAGGCAGGGCCTATTCCAGGCTTAATTATCCTTACTTCAGCTCACTAGAATGATTTGATTTCTGCGGCATCCACCTCCGCGTCTGCCACACCAACTCCAGTAACGCCTGTGTAAACAATATGAGAAATCATATCCAAGACAGGTGGGGGAGCAGTGTCCTAAGGGGCTATGACCCCCTGGAGGTCCCTGGCAGAACGCCCGGCTAAGATAACTCCCGAGATTGAGATGCTTTCCTAGGATCTTACGATTTCTGGTGTTGGACTTAGCATAACACTGAGCACAAAAAGATCTTTTCTTAAAGCCAGCTTTAAGATACAAATATAGATACAAAATAAACTTTTTGAATGTGTCAAGAACTGGCAATTAAAATGCCTCTCTTGGGCACAGGGCTTTTTCCTGGCAGCAAGAATTTTCTGCAGATCCAAAGTAAAAAACAGACCTTTCTCCTTAACAAACAATGTAATGCAAGCTGTTAATATATATGGCAAGGTTAAAACTTGCTTCAGATCAAGAAAACAAAATAATTGCATGACAGTAATGTTCTTGCCTTACATGAGTGTCCTTAAAGAAAACAGATTCCAGTGGTAAAAATGTATGATGAAAAGACATCTCTTCATTAAGGTTAAAACAAAAATTCCCCTTAAACCTAAAAATAAAAGAATTCCTTTTTCCTCTGGTCCTAGACAAAGAGGTAGATAAGACATTCCTTTTGTTAAAGCCTGGATTCTAACACTCCCAGTAAAGCAAGATAGAGACTAAGTCTCCTTACACCAGCCACTTATCTGACAAAAACAAAGCTGTTAGCTGGAGCAAACAGTGGGACAGCTCTTGGTTCTCAGTAAAAATTTAAACCTTAGATTAGCAGTCAGAGTTAGAAAACTAATAGCTAACTTAGGATATTATAGGAATAAGGTTTTTACTTCAATAGAAACTTAAAAGCAACTATTAACTTTAGGATGTATTTACTCTAGCCTCAGAATGGAGACATAGGACCAATATCTGCTGCTAAAGAACTTTGTAGTTATTACTCTGTGAGCTATGACTTTTCAATTATGACTTGTCTTCTTAGATGTTATTTCCTCAGTAAAGGTTGTCTTAAGATTTCTACATTTTACTTCAAAGAAAGTTTATTTCCTAACCAAACTTTGTGATGTTTTAGTTTCCTGCTCTGAGTGCTCTGAGCTTTTCAGTTAATGTGTAAATCTTGACTTTTTTACCTACCTATGTAATTGTAAAGCTTTGCCAAATCCTTTGTTCTGCCCTCTCCCAAAGACCACTATATATTCACTGCCCCTGTTCAATAAAGTTGCTGTAGATCTGGAAAACTTCTCTTAGTTTTTCATTTCTACACGCCGTTCAAACTTCCCTGTGTTTTTTCCTGCCAAGAGGACTCTGCAGAAATCCACGACCCCCTGAGGAGAGCTAGCCAGTAGCAGGCAGCCGGGAACAGTCGGCGACAGATTTCCATAATAGAAGAGGAAAAATCAAGATTGTTAGAGGGTACTGTATTACCCAGATCCCTACACATCAACCCTGAATGCCACTTCTATGATGTGGGCATGGGCCTACATCCAGCTCTAAAACAGTGGCTTATTTGTTTTGATAAGGAGGAAAGTTTGACCACAAAAACACAGAATTTCAAAGTGGTTTCTAAAGATGTCAATTTAATTTGTAACAGAGAGTGGGAAAATTGAGTGTGAGAGTATGTTCTTGAAAGCAATAGAAATTTCAGTGCTTAAAAAATGTAGGGGGTGGGGGCTAGTTACACCAAAGGTAAAAAGTTAAACAGTAGGCAACAGGCAGGCTAACAGAGATAACTAGGGAAAGAGCTAAAAAGAGAAAGGAGCCCTTTTGGGGTCCAGACAAACCTCAAAGCCTGGTCTAAAAAATGTATCCATGTAAGGGTTTGTGAATATCATTGGGTCAGATTATGGGGCAGTTTATGCCTTTTGGTGGTGTCAAAACCAGTTATGTAACCATCCAGTAAGTAGTGGAGACTAGCAACTGGGAATGATGTCCACAGAGGCAGTCACTTACTCAAATGACTAGGAAGATGATGGTAAGGATCTTGCTGTAACTACTGGATTGCAGTGCAGATATAATGGCTGTGCTCTCTATGGAGCAATGTTAGAATGTCACATTCTGAGGTCAAGAGGGCATTAACCAAATGGCTCAGCAAAGTCACTACAGCAAGGAAACACACACACACACACACACACACACACACACACACACAGTAACCTTGTGGGTGGGGGGCATAATTTTTGTCCAGAGGTGCTTCAATATATTATTTTAAGTGTTCAGCTATAAAAAATATGAGATATGCCAAGAAATAGGAACCAGGGCCTGAGTAAAGAGGAAGAGAGATCCAGCAAGAGAAATTCTGCATGAGAGTAACCCAGGTGTTGGACTTGGTGCAGATTTCAATGTACCTTAGAAAAAAAATTAGAATTTATTGGGCTAAAAGCATATGAACTCTGAGAGTAATCCAAACCCAATTCCAAAAACAGAAAGCAAAGTCAAATGTGATTATAAAATTATTATTACCAAGCTAGTCAAAAGGGAATGGAAAAAATATTTCCACAAGACAAATAGGCTGAAAGAACTCATGCCCACTAAACTAGCCCTTCAGAGAACACTTGAAGCAATACAAAGGACCAAAGATAGGAATGAATATACCCAAGAGGTCCCAGAAAGAAAACAAAGGAAGGTATAATTTACAGAAACACAAAATAGGACCAAGAAAACAAACAAATCAAAGTGACAGTATGAATACACAACTTTCAATAATAAATCTAAATATCAATGGCCACAACTCTGCAGGCAAAAGATGTAGGGTTCCTACATTGTCACATTCCTGTAGTGATCTGGAGTATCTGGCATGAAATCCTGCATGTCCCAACCCCCCAATTCTGTGTGTCCCAACCCCCGGTTCTGTATGTCCCAACCCCCACAAGGTCCTGTATAAAAACCCTGGATTACAGCAATAAACCGAATTATTTCCCTCATGGAGTGGAATTGCTCTCTGTCGCATCTCTGAGTCCGTCTCTTCTTTATTCTCTCTCTCTCTTTCTCTTTCTCTCATAATATATTGGGCCTCACTTCCAATTTTCCCCTCCCTACCAGGAATTAGACCCAGGTTCTATGAGCCCTGGTCCAGGAGGGAAGAACATCTCGTGGAAGGGTGCTACACATTTGAAAATTCCTTGCTACAAAAAGACACAGGCTAGTGAAATGGATTAAGAAATAAATCCATCTTGGTAATGAAGTCATTCCCTAAGCCTAATTTAGAGCCTACTGTTATAGAGGTAATCTCTTACAAAACCAGTAAAACTGCTTTCTTTAATTGACTAATAGACATAGGAAATGTGAAAAGGATCATTCTCTATTCAGAACCAAATATAATACTAAAGTCTTTTTAAGATGTTCATTTAAGCAAAATATATTAATACAGGAGAGCTCTGATATCAGCAATGGATTATTCTGCCAAGGAGATGTTGGCCAGGGGATCCAAGCCCCCCCCCCAAAAAAGGTAAAGGCTTCTTGTCTGTAAACTGGGATACCTGCAAGAAGAGAGGTGATAAGGCCCTGCTGTCAAAGACCTGATGCAAGCACGGGAAAGATGTATTGAGACAGCACTTGCAAGTGTACAGTTGGTCTCTGGAATGCCAGAGAGTGTTACCAAAGGCCACTAAACCAATAAAGCAAAAATTGGTCTCCTTGAGTCAAGCAAGACTCCTCCCTCAGTATCAGCTACACCTCACCTGCCTGGAAATACTGTGCAGCAGTGGCAGCCACATGTCTGTATATCCCAAATCTAATTGGCTATTAGCTTTCTCCTTGGAGGAATAATTTATGGCTGATGTCACAAGCTTACATCCTCTAGTGGTTAGGAGATGTTATAAGCCACAGAAAGACCTTGTCATCTTTTACAGAAAAACTGTAATTCATGGATTAGCATACCATCCAAACATCTGTGTCTATACCAAAGTAACCTACCATAATAATTAGTACTGTTTAAATACCTATATATCTAATTGCTTGTGCTTCATTAGTAGGATTGAAAGGTTATTCCTGGACAAACTGTCAACCCATGAAAAGAAACAGCCAGAACTGGTCAGAGTCCAAAACAACAGCTCCAGAGAAAGTAGACTGTTTTGCTTCTCGTCCACCTGTGCCCCTTTTCTAAGCCTAGGGAACAATCTGTGGAAGAGGGGGTGTGGTAGAATGTAAGGGCTGTGATTGGGGTGAATGGTAAAACTACAGCAACATAGTCTGGACACTTATTTGATCAACATGATTGTACATATAAGCCCCACCAGGTGGATGGTGGGAGCCTTGGGCTGTGTGGGTTTGGGCATAGCTGCTTGCAAATTGGTTTTACATGAAGGATGCTTGTACTCATAACTTATTACTTATTGTTAAAAAATAAAAATAAAAAATTGGAAAAAAGAAATAAATCCATCTTTTTGCTGCCTTCAAGCAACTCATCTTACCTTCAAGGACAGGCAATACCTTAGGGTGAAAGGATGGAAAAAATATTCCAAGCAAATGGATCTAAGAAGAAAGCAGATATTGGAATTCTATATCTGAAAAAATAGATTTCAAATTAAAGCTATGCAGAAGAGATAAAGAGGGTTACTTCATTCTAATCAAAGGAACAATTGACCAAGAAAAATTACAGTCATGAACTGTAATATGCATCAAAATCTGGTGCACCCAATTTCATAAAAACAATATTCCAGGATTATAAAACATAGATTAACCCCAACTCAGTAATAGTAGGTGCATTAAATATCCCACTATCTCTAATAGATTGTTCACCTGAACAAAGAATAAACAGAGAGATGTCTGAATTAAATGACATCTTACATCAAATGGACCTGATAGTCATCTATACAATATTCTACCCAAGCACTAAACAATACACTTTTCACTCAGCAGTCCATGCAAATTTCTCCGAAATTGACCACATACTGGGGCACAAAACAAACCCCAACAAATAAAAAATTGAAATAATTCCATGTAGTCTATCAGACCACAATGCAATTAAGCTTATAATTATCAACAAAAGTATAGTAACTACCTGAACTCATGGAGGTTGTACAACACATCCCTGAATGATCAATGGGTCAAAGAAGAAATTAAGAAAGAAGAAAGAAATAAAACATTCCTGGAACTAAATGAAAATGATAATACAGCACAACAAAACTGGGACAGTCCTAGAGGGACTGCTTTTAAAGTGTCCCAGAAGTTTTGTTGTGTTGTATTATCTTAAGAGGGATTGCTTTTAAAAAGTCCAGAAATTTCTAAGTGTACATTAAAAAAATCAGAAAGAGGGCTGGAGAGATGGCTCAGCAGTTAAGGGCACTGACTGCTCTTACAGAGGACCCCGGTTTGAATCCCAGCACCCATATGGCGGCTAAGAACTGTCTTTAGTGCCAGGTATGGTGGCACACACTTTTGATTCCAGCACTCAGGAGGCAGAGCCAGGCAGATCTCTGTGAGTTCAAGGCCAGCCTGGTCTACATAGTGAGCTCCAGGCCATCTGGGACTAAAGGGAGACCCTGTCTCAAAAAGACAAAAAAAATCAGAAAGAGAACATATAAATGACTTAAGAGTATAACTCAAGACTCTAGAAAGGTACAAACAGAGCAAACCCAAACCTTGTAGATGATTAAAAAATTAGCAGAAATTAATGGAATAGAAACAAAGGAAGCAACGTAAAGGATCAATGAATCTAAGAGCTCATTCTCTGAAAAGATAAACAAGATAGACCCCTAGTCCACTTAAGCAAAAGAAAGAAAGAGCAACTCCAAATCAACAAAATTAGAGAAAAAAGGGGAAACATCATTAACAGACACCAAAAATATCCTGAATGTTATAAGGGGAGACTTTAAAAAGTATACTCCATTGGGGCTGGAGAGATGGCCTAGCAGTTAAGAGCGCCTACTACTCTTGCAGAGGACCCGGGTTTGATCCCCAGCACCCACATGGCAGCTGAGAACCATCTTTAACTCAAGTTCCAGGGGAATCCGACACCCTCTTCTGACCTCCATGGCATTGCACGACACGGGTGTACAAACCTATATGCAGACAGTACATTCATACACATAAGAAAACAAAAGAAAAGAAAATTAAAAATAATAAAGTATGCTCCATCAGACTTGAAAATCTAAAAGAAACGGATGAATTTTTAAATTCATGGAAATTACCAAAGCTAAACCAAGAAGAGATCAACAGCTTAACATACCTATAACAAACAAAAAAAATTGAAACAGTAATACAAAACTTACAGACTAAAAAACCCCAGGCCTGTATGGATTCACAGCAGATTTCTACCAGACATTTAAAGAAGAGCTACAACCAATACTCTTTAAAGTATTCAAAAAGATAGAAACAGAGAGAGAACTTCCAAATTCCTTCTGTGAAGTCAGTATCACTCTAAAACCAAAACCAGGTAAGGACACAGCAAACAAGAAAATTATAGGCCCATTTCCTCAATGAACATAGACACTAAGATTCTTAACAAAATACAAACCACACACACACACACACACACACACACACACACACACACATATATATATATATATATATATATATATATATATATGTATATAATGATCCACCATGATTATGTTGACTTTATTCCAGAGATGTAGGGATGGTTCAATATAGGTAAGTCAAAATAATATAAATGCACTTAAAGACAAAAATCACATGGGTATCTCAAGAGATGCAGAAAAGGCCTTTGAGAAAATGTGACATGGACTCATGTTAAAAGTCCTAGAGGGAACTGCACTGGAGGAAATATACCTCAACACAATTAAAGCTAGATATGACAAACCCACAGGCAACATCATTCTAAATGGAGAAAAACTGGAAGCATTACCATTAAAATCAGTGACCAGACAAGGCTATCTACTATCTCCATCAATTTCAATATAGTGCTTCAAATCCTTGCTAGAGTAGTAAAATAAGAAAAGGAAATTAAAGGAGTACTAACTGCAAAATAAGAGGTCAAACTATCCCTTTTTGCAGACAATATATTATACCTAAGGGTATATACCAAAAATTCCATCAGTAAAATCCTAGAAATTAACACTTTCAGTAAAGTGGCAGGTTACAAAATCAACTTACAGGGGCTAGGGAGATGGCTCGTAGTTAAGAACACTGTCTGCTCTTGTAGACACATGGGAGTTAACAACTGTCCATAACTACAGTTCTTGAGGGTCTGACATCCTTTTCTGTACCTACCTACATGCAGGCAATGCACTCATACACATAAAATAATAAATAAAATAGTAAAAAAGAAAAGAAAGGTTGCTTATCAATAATCTATCATTTTACCTTTAGATATTGGGAAAAGGAGAATGAACTAAAGCTGAAGCAAACAAAAATAATAAAAATCACAGTCAAATTAATTGAATAGGTAGTAGAAAATGTTGGTTATTCAAATATGTAATAAAGGACAAACTTTTACTTATACAGACTGAGGAAAAAAAGAGAGAATGCTCAAATTGCTAAAGTCAGGAATGAACAGGGGAGATTATTACTGACTGTACAGAAATAACATTCTGAGGTAATGTCATAATGTATGTTGACATGTTAGAGCATTATGAAATGGGCAAATTCCAAAAAGACTTTGAATCAAAAAACTGACACAATAAGAAAATCTAAATAGATCTGTAACAAATAAAAGCAATCAATTAATAATTTAAAATATCCAGAAAGGCCAAGCCTAGTTAACTTTGCAAACCTTTAAAGGGAAATTGATGCCAAGTCTTCATAAATATATAAAAAATATTAAAGAAAATGAGACAATGATAAATTCCTTCCAGTAATGTCAGTATTATCCTTGGAGGAAAGATATCCTGGAAAAAGAAAACTATGGACAAATATCTCAAACGTTTTGGTAAAAAATATTTTTAAATCTGGAGAGATGGCCTAGCGGTTAGGAGCGCCGACCGCTCTTGCAGAGGACCCGGGTTCGATCCCCAGCACCCACATGGCGGCTGAGAACCATCTAAACTCCAATTCCAGGAGACTCCAGTTCCAGGGGATCCTAGACCCTCTTCTGACTCCGTGGCGTTGCACGACACGGGTGCACAGACTTTCATGCGACAGTACATTAATACACATCAGAAATAAATTAATAAAAAATTTTTTTTCAAAAAAATATTTTTAAATCACCCGCTAAACAACTGGGCAATGTGCAGAGAACAACAGGCTGCAGGTGCTAAGCCCTGGATGGGAAACCTACATCAAAGTTCTGCTTCTCAAGGCTCAGGATCAGTGTAGAAGAGAGGGGAGGGAGCTTGTTCAATAACCACAAAGAAGTAGTGTTCCAGATGGCTGGGAAGCTATTCATATGAATTCACAGCAATAGTGACAGCATACGCAAATTCCCTGTAAGCTCAAGCCAGACAAAAGCCCAGCATAGACATGGGAAGGTGGGTAAGAAGCCCCAACTCTAGCTACTGGGAGGAACAGAGATAGTTTTCTTTAAGGCTGTTCATAATATGTAGGTTAAGCTGGTGGAATGGACCAACACCCAAGAGCATTTAGGGACACAAATTTCGCTGAATATCTAAATCTATCTATCTATCTATCTATCTATCTATCTATCTAGCATCTATATCTATCATCTATATCTATCAACCATCTATCTAACAATCTATCCATCNGGAGAGAGAGAGAATGAGAATGAAATCGGTGTGGTAGTAAGGAGGTATAAACAGGAAACTAGAGGAAGGGGTCTAAATATAAAAATATGTTGACAAATAACATATTTACATTCTCGATATTTTCATATGTTCATTGAAATCTGTTGTGACCATAAATGAATTATGGTAGAATGAACATGTGTCACTTACAGACTGTGGGCATTAGGAGTTGGACTTGCATGAAGGTTGGGCTATTGAATGGATGGCAAGTCCTGTAGCTCTTGGTGTTTTTGTTGAGTTATTGAATCTATAAATCCAGGGACTGCTTGATTTGAGACATCTTTTTTATTATTATTAATCTTTTTTCCATATAAGTCATAATTCATTTCTCAATTGAATCTAGAGTCACTTCCCTTTCCATGCCCCCACCCCACTGAAGTTCCTGCAACTCTGCCATACATGCTTATACTTTTCTGATCTTTCTGCAGTTTTCTTTAGTTTTTTTGGTTCCTTGTTGTTCTTCCAACTTATATTGGTACAGTATACACACACACACACCACACACACACACACACACACACACACACACACAATATATATATATTATATTATATATACATATACATAAATATATACATACACACATATAATTTGGATTAGAGGATTTTTTTTCCCTAAAAGATGTCATGTTTTCCTTAAGGAAGTGCTCAAATGTTCCTCCTTGGCAATCCCAAACAACCATCAATCTTGCACCTTTGCTCCACACTGGGATCTTTGCCTCCCATGGTCCCCCAAATGAAGTCCAGTAAGCACACGTCATGTCTTGATACCCCCTGTACTGGCCTCCATGATACGGCCCAGGTAGTCCAACAATGGCAGTCTATATTCTGATGAAGCTGAAATCCCCTTAGCTGTTTAGTACACAAGCTGAGTATCTCAGTAGTCTCCATCTGGCATTGAAGGTTTGGAGGATTCTTGGAAAGACGTGAGTCTTCAGTCCATATTGGAAGGTTAAAAAGCTGTGTCTCATGTCTTTGAGGAGTGCCAAAAGCGGTGGCGGCCACAGAGTAGATGCACTTGCTAGTAAGAATTGAAGACAGGCCAAACAACAGTGCTCTCTCTTTTATCTTTTTGTCTTTTTACTAAGATCTCAAGTTTTATGTCTGCAGTTTAGTTTCTCTGGTCTTACTGATTATTTATTTCTGGTTGTAGTTTCCTTTTGGATGCTTAAGGCCACACAGTTAGCCCAGATTAACCAAGGTTTTGTTTTCTCAAGGTCAGTTGGTGATCTGGTACTCAGGGGTCTCTCAGGATTTTAGGGGGGTGGAGGGTGGGAGTGCCTTGCTCCATTCAGCTTTTCATTTAGCAGTTCCATCCACGGGAATACAAAATCAGGTCTTGCTAGACCAGGCTTCCTTTTCTGAAGCATGAGCAGACTTTCCTCTTTGTAGACTGGACACTGGCTGAAGTCCCATTAGTGGCTCTCCAAGGTCTCCCTGAACAGGAAGCCTGGTGACCCACATTTGCAGGACATTTCAAGAGATGCCCCATGCATAATCCCCTAAGACAATCCCCTTGATTGACCTCTGAGGCAAGGAACAAAGTTGTCCCTTAGGTCCCTTGGGCAAATTGGTATGGATATTAAGCATGGTCGTTAAGCACCCAGAAAGGCTAAGTTGCACCAGCCTGTTACATTGCACCTGTATTAAAATTGTATTCTTTGGAAACAAACTGTATGTTATTATTTATTTTTTTTGGTCTTTTTGAGACAGGGTCTCCCTGTAGTTCTGGCTGGCCTTGAACTCACAGGGATCCACTTGCCTCTGCCTCCCAAGTCCTAGGACTAAAGGTATGCACCACCGTGCCCAGCTTGTATGTTATTTCCATATCATATTTCTTGATTTGCATCTTTCCATTTTAATCCCATATAGAGACATCTTAATATGTGAGGATGATAAGTTTCATTTTAAATCTGCCCATACCTGAGTATTCCACTACTTGTAACTTGGTGGTATCCCATTAGCCAGTGTCCACCTCCCAGTGAGAAGGGTGGAACGATGGCTGTGTTCTAGACCCTGATGCACTCATCTCAGGTGTTTAGACCCCAAATCCATTCTGATTGAATGAATGGTCTGTTCTGACTGCTGAGGATGCATTACTCACTGCTTTTTTTAATGTAATACTCTTATTGATGTTTTGTGTATTTCATACATCATTTTTCAGTTCAATTTATACATATTCCCCTTTCCCTGTCCCCCACCCCACCCCAGTTCATACATTCTGCCATATATGTCCTGTATCTTTCTCTCAGTCTTTTTAAAGTTTTTGTCTGCAGAGGTTTATTGCTTTGGGCAGAATTTAACTGTATCACTCAGTCCTTATGTTGTTGTTCCCTCCCATTTGTATTCTGTTAGCAATGAAAGATAAAATTCACAGCAGTTCTTTCCTTAGAAGAATCCTCTGCTTTAAAGCAGTTGACTGTCTGATTCTAGAGGTGCTATTAACCTCTTCTAAAATACTTCAACATGTCAACTACATATTGCTGAGGTATCCAAGTGGTTTAGTACTGAGGATCACAGTAGAATGACATAAGAATGATGAGCACGTTCAGCTCTATGTTGCTTGGATGGGTGTTATGTGCAATTTAAATTGCAGTATTTTCAAGACAACTTGATTCTCTTAGGTTTTCTGGGAATTCTACAAGGCAAGCAGTTGCCTCTATATCTGCACATGTCCTATGTCAATAAATTTGACCAATTTAAGATAAAAAATATAAAAAATGTTCCTGTATTGATTATGTAGACATTAATCTTTGTCATTATTCTCCAGAAAGACACTATAACAATTACACAGACTTTACATTGTATTAGGTATAATAACTAATATAAAGACGATAAGAGTATTGGAGGGTTTGCATACTTTTGTTAAAGGAGATTGCTGGGGTTGTTTTGGCACAAGGGCCTTTAATCCTAGCACTCTGGAGGCAGGGGCAGGTGGATTCTTCGTTCGGTAGTTTCAAGGCCAGCCTGATCTAAGCAGAGAAAAAAGTGTTCCAGGACAGCGTGGGGCTACAGGGAGCCCTGTCTCAAAAAGACCAAAAAAAAAAAAAAAGAATAGGTACACACCTCTTTTATGTAAGGGACTTGAATATCAGTGAGGTTTAGTATCTTTGATTGCTCTTAGAAACAATCCACCACGAATACTAAGTAATGATTGTATTGTGACAATAGCGTTGTGTTATGTGTTTTATAGATAGATGTAAGGGTTTAGAAATGCTTTATCATGCTGCAGCCTAAATAAGTCTTTCATAAATAAGAGAGCTGCTTTCATTTAGAATATGTCATCTGATTCTACATGTAAGTATTCATATTTGATAAGTTCATAAGGCCATAGCATATTCTGATTATATTATTTTGGATATTTATATTAGTGATTAAATTGAAATCACGTAACGGTTTGGCATTTTCTTCAATGCAAAAATATGGAGATATTTCACATGGTAAAAATCAAAGCAAAACCTCTTATACAGTAGATCCTAGTAGGTCAGTTGGAATAGAGGAAACTGAGTTGCTAAGAGAACTGTAGTTTAGGAATGGGTGGTGGGCCCTGGCCTTAGTCTAAGATCTGTTCAAAGATGATTATTGCTGAGTAAGAGAGAGTAGGTCTTCTTTAAGACCTCTAGATAGGCTGATTAGACTCTGATGGGATAGGTTTGGCAGCTGAGGGAACATCTGGGACATCAAATGCGGAAACTCATGAGGGCTCTGATAAGTATGACAGAATAGGGGGGCTGTAGGGGACAATGATGGTGGAGGGAGGTGTCTAACTTTGATTAGGAGCTATTGTGTGAAATGCCCCCAAACTCTATAAACATATTAAAGAAAAAATAATTATACCTGCTACTGGTTACAGCCTGTGCCCTGTGCTTATGTCCACACTACGAGATTAAACTACTGCTTGCAGCGTTGGCCCTGGTTGCTCTGCTCTGTCTATGACCCTCTGATACCATGAGCCAAAATAAATCTTTCCTCTCTTAAGTTGCTTCTGCCAAATATTTTGTCAGAGAGATGAAAATGAAACCAAACAATGCTGCTATTATAATTAAAAAAATTAACTAGTTGAGTTGGAGGTTAAGTTGGCTTCCTAGCATCGTGGCTCTCTGCCTTTTCCTTTTCCTCCTTTCTCCCTGAACAATCCATAGAAGACGACCGTCGGAAGAGAGACACAGGCTTCAACAGAGAGTGTGGCCAGAACAGTGTGTGGGGGCCTCACTCACAGAGTGTCCAGTGACTATCTGGTGAAGAAACGGACCACTGAAGAACTTGGGAAACTTGGAAGGCAACGAAATGAATAAGGAATGTTCAGAATATGGGGCCTGGCATCAGTACCCATTACTGGATGGAAATGAGGCCTCAAGGTATGGAACTCAGTCTAGAGCTCATATGGTGCCTACTGAGATGAGCTGTGTGGAACTCTTGAAGGATAGTGGAAGATCTTCCAAGGCAATGTAACCCAGACGTTTTCCTTGTATCTTTCTTGGGATGGCCCCTTATCACAACTGCAGGAGTCAGAAAGTTTGGTTGCCTGCGATCCGTTGGTGGTGGCAGTGGTGAAGAGGCTTCAGGTCTGTTGGAAATTACTCACATTTGGAGCACAGTGCCTATTTTTAGCCACTCTGCACTGGTGATTTTCATTTTGTGTGTATGAGTGTATTGCCTGCATATATGTAAGTGCAGCCATGCATGTTAGCATGTCCACAAAGCCAAAAGAGGGTGTGGATCCCTCTGAAACTGAGAATTATGACAGATGATTGTTAGGCAGCACCAGGTGGGGTGCTGGGAAATTAAATCCAGGTCCCTTGCAAGAGCAGTCAGTCCTCCTAAGCTCTGAGCCATCTCTTCAGCCCTGTATTGTTTTGATCTTACTTGAATACATTTGGTTGACTTGAGGAACATAGAGCTTTTATTTAGTTACCCTGATAAACCAGAGAAACCAATATACAGTGGTCAGTATGTCTTGGTATTAGTTACTATTTTTTGTGATCGATTGTATATCACAGGCATACAATTATTATATACCCCATAGGGACCATGCTTTTCTGTAAGGTGGTCAAAAGGTTTTATATACATAACTTTATTTATAGGATATTCCTAAGAGATGATAGAAAATTATATTAGAATTATGTTTACCCATAGGAGAGGTATAGGGCATTAAGCAACATGGCCAAGGTTATAAAGTGGGAAAATCCAAGTCTGAATTGAATCTCCCATATCCACACACAGGGCTGAGTCCAAAATGAAACAAGAAACTAGACTATCGAGACATGGCAGATCAGCACACAGTACAGAAATAAACTGGCCATTGGGTGACCTTTTCCTTCTCAGATGTCTACTAAGAGCTGAAAGCACTCTGCTGAATCAGTTGACCTCTGCTAGATATGAGAAGGTTACTTAAGTAGTCTGTCTTAAGAGCCCCCCTTTGCAGGAAGTTCATATTTAGTGGAGAGATAAAATATGTGCAAAAAATATTTCAAGACAGAAGAAAAGAGGTATCCATTGGTGATATCTAATCAAGTTCATTGGTAATAGTAAAACAGCAAAAAGAGGTTTGGTAATTAATTATCTGTATGCACTGGTGATTCATTTATTCATTCACACATATGTAGTGAGTTTCAACTCTGTGTCAGCTATGTTTCTAGGACCAGGTGAAATGAACATGAGTTACAGACACCAACATCAGTCTTCACAGTTTAGATTTGTGGTATCCAATACAGCAATCATTAGCCATATATATGGCTGGTTGTATTTTACTTAGTAATTAAAATTAAATATGTTTAGAAATTTAGATTCTGTGCAGCAGTGGCAGCCATTATGGTCTGTGATCATCCACAAATCTAATTGGCTATTAGCCTCTCATTCCTTGGAGGAATAACCACAGAGGCTTGATGCCACAAAAGACTATCTGTAAGTGGTTAGGAGATGGTTTATAAATAACCACCGGAAGACCCCCTGGTCATACTTTAACGAGAAGAAAAATGGTTAACATAACCATCCGAACGATCCTGGTGGTCTATGACCAAAAGTAACCTACCTAATAAAAATTAGTACTGTTTAAATACCTATATATCTAATTGCCGTAATGCTTCAATTAGGTAGGATCGAAAGGTATTAATGTACTAATTAAATCTTTTTTTTTATATATGTATTAAATTGTGTGTGCTTTCATTAGATAGGATTGAAAGGTTTATTGCCTGGACAAGCTGGTCAGCCCATGAAAGAAAAACATGCCCAGAATTGACTAGAGACCAAACAACAGCTCCAGAGAAAGTAGCAATGTTTTTCCAGGGCTTTCTCAATCGCAACACTTGTGCCCACTTTTCTGGGCCTTTTAGCCTAGTGAACAATTGCGGAAGAGGGGCGCAGTAGAATGTAAGGGCTGCGAATTGGGTGAATGATGAAACTACAACAATATAGACTGGGGAACACGTCATTGATGCAACTTAGGTTGAACATATAAGCCCCCCCCCCCACCCCCTGCTGGATGGTGGGGACCCATGGGCTGGTGTGGGTTTTGGGACAACTGCTCGTAAATTGGTTTTACATTGAAAGGATGCTTGTACTCAAAAATTATCACCTATTGTTAAAAAAAATGAAAACAAAACAAAACAAAAACAAAAAAACAGAGAAAGATGCAGAAAAGTTACAGCAGAATGCTTAGAATCTGGGATAGGGTAAGGGGTGGGTGGGGGGAAGGGAAAGGGATAGTAGCCTGAACTGAATTGGAAAATGATGTATGAAATACAAAAAGCATCAATAAAAAAAAAACTTTAGATTCTAAGTTTATTCTGTTTCAATGCACAATAAAACATTTAGTTTACTGTGAGATGCCTGAGAGGGCGTATATGGAGCATTTCTACCATCATAGTGAGTTCTGTCATTTAGATGTTGGCAAGTTGATATTGAGATCTCTTGAGCCCAGCTGCAGGAAGAGGGGAAGACAGGTAGAGAACTGGGTGCCTTGGCAGCTGATTGCTGATCATTTGATCCTGCTGGTTTGGTTTGATTGGCGTTTGAGGCTGTGAGGTTGGAGTTATCCCCCCAGCTTGGGATTAAAGGGGTGGGTCTTTGGCTTG
The DNA here is from genome assembly GCA_009823505.1 of Rhizomys pruinosus. Classification (NCBI taxonomy): domain Eukaryota; kingdom Metazoa; phylum Chordata; class Mammalia; order Rodentia; family Spalacidae; genus Rhizomys; species Rhizomys pruinosus. The sequence continues at coordinate 308,050 of VZQC01008980.1, read as the reverse complement.
ATTAGATTCTAGTAGGCTGTGGGGGCGGAGTTATCCTCCAGCCGGTATTACAGGCACTCTTGTGTGACTCGTTGAGATTTGAGATCTCTTGATCCGAGCGGCAGGAAGAGGGGGAAGACAGGTAGAACTGGGTGCCTTGGCGAGATGACTGCTGATCGTTTGGTCCTGTTGTCTTGGTTTGATTGGCCTTTGGTGCTGTGAGGTTGGAGTTTATCCCCCCAGCTTGGAGTAAAGGTGTGGTCTTTGGCTTTGATTAGATCGAGTGGCTGTGGGGGGCGGAGTTATCCTCCCAGCCGGTATTAAAGGCACGCTTGTGTGACCTTTGAGATTTGAGATCTCCTGAAGCCCAGCGGCAGGTGCCGGGGAGCGGGCTTAAGAGCCCCCACCCCCCCCAACTGAAGATTACGAAGAAGGATCGGAAGGAGGCAAGCAAAGCACGCCTTCAACACAGTGAAGAAGGATTTAGGACTCACATTGGAATACCAGGGAAAAAAGGAGAAGTCACATAGGCCCAGGATCACGAAGAAGAAACGACACTGGAAAGGTGCAGGAGAATCCCACACCAAGCTTACTAGACCCTAAACCTATGGATGACTCCTGCAGTGGGATCTCCCCGGGGATGCCCCAGGACACAGACACAGAAACACAATTGGGAACATACTAAAAACACAAAATCATAAGAACAAATTAAAGACTAAGAAAAGAGAAAGAGGACCGAGTAGAGGGAGAGAATGAAAACTCCGGAAGGAATAGAACACTGAAAGATCCCATGCTGAAAAGAAAAAGAAACCACCAGCAACAAAAGAAGCTACAAAAAGAGATCGAGAAGCTCCAAAAAGAAATAGAAACACTAAAGAAATCAGAAGAGGAAATGAAAAAGGAAATAAAAAACTCATACCATTCAAGAGGAAAGGAATGAAAAAGCTCAGAAGCAGAATGGAGGAAGCAGAACAAAGAATATCAGACCTGGAGGCCAACACATAACAACAAAAACCTCAAGGAAAGAATTATGAAAAATTTAAATACACAAAAATGGAACAACCAGGAGCTGTGGGACACTATGAAAAGATCAAACCTCCGCATCATAGGAATAGAGGAAGGAGAAGAATCCCAAGAGAAAGTAGTGACGCAGATTCTTCAACAGAATAATAGATGAAAACTTCCCAAACTAAAAAAGGACAAATCAATACCAATACATACAAGGAAGCACATAGAACTCCAACGCAAGATCAGAAAAGAATTCTCCACACCACATCACAGTCAAAATGCTAGACAACCCAAAGCAAAGACAAAGTCCTTAAAGCGACAAGAGAAAAACAACAATTTGACCTATAAGGGGAAACCTATCAGAATAACAACGTACTGCTCAAAGCAAACGATGAAGGCAAGAAGAACCGGGAGCAAGGCATTCCCAGTTTGAGGCAATGGATGCCAGCCCGTACTAATAATACCCAAGAAAAATGTAAATCATAGTGGAAGGAGAGAGGAAAATCTTCCATGACATAACAATTTGAAAGATACTGTCCGGAAAACCAACCCTTCAGGAAATAATTGAAGAATTCCAAAGAACAAGAAAAAGGAGCAACCAACCCCAGGCCAACTAGAAGGAGAAGTCAATAAAAGCATAACTGCAGAAGTAGAAACCTAAATCAAACCGCAGATGGATAATAAGGCAAAAGGAAGCAACACAAACCTATCAGTCAATAACCTTAAATATTAATGGACTAATTCCCCAAATCAAAAGACATAGACGGGAGACTGGATTAAGGAAACAGAATCCATCGATATTCTGTCTGCAAGAAACACACTTACCCTCAAGACAGGCACCACCTAAAGTGAAGGATGGAAAAAATATTCCAAGCAAAATGGTACCCAAAAAGAAAAGCAGGTTGTTGCTATTTTAATATTGGATAAAATAGACTTCAAAGGAAAAGAAATCAGAAGAGACAAAGAAGGCCATTAAATATTCATCAAAGGAAAAATTCCCCAAGAAGATTTCACAATTAATGAATATATAGGCCCCAAATTCTGAGGTGCCCCAAACTTTATCAAGACAATTCTCCAGGACCACAGTCACAGACTAACCCCCAGCACACTCATAGTGGGAGATTATTTCAATACCCACTGAGTCCTTTGATAGGCAACAGGACAAAAAAATAAACAGAGAGACATCTGAACTGAACGATAGGATAACCAAATGGACCTCATAGACCGTACCCGAACATTCCATCCTAAGACCAGAGAATACACTTTCTAACGAGCACCCACGGAACATGCCTCAAATTGACCACATCCTGGACACAGAAGAAACCTCTACAAATACAAAAAGATTGAAATAATTTTCATGCATCCTGTCAGGACCACAGTGCAATGAAGCTTAATATTAACACCAGGGTAAGCCCTGTTAACTATAAGAACACATGGAACTAAACAACACAACGCGTGAATATGAATGGGTCAAGAAGAGAATAAAGAAGAAAATAAAAACATTCCGGACTGAATGACAATGACAATACAACAAACAAAACTTGTGGGATACATTAAAAACAGCGTCCTTAGAGGTAAGTTTAAAGCCCTGGGTGACTACATTAAAAAACAGAAAGAGCAACAAGTGAAATAGATCGAACACTACAGCTAAAAGCACTTGAAGGCAACAACAGATGAACCCGAAACGCACAGACAGGAAGAAATAACAAAAATGCAGAGCAGAAATCAATGAAATGAACAAAGAAAACAATACAAAAAATCAATGAAGCCAAAAAGTTGTTCTTTGAAAGAATAAACAAGATAGACAAGACCCTAGCCCAGTTAACAAAAGAAATAAGTAACAACTCCAAATCAATACATCTGTGATGAAAAGGGAAATATCATCACGGACAAGGAAAAGATCAAGAAAATTATATATGGGATATACAAGAACCTATATTCTACCAAGTTTGAAAATCTAGAAGAAATGATGAATAGCTGAATCTTGGGAATCACCAAGCTTGGCCAAGAGAGACCAGCAGCTTAAACAGACCCTAACATATGAAGAAATAATTATGTAATAAGAGCCTCCCAACTAAAAAAAGCCAGGCCAAGATGGTTCACAGAAGAATGCTATAAAACATTTCAAAAAGACCTACAACCATTATTTCTTTCTGAAACGTTTTAGAAGTATACAATCAGATGGAACTCTCCCAAATTCCTCTTATGAGCCAACATCACGCTATTACTTTAACCAAAACAGGCAGATACAAACAAAGGGAATTATAAGACCCGTCTCCCTCATGACACAGATGCCAAATTCTAAAACAGAATACTGGCAAATGCGCAATACAGACCCACATCAAGAAGATCATCCACATAGACCAAGTTGGATTCATACCAGAGATGCAGGGATGGATTCAACATACGAAATCAATAAACATATCAAACACATAAACGGGAATCAAAGACAAAAACCAACACCATCATCTCAATTGAAATGCTAAAAAGCCGTTGACAAAATCCAGCATCACCTTCATGACTTAAAGTCCTAGAAGGAATTGGATGAGAGGATCAATTCTTCAATGTAAGTAAAAGCCATATAACAGGGAAACCCACAGCCAATATCTTCCTAAATTGGGAAATGACAGGAACATTCTCTTTAAAGGTAGCAACTCGGCAAAGGCTGCCCCCGATCACCACTCTCTTCAATATAGTGCTTGAAAACACTTGCCAAGCAATAAAGCAAGAAAAGGATATTAAGGAGTACTAATTGGAAAAAGGGAAGTCAAACTATCCCGATGTGCTGATGATAATGATTGTTTACCTAAAGAGATGCTAAAAAAACTAAACCCCTCCACCAGAAAGCTCCTAGAAACAATTTAAAGCTTCAGCAAAGTGGCAGGATAAAATTAACCTTAGAAAAAATCAATGGCCCTTTTCGTTACCAAGAACAAGCAACTGAGAAAGAATTCAAAGAGACCTTCCCACTCACAAGAGCCTCAAAAACAATACGATACCTGGAACAAACCTAACCAAATGACCACCAAAGAGACCTCTACAACAAAATGTTAACCCTTCAAAGAAAGAAATTGAAGAAGACCTCAGAATAGGGAAAACCTCCCATGCTCATGGATGGGGAAAAATTAACATTGTAAAAATGTCCATTTACCAAAACTCCTGTATAAATTTAATGCAATCCCATCAAATCCCCAAGATTTCTTCACAGCTTGGAAAACAAAAAGTTCTTAAATTCATGTGGAGAAACAAAGACCCCCGAATAGCCAAATCAAGCCTGAGTGAAAAGAGCTACACAGGAGGGATCTCTATACCAGAGTTTAAAACTATACGACAGGGCTATAGTCATAAACCAGCCTGGTCTGGCACAAAACAGAGACCTGGTTGACCAATGGAAAAAAACCGAAGATCCAAATCTGACTGCATACAATTTCGGCCATCTTTTATTTGACAAGGGGCCAAGAGAACCACAATGGAGAAAAGACAAGCATCTTCAGCAAGTGGTGGTTGGCAAAACTGGATCAACCACTTTGTAGAAGAATGAAAATTAAACCCCTACCTACCATCTCCCCCGGTACAAAAGTCAACTCCAGATGGATGAAAGACCTTAACGTGAAAACCCCTAACTCTGAGGTGATAGAAGAAAAAGTTGCAGCAGACTACAAGACAAAGGAGTAGAAAAAGACTACCTAAATCAAACAGCAGCTGCACAAGGAATAAGTCGACAGTTGACAAATGGGAACCTCATCAAACTCAAAAGCTTCTGTACGCAAAAGAAACAATCAAGGAAGTGAAGAAAATCCAACAGAGTGGGAGGAAACATTCACTGCAGATACAATCTGACAAGCATTGAGTTTCAGAATATATAAACTACAAAAAAAAAAAAAACCCCCCAAAAACAAAGAAAAAAGAAAACAAAACAACGTCAATAGATCAGAGCAAGAACTGAAACAGAGACTTTTTCACAGCCGAGGAATTAGAGATGGCCTGAGAAACACCGTCAAGAAACTGCTCAACATCACTAATCATTAAGGAAATGCAAATCAAACCACTTTTAAGATATCACCTCACTCCAGTAAGACTGGCTAGATCAAGAAAATAAATGATTACAAGTCTGGAGAGGTTGTGGGAAAGGGAACACTCATCCCTGCTGTGGGAATGTAAACTCGTACAGCCACTATGAAAGCAGTGTGGAAGAACCCTTGGAAGACGTGAATTGAGACTTGCCGACCACAAAACCAACGACCCAGCCAGACACACTCCTGGGCAATGTACCCTCAAGACTTACGCCACCCCAGAGATACATGCACGGCCATGTGGTAGTTCAGCTCCTCTTCAGCTTCAAAATAGCAAGGAGCTGGACCAACCTAAATGCCCCTCAACTGACGAAGGATAGAGAAAAGGTGGTACATCTACACAAGGGGGTTTCGATGCAGGCAGTAAAGAAAGACGACATCACGAGCTTGGCAGGAAATGGCTGGAGCTAAAGGACATCATGCTGGTTGAGTGAAGGTAACACAGTCCCCAGAAAAACAAACGACGAATGGTATCCCTCTCTGTGGATGCTAGTGCCATTAACCCAGTTGTAAGTATTTCTGGTGTAGGCCCCCTGAACTTCTGTACAAAGCAGTTGACATAATGCATTTTGGAAACAACAACAACAACAGAATAACTGCATCAAAGAACGGACTGAAACATGAACTTCTCTGCTCAAAACAGTCAACGTCCCCATGGAAAAATATTGAGAAAGACAAGAATGAAAGCATGTTTGGCAGAATCACGAGCTCTGACAGAGGTGGGGGAATGAGCGGGAACCCGGGTAGAGGTTTGTTAAAATAAATAAATAAATAACAAGACAAAAAAAAAAGAGGTGGCAAGTTGTGGCTCAACAGGGCAACCCTTGCCTGACTAGGGTTCTGTTGGGACACAGCAGTACTTGTTTCCATGTGCTATGTTTGCTATTGTGCTTTAAAGACAGAGCTGAGCAACTATGACAGACTGAACATATTAACTGTCCATTTACAGAAAAAGATTTCCCTCCCCTAGCCTAGAATAAATTCAGATGTAGAGTCATACTTACAAAAAGAGTAATGATGATTAATTGAGGATACTGTGAAACAAAAAGGCTGGGGATTTGACCTGGTCAAAAGGAAAGAAATGGCTACACACAATAATACAGTGTTTAAACTGAGATCTGAAGGATTCGTAGACATTTAGCAAGAACAAAAATCTACTTGGTAGAAAAAAAGAGCTTTGGAAACTGCAAGAAGTTGTATATATGTGGGTGAGACTCATCTGGCAGCGTAGGGAGGGGAAGGTATGGCTGGATATTAGTTCCAGGAAGAGAAGTCCCTTCCACCTGTCTGTTGCTAGTATCCCAATGCCTAGAGGAGTTCCTGACATGTAATGGATATCCAACAATTAGTTGGTGGATGAATGAATATAGGAATGAATAGGCTGGGAAAGTCATGTGGCAAATCCAAATAAGATTTGCCACTTTGATCCTAACAAGGGAAGCTGCTGATAAGTTTAAGCCAACACCCTGACCAGATAAGCACGTTCAAAATTGTCCTTGGAACACTGTGTGGAGAAAGAATAATCATGGAGACTCCATGTTTCATGACTCATCGTGGTTTATGGGTGGTGATTTTATAGCTTTTTGTGTTCCTTGTGGAACAGCTTGCTCAGTTGATTCTGAAATGTTGCCACCCTGACCCAAAATCAAAAGGATAGTCTAAACTGCCTAAGAATAAAGCAACAATAGAAGTGTGTTTTGAATGTCACAGTTCTGCTTACTGAGGATTGCTTCACAGTACTGAGCAGCCAATGATTCATGGGCAACTTTGAAGAAGGGTGGGGCTTCTGGAGTGTTTGAGAAGTTATTAGTTGAGGTCATTGACCTAAATTTAGATCATGAGCAACGGTTTTGCTCTGATTTCAAATGATGTACTATTTTCTCCTCGATGGTAGGATATTGTACTTGGGCCCTACCCCAACCTTCCTGTCTCTTGTGGCTGGACCAAGCAGGGTCTGCTATTTGGCAGAATCAGAAATCCTCCTGAGTTAGAAAGAGAAACTGGCAAAGGATTTGATTTCCACTGTCTTCTCCTGTGTCTACGAAGAACTGGATCTTTGCTTCATAGGTCTATTTCCTGGCTTCCCTGCTCTGTACCATGTGCCATCCCATAAAACCTGGCTCAGCTTTTGAATACAGAATGCGTCCTTAATGTGATAATTGAAAGTCATTGTATACAAATTCCCTGGTTAAAAAAATTTTCAGGGGCTGGAGAGATTGGCCTAGCGGTTAAGAGCCCGACTACTCTTGCAGAGGCCTGGGTCGATCCCAGTACCCACATGGCTGATAAGAACCATCTGTAACTCCAGTTTCCCCCAGGAGAACTCCCAGTTCCAGGGGAATCCATGACCCTCTTTCTGAACCTCAGTGGCATTGCACGACGACAGGTGCACAGACCTACGAGCAGACAAATACATGCATATACATACAAAAATAAATAAAATTAAAAAATATTTTCGACTTTATAGCAAGTAACACACTACCGTAATTTCTGTGAAGAATTTTTGCTTCTAGCAAAATAAGTACAATGGTCTCAAAAAGACTGCAATCATGGGGCTGGAGAGATGGCCTAGCGGGTAAGAGCGCCAGACCGCTCTTGCAGAGGACAGCCGGTTCGATCCCCAGCACCCACCATGGCGGCTAAGAACGTCGAAACTCAACGCCGGGAGAAATCCAGCTCCAGGGAATCCGACGCCCACTATTCTGCCCTCCGCGGCATGCACGACACGGGTGCACAAAGTGCAATGCAGACAATAAATGCGTACACATACAGAAATAATAAAATTAAAAAAAAAAAAAACCAATTCATTAAGGATGATAGATGATAACGGCATAATTTCTTTGCTTCCAAACTCAAATTTTCACTATATTTTTCTTTTGTGGCATATGAAAAAGTTAACCTTTCTTAGGGCAATACAACATTGACTAGTATTTATCTGTACAAATAGATCAACCAGCTTAGCATATGCACCTGTATTTTCAGCCATAATAATTTTGGATCCCAAAGTACTGGGTAAAAGGCAGGAGTTATTTGACTGAAAACTGATTTTCAGCTTGTTTATTTCAGTCATTATTTTTCTCAGAACTTCACATACAGCACTTTTATTTGTGAATAGTTCCACGAATCTTTAGACAGTTGGCACAATTGTCTTGTTAAAATTAACCGACATAATTTAGTATAATTAAAACATTTTAGGAAATGCTTTGAATAACTACAGGAATTTTAGCAATATTTGGGATTAACAGGTTATTCTGACCACATCTACCATTTCTAAGGTATTTAATGAAGTTGTTAATTCCTAGAATGTTCATTTCTACTGATAAAACTCACCAAGGGATAGAATTTAAGTATACCAGCTTTGAAATATGTGGATTTTCTGGTCTTCATCCAAGGTCATAAAAGTAAGCATGCAATGATGCCCAAGTTAGAATCACTAGTGAATATCAAGAATATGGGTAGAATTTTTAAAGTCCGATGCGGTTTGAAAAAAGAGGCTTCTTTGATGGCTTGTGAGAGGTACACTTGACTGTAAATACAAGGATGGAATGTAGAATATAGTGAGAGATTACTTTGGTCTAGGAGGTAACAGAAGTAGATTTTTCTCTAAGACCTATGTGGTACGCTTGGCTATATTTATAGTACCATGCATGAATTCCTCCCCCTTTCATTGAGCAGGTTTTAAGTTCAATCAGATAAATGTCCATCACCCCCCAAGATAAAAGTACCACCATTGCAGGAATAGAGAGAATTTGCAGGGCCAGTTATCAAAGACATTTTTTTTCTTGTTTTTTTTCTTTTTTTAAGCCAATTTTTAGTGAAAGCTTTGTTCATTTTATACAAAATTTCCATTCAAATACTAGACCTGGGCCCCCTTCCTTGCCCCCCCCCCACCTGACCCAATGCATTCGGCCAACGTGTTTTTTTAAGTCATGTTTCTCAGTATCTTTTTAAAATTTTCAATGCAGAAGTTTACTGTTTCTGGCAGAAGTTCACTGTTTCAGTCGGAGTTTCTTTTGACCCAGTCCTTTTTTTTTTTGTCTCCATTTTGCATCACTCCAAAAATATGCACATATGCTGCACACATATATCATAGGTTTAGCAGCGTCAGCTTATGATTTTTTTTCTTTATTAGGCTGAAGATGTCATGTTTGAAGGCTCCTCCGTGGTAAGCTCAAACCACCATCAGTTCTGCCCGTGTGCTCCACACTGGGTTTTCCCTTCCTAGGGTCACCAAATGAGGTCAGTAAGAACCACATCCTATCTTGACCTACCTGTAATGGTCTCCACGATACAGCCTGAGTAGTCCAACATGGCAGTCTATATTCTGAAGAGGGTGAAACCCCAGTAGTAGCTCAGTCCACAAGCTGAATATCTCAGCAGTCCTCCCAACTGGCACTGAGGTTTGGAGGATTCTTGAGAGACACATGGATCTTCAGCCCATATTGAAAGGTTGAAAAGCGGTGCCTCATGCTGTGAAGGATGGCAAAAGCAGTGGCAGCCACGGAGGGTAGCTGCACTTGCAGTAAGACAGGCAAAATAACGGTGCCCCCCCCCCCTTTTTTTTTTTTTTTTTTACTTTTTGTCTTTTTGCTGAGATCTCAATCTTTATACCTGAAGTACAGGTTCTCAGGCCTTATTAAGTATTTATTTATGGTTATAATTTCCTTTTGGATATTTAAGGACACACGTTAGCCCAGATTCAAAGAAGTTTCTTTTGCAACCGACAGAGAATATTACAGAGTCCGCAGGTGGCCAACTGAGAGAATAAGTAACAATGACCTGCCAGGCTAATGAGACATCTACTGCAACTGCTACACAATAAGCCTCAGGAGGACTATTGTAGAAGAGGGCAGAAAGAATGCAAGCACCAGAGTGACAGGACACCTGCTGCTGGTGCACTTAACTGCTGATCCATCTCTTCCAGTCCATATACATATTTATAAATGTATGTATATATATATATATATATATAGATATATATATATATATAAGATAGTAAATAATCAAAGAAAAGGACAAGAAATTGAGAGGGGGAGGAGAGAGAGATGTGTGGAGTTTGTGGGCACATGGAAGCTGAGAAGAACGACTTGGAGGGATGGAAATAATGCAAATGCAATACTTATGTNTTTCGATCCTACTAATGAGGCACACGCAATTAGATATATAGTTATTTAAACAGTACTAATTGTTATGGTAGGTTACTTTGGTATAGACACAGATGTTTGGATGGGTTTGGGCACAACTGCTTGCAAATTGGTTTTACATGAAGGATGCTTGTACTCACAAATTATCACTTATTGTTAAAAAAATGAAAACAAAACAAAACAAAAAAACAGAGAAAGATGCAGAAAAGTTACGGCAGAATGCATGATCTGGGATGGGTAGGGGTGGGTGGGGGGAAGGGAAAGGGATATATGCCTGAACTGAATTGGAAAATGATGTATGAAATACACAAAGCATCAATAAAAAAAAGAAATTTAGATTCTAAGTTATTCTGTTTCAAATGCACAATAAAAACATTTAGTTTACTGTTAGATTCCTGGAGAGGGCATATATGGAGCATTTCTACCATCATAGTGAGTTCTGTCATTTAGATGTTGGCAAGTTGTGGCTCAACAGGGCAACCCTTGCCTGACTAGGGTTCTGTTGGGACACAGCAGTACTTGTTTCCATGTGCTATGTTTGCTATTGTGCTTTAAAGACAGAGCTGAGCAACTATGACAGACTGAACATATTAACTGTCCATTTACAGAAAAAGATTTCCCTCCCCTAGCCTAGAATAAATTCAGATGAAGAGTCATACTTACAAAAAGAGTAATGATGATTAATTGAGGATACTGTGAAACAAAAAGGCTGGGGATTTGACCCGGTCAAAAGGAAAGAAATGGCTACACACAATAATACAGTGTTTAAACTGAGATCTGAAGGATTCGTAGACATTTAACAAGAACAAAAATCTACTTGGTAGAAAAAAAGAGCTTTGGAAACTGCAAGAAGTTGTATATATATGTATATATGTAGGGAGGGGAAGGTATGGCTGGATATTAGTTCCAGGAAGAGAAGTCCCTTCCACCTGTCTGTTGCTAGTATCCCAATGCCTAGAGGAGTTCCTGACATGTAATGGATATCCAACAATTAGTTGGTGGATGAATGAATATAGGAATGAATAGGCTGGGAAAGTCATGTGGCAAATCCAAATAAGATTTGCCACTTTGATCCTAACAAGGGAAGCTGCTGATAAGTTTAATCCAACACCCTGACCAGATAAGCACGTTCAAAATTGTCCTTGGAACACTGTGTGGAGAAAGAATAATCATGGAGACTCCATGTTTCATGACTCATCGTGGTTTATGGGTGGTGATTTTATAGCTTTTTGTGTTCCTTGTGGAACAGCTTGCTCAGTTGATTCTGAAATGTTGCCACCCTGACCCAAAATCAAAAGGATAGTCTAAACTGCCTAAGAATAAAGCAACAATAGAAGTGTGTTTTGAATGTCACAGTTCTGCTTACTGAGGATTGCTTCACAGTACTGAGCAGCCAATGATTCATGGGCAACTTTGAAGAAGGGTAGGGCTTCTGGAGTGTTTGAGAAGTTATTAGTTGAGGTCATTGACCTGAATTTAGATCATGAGCAACGGTTTTACTCTGATTTCAAATGATGTACTATTTTCTCCTCGATGGTAGGATATTGTACTTGGACCCTACCCCAACCTTCCTGTCTCTTGTGGCTGGACCAAGCAGGGTCTGCTATTTGGCAGAATCAGAAATCCTCCTGAGTTAGAAAGAGAAACTGGCAAAGGATTTGATTTCCACTGTCTTCTCCTGTGTCTACGAAGAACTGGATCTTTGCTTCATAGGTCTATTTCCTGGCTTCCCTGCTCTGTACCATGTGCCATCCCATAAAACCTGGCTCAGCTTTTGAATACAGAATGCGTCCTTAATGTGATAATTGAAAGTCATTGTATACAAATTCCCTGGTTAAAAAAATTTCAGGGGCTGGAGAGATGGCCTAGCGGTTAAGAGCACCGACTGCTCTTGCAGAGGACCTGGGTTCGATCCCCAGCACCCACATGGCGGATAAGAACCATCTGTAACTCCCGTTCCAGGAGAACTCCAGTTCCAGGGGAATCCATGACCCTCTTCTGACCTCAGTGGCATTGCACGACACAGGTGCACAGACCTACATGCAGACAATACATTCATATACATACAAAAATAAATAAAATTAAAAAAATATTTCACTTTATAGCAAGTAACACACTACCTTATTTTGTGAGAATTTTTGCTTCTAGTGAAAATAAGTACAATGTCTCAAAAAACCAATTCATTAAGATGATAGATGATAACGGCATAATTTCTTTGCTTCCAAACTCAAATTTTCACTATATTTTTCTTTTGTGGCATATGAAAAAGTTAACCTTTCTTAGGGCAATACAACATTGACTAGTATTTATCTGTACAAATAGATCAACCAGCTTAGCATATGCACCTGTATTTTCAGCCATAATAATTTTGGATCCCAAAGTACTGGGTAAAAGGCAGGAGTTATTTGACTGAAAACTGATTTTCAGCTTGTTTATTTCAGTCATTATTTTCTCAGACTATCACATACAGCACTTTTATTTGTGAATAGTTCCATGAATCTTTAGACAGTTGGCACAATTGTCTTGTTAAAATTAACCGACATAATTTAGTATAATTAAAACATTTTAGGAAATGCTTTGAATAACTACAGGAATTTTAGCAATACTTGGGATTAACAGGTTATTCTGACCACATCTACCATTTCTAAGGTATTTAATGAAGTTGTTAATTCCTAGAATGTTCATTTCTACTGATAAAACTCACCAAGGGATAGAATTTAAGTATACCAGCTTTGAAATATGTGGATTTTCTGGTCTTCATCCAAGGTCATAAAAGTAAGCATGCAATGATGCCCAAGTTAGAATCACTAGTGAATATCAAGAATATGGGTAGAATTTTTAAAGTCCTATCTGTTGTAAAAAAGAAGGTTCTTTGAGTGATGAGAGGTACACTTGACTGTAAATACAAAGAGATGTATTTAGAATATAGTGAGAGATTACTTTGGTCTAGGAGGTAACAGAAGTAGATTTTTCTCTAGCCATGTGTACTTGGCTATATTTACAGTACCATGCATGAATTCCTCCCCCTTTCATTGAGCAGGTTTTAAGTTTAATTAGATAACTGTCCATCACCCCCAAGATAAAAGTACCACCATTGCAGGAATAGAGAGAATTTGCAGGGCCAGTTATCAAAGACATTTTTTTCTTTTCTTTTTTTAAGCCAATTTTTATTGAAGCTTTGTGCATTTCATACAAAATTTCCAATCAAATCTAGACCTGGGCCCCCTTCCTTGCCCCCCCCCCACCTGAGCCCATGCATTCTGCCAAACGTGTTTTTCATCTTTTTCTCAGTCTTTTAAAATTTTCAATGCAGAAGTTTACTGTTTCTGGCAGAAGTTCACTGTTTCAGTCAGTTCTTTGACCCAGTCCTTTTTTTTTTGTTCCTTCCAATTTGCATCACTCCAAAATATGCACATATGCTGCCACATATATCATAGGTTTAGCATCTTCAGCTTATGATTTTTTTCTTTATTAGGCTGAAAGATGCCATGTTTGAAGGCTCCTCCTTGGTAAGCTCAAACCACCATCAGTTCTGCCCTTGTGCTCCACACTGGGGTTTTCCCTTCCTATGGTCACCAAATGAGGTCCAGTAAGCACCACATCCTATCTTGATCTTCCTGTACTGGTCTCCATGATACAGCCCGGGTAGTCCAACAATGGCAGTCTATACTCTGAAGAGGTTGAAACCCCAGTAGTAGCTCAGTCCACAAGCTGAATATCTCAGCAGTCCCCAACTGGCACTGAAGGTTTGGAGGATTCTTGGAGAGACATGGATCTTCAGCCCATATTGAAAGGTTGAAAAGCTGTGCCTCATGTCTTTGAAGGATGGCAAAAGCAGTGGCAGCCACAGGAGGGTAGCTGCACTTGCCGGTAAGACAGGCAAAATAACTGTGCCCCCCCCCTTTTTTTTTTTTTTTTACTTTTTGTCTTTTTGCTGAGATCTCAAGTTTTATACCTGAAGTACAGTTTCTCAGGCCTTATTAATTATTTATTTCTGGTTATACTTTCCTTTTGGATATTTAAGGCCACACGGTTAGCCCAGATTCAAAGAAGTTTCTTTTTGCACCAGATAGAGATTATTACAAAGTTCCACAGGTGGCCAGACTGAGAGAATAAGTAACCATGACCTGCCAGGCCTAAGTGATACATCTACACTGCAACTGCTACACATAAGCCTCAGGGGACCATGTAGAAGAGGGGCAGAAACAATCAAAGAGCCAGAGGGACAGGACACCTGCTGCTGGTGCACTTAACTGCTGATCATCTCTCAGTCCATATACATATTTATAAATGTATATATATATATATATAGATATATATATATAGTTATATATAGATCAGGAGTAATAATCAAGAAAAGGACAAGAAATTGAGAGGGGGAGAGAGAGAGAGAGTGTGTGAGTTGTGGGCACATGGAAGCTGAGAAGACGACTGTGAGGGATGTAAATAATGCAAATGCAATACTTAGGTATGAAATTCTCCAAAATACAGGAAAAAGAAGATACATGGGGGGAGAAATTAACTGTTAAATGGTAGAAAAATGTTTGCCTGTCCTTCGGTAGTTGGAAATTCATCGGCTTTTAAGATAGTCAGCTGAGTTAAAAAAAAAAAAACTACTTCATTTATTTATCTTTAAAACTGAGGGAGATAATATCCAATTTTCAGAATGGAAAGGAACCTATGACAATGCCTCATACTCTTAAACATGCTACATACAGGTTAGGGGAAAAGAACCTATGTTCCCTGGACAAAAGCTAGTTTGTTTTTTATGTGCCTCACTGAAAACGACATAGAATGTGTACTGATTAACTACATAGAATGTGTACTGATTAACTTCAGCCTTGAACTCCCCTTTCTACCTCCCTTCCTCACAAACACCAACTCTAAAATGAGAACCAAGTAACTTCTATTTTACTGAATAAATTCCACAGACAGGAAGGGGAAAAAAATTAACCAATTGGAGGCATAGACTCTTAAAGAAAAAGCTCGATGTTCTACTCATTACCTCATAAGCCCAAGTTCCATTATTTGTTAGATTTTCCTCTTTGCCTTGTTATTTCACAGACTGATGAAAAATGTTAGTGCCTTATCTCTGTTAGGGTTTCTTATTGGTTTTTGGTGATGTTAAGTGTGATATGTACAGGGGCCTGAAATTTCTAGTTGGAGAGATACATCTTTCCCTAGATCTGTCATTTTGAGAACTCAACCAAGTAGCTGCATTTGAGTATTGATTGCCTCATTTTTAAAATGAAAATAAAAAGCCTCATCAACAATGAAAAGGGAGATCCTTGGCTGCATCCTAAGTGTGACTTTTAGACTCTGGAAAGGACAAAACACTAAAGTATTCCATTTTAAAAGAAGTAGAAGCAAATAACTGTGGTAGGCTACGACTTGGGGATGGACAAAGTATAAGCTCCTGTGGCCAGTCATTCTAACTTCCCCAAATACTGGTCTACATACACTTCTAAGAAAACACTTGCCTGGTCTACGCATTGAGTTCCAGGACAGCTGGGGCTATAGGAGACCCTGTCTCAAATAGACGAAAAAAAAAAAAATAGAAAACACTTGCTAAAATTTTTACTAATACATTGTAAGATCAGAAACTGATACATGTCTACACTTATATCCATACATTATCATACACTTATGTATGTATCATACATCCATCCATGTATCTTAGGGGCTGCCTTTAATAAGACAGTATATCCTTTTGATGTTGATGTCATTTCTGTTTTGGGTGTATGGGGGGTACAGACAGTAGAGAATGAGTTATAGTCTTTGGATCATGACAAAATAAAAAAGTTGGTACACTGGAATCCACTTTTTAAATTTAACTCTGACTGGTCTTCAAGACTCTAAAGTCTGTGCCGAACCAGTAGTTATCATTCCTGTGAACTTTCATATTCTGTGAACAGAAGCTACTGGTCTCATTGAGAAATGTATCACTAGACTACAGTACAAAAGCAGATAACTGGGTTTTCTGAGTCTCTTGGGTCTTTTCTGTCATTATTATTCCAATCCCTGAGAAGATTTCAAGCCAGGTTTCTGCAAGAATGACTATCAAAATAGGTAGCTTAACAGTATGCCACATTGCAAAACTTCAGGAAAGGAGCCCAAGAGTGAATTTCTGTGCTGGGTCTGGAAGCAAGCCTCTATATTATATCACTGAGGCTAGTCTAAGACTCAGAAGACCCAATATGGAATGCCCATCCCATATAAGGTAAAAATGTGAAGACAAAGGTAAATGATTTTTATTTTTTATTTTTTTAAATTTTTATTTATTTATTTTCTATGTGTATGAATGTACTGTCTGCATGCCGGTTTGTGCACCCATGTCGTGCAATGCCGCGGAGGTCAGAAGAGGGTGTCGGATTCCCCTGGAACTGGAGTTCTCCTGGAACTGGAGTTAAAGATGGTTCTCAGCCGTCATGTGGATGCTAGGGTTTGAACCCGGGTCCTCTGCAAGAGCAGTTGGCACTCTTAACCAGAGTTATCTCTCCAGCCTGGTAAATGATTTTTTAAAATGTAGGGAGTCTTGCTATGTTATGCTATGAAAATAGAAGGTAGAAATCATTCATTCTTTTAGAATTGCATAGATTTTTTTTTTTTTTTTTGGTCTTTTCGAGGCAGGGTTACCCTGTAGCCCCAGCTGTCCTGGAACTCACTCTGTAGACCAGGCTGGCCTTGAACTCACAAAGATCCGCCTGTCTCTGCCTCCCAAGTGCTAGGATTAAAGGCATGTGCCACCATGCCTGGCAGAATTGCATAGATTTTTAACATTTACTAAGATGGTGCCATGAGATGTTGTTCTGAGCAAGTATAATAACCAAAATGACATTATGTATGTGTGTGTATGTGTGCCTGTTTGTATGTATTTGTGCTGTACTAAATTACGGAAGGGCAAATGCTCTGAGATTTCCCCTTCATCAGTTTTAATACATATCAGTTGACTGAGTTGTATATAGTTCATAAAGGCCTGATAAATCTCTATAACAACGCATTCCTTGAGATACCTCCGATTTTACAGTTAGCATATCTGTAATCGAGTCTCTCTTTGCCTCCATTATGATTCTGATTCCCAGTTTTGTCATCTCCAAAACAGGCCTGTAGCACTCACTCCACCTACTTCTTGGCATTAGATGGCTTACTGGACCACAGATCATACAACAAGATCACAGAAGTAAAAGTGATGCACACACATAAGGATCAGTGTAGTTGATACTGAGGGTTAAAAAGAGGAGAGATGGCTCAGCAGTTAAGAACGCCGACTGCTCTTGCAGAGGACCGGGGTTCGATTCCCAGCACCCGCATGGAGGCTAAGAACCATCTTTAACTCCAGTTCCAGGGGAATCTGACGCCCTCTTCTGACTTCCACAGCATTGTACCATAAGGGTGCACCAACCTACATGCAGACAGTACACTCATACCAACCTACATGCAGACAGTACACTCGTACACGTAAAAATAATAAATAAAAAATTAAAAAAATTGTTATGTGTCATAATAAATTGTCTTAATTTGGGGTTCCTAGAAACAGACCCCATGTAAAGTGTTCAAATCTGAGTTTACTTGGAAGGTGATTCAAGGAGGCACTGATAGAGGTGGAATGAGACAGTGTAAGAGAAGCAGTGTAGTAAATGGCCTACTCTTCAGGCAGTTCCCAGCCTGGACAGCTGAGGCTCAATTCCACTGGGGACTGCAGGAACCAGTGCAGGGTATATCTACTAGTTTTCTGTCCTGAGGGGTGAAGGAGGTAGGACACTTTATTCCAGCTTTTTTCAGTTAAAGAATTGGGGGGTGGAGTTTGGGAGGTATAGATTATCTCATACTTCTGGCTTCTTGCACCTTAGGGTGTAATGGGTTCCAAATACCCAGAAAGCCTTCAAAGGTCACAAAAATTGCTGTTGGAAATGGGACTATGCATGTGAAGTGTACCAAGAGCATATTTGGACATGACACTGAAAATATTTGCTGCTGCAGTCTTGAGTTCACCGCTGCACTGCTTTTACACCCAACCTGCATCTCTGTGTGAGTATGCTCTAATGTAAGTTTGATTTCATTTGAGGACTTGTTGGCATTTTATTCAAATATTTTTGTTGGTGTGTATTAAATGCTTTTTTAACATGCAACTTCTTACCATATTCTGATACTGTTTCAAAGAAGGACTGAAGATAGAGCTTGCATATGGCAGCATTTATAATATGGCATATTTATTGAGTAGTTTTCCCCTAGGTACCTGACACTATACTGGGACTTACTCATTTCTCACAATAGTCCTGTAGTGGGCACTACTAGTAACCCATGGTCCAGATGAGGACCTTGGAGAGACAGTAACCAAGCCACTTGCTTAAGGTCATAGACCTATCATCAACATGAAACTGGATTCAAGCCCAGAAACTGTGAATAGCAGCCTTGTTCCCAAGCTCTGTTTCTGATTAACATTGTTGGAGCAGAAGGGCAGAGGGTGTGGTAATGAATATGTGATGTTAAGAGTCCGAAGATCCTGGTTCTATGTGGGTGATTAATCTTTTCAAACCTTGGCTACTTATTTGTAAAATCTGAATGCCTATTGTGAGAATTCATGATATTTTAAAAGGGGAAAAGTTACAGTATATCTTCATGTGTATAGCAATCCTTACCTCCAGTTCTTATTTCTCTGGTCTGATATTCTAAGATCTACAGAGAAGGAAATTTTCTACACATGGACCTTATTTTGAGAAGACAGAGCTCTTTACTCATGACATGCAATTTACAATATCAATTTTTATTACGTTTTAAAAATTAGCATATAGAGTAATGGGTTTTAACATGGCATTTTCACACATGGTTTGCATTTGTTGACTCTTCCTGACTTTTGTTCTCCCTCACTGCGCCTGGTGCCCCCCTTCTCCCTCCACAGCCCCCCATGGATTCTATTGCCCTCTTCCCTACCTTAAGACCTCTTTCTCCCCTTCGTGCTTCCCCTCCTAGTCTTATGACACTGGTTTAAGATTATCAACTGATTATAATCCTGTGTTTTCTTTAGTAAGTTGAAGTTCTCTTAACAATAGCAACTTCCCATGAAGGACCTTGCTCTGGATATCAAGAAGCCAGGACTCATGTTGGTTACAGGTTGAAGGAAGTGACAGCCAGGCAGCTGATCTGAATCTCAGTTCATTGTGGTTAGGAAAATAAATGATGGAGTGGAATTGTGAAGGTTTCTGCTGGATTATAGAAAACGTGATAATGAAAGTAGCTTTTGAATCCTATGGAACTAATAATGTACAACAGGGAGGTTTCTGTAGTTAAAAACCTTCAGGTGAGCACTTCCTTTACTTGATTGGATACTAATTATGTATTAATTCTCACGTTAGAGAAAAATCTCCTCGATATTAAGAAGTTTAAGAACTGCCAAAGTCAAATGGTATTATGAAAAACTAATTAAAACAATCAAAAGGTACTGTAGATCAAAACTCATTCAGTGATACACTTCAGGTTTATGGATTTTCTTATAAATTTTTCTCAGATTGGATTAGGAAACAGAATCCACTGAAATGCTGTCTGTAAGAAACACATCTTACCTTCAAGGACAGGCACCACCTTAAAGTGAAAGGATGGAAAAAAATATTCCAGGGGCTGGAGAGATAGCCTAGTGGTTAAGAGCACCGACTGCTCTTGCAGAGGACCCGGGTTCAATCCCCAGCACCCACATGGCAGCTAAGAACCATCTGTAACTCCTATTCCAGGAGAACTCCAGTTCCAGGGTAATCCAACACCCTCTTCTGACCTCCACGGCATTGCACGACACAGGTTCACAGACCTACATGCAGACAATACATTCATACACATACAAAAATAAATAAAATTAAAAAAGAAGAGATAATAGATTAAAGGTAAAGCACAAGTGAATGATCTAACACTACAGCTAAAAGCACTTGAGAGGCAACAACAGATGAGCCCTAAATGCAACAAACAGGAAGAAATAACAAAAATCAGAGCAGAAATAAATGAAATAGAAATAAAGAAAGTAATACAAAAAAATCAATGAATCCAAAAGTTGGTTCTTTGAAAGAATAAACAAGATATGTCTGTATATCCCAAATTTAATTGGCTATTAGCTCTGTCCTTGGAGGAATAACCCACGGCTGATGCCACAAGCTTACATCCTGTAATGGTTAGGAGATGTTATAAACCACACGAAGACCCTGTCATAATTAACAGAACAAAATGTAATTCATGGATTAACATACCATCCAAACATCTGTGTCTATACCTAAGTAACCTACCATAACAATTAGTAATGTTTAAATACCTATATATCTAACTGCACGTGCTTCATTAGTAGGTTCGAAAGGCTATATATTATACTGTTTAAATAACTATATATCTAATTGCATGTGCTTCATTAGTAGGATTGAAAGGTTATGCCTGGACAAGCTGGCAGCCCATGAAAGAAAACAGCCAGAATTGACTAGAGACCAAGACAACAGCTCCAGAGAAAGTAGACTGTTTTGCTTCTCATCCACCTGTGCCCCTTTTCTAAGCCTAGGGGAAAAAATCTGCAGAGCGGGGGCGTGGTAGAATGAGGGCTGCGAAATTGGGGTGAAATGGTGAAACTACAACAATATAGATGGACACTGACACTCAATTGATCAACTGTGATTTGAGACATACAGCCCCCCTGCTGGATGGTGGGAACCTCCATTGAGCTGTGTGGGCTTTGGGCACAAACTGCTCCGCAAATTGGTTTTACATGAAGGATGTTTAGTCAATTTTTTCCCTTTTTTTTTTTATGTAAAAAAAATGAAAACAACTGACGACCTTATTAAACATCTGTTGTCTATTCCAAAGTAAACGTACCATAACAATAAGTACTGTTTAATACCCTCCTAATATATCTAATTGTTGATTTCATTATAGGGGATCCCGAATAGGCTATATTTAATACGTTTAACACAACTATTATACTAAAATGTCATGTGCTTCCATTAGTAGGATCGTAAAGGTTAGCCTGGACACAGCTGGCAGCCCATGAAAGCAAACACCAGAATTGGACTAGAGACCAAGATCATCAGCTCCAGAGAAAGTAGAGTGTTTTGCTTCTCAATACACCTGTGCCCCATTTCTAAGCCTAGGTAACAATCTGCAGAAGAGGGGACGAGGTAGAATGTAAGGGCTGCGATTGGGAGTGAATGGTGAAACTACAACAATGTAGATCTTGGACACTCATTTGAAGTCAGCTCGATTGAAACATTACATAGCCCCCCCCCCCCCCCCCGTGGATGGTGGACCATGAGGTTGGTTTGGGCCAACTCTTCATAACTGCTTGCAAATTGGTTTTACATGAGAGTACTTGTACTCACAAATTTCACTTATGTTTTAAACAAATAAAAATCAAAACAAAACAAAACAAGCCGAGAAGAAAGATGCAAAAAACATTATGGCAGAATGCATGATTCGATGTGGTAGGGGTGGTGGTGGGGGAGGGAAGGGGATAATGAAGAATGGAAAAGATAAAAAAACAAAATAAAAAAAATTAAATAAAAACAAAAAAAAAAAAAAAAACAACAAAAACAAGAAAGATTCGAACACAGAACAAGTTATTGGAAATAAAAAGTATATGGGATGGAGGGGTGGGGTGGGGGGAAGGGAAGGAATATGCGATATATGCGAACTGACTTGGTAATATTGGATAGTGAATAATACACATAAAGCATCCAATAATAAAAAAAGAGAAAAAAAAAAAGAAAAAATTTTTTTTAACATAACAATTTAAAGATCTACAATGGAAAAAGAAAAAGAGAAAAAAAAAAAAAAACAAATAGACAAAAATGAGCCTGTAATAACAAGAAAGAAGGAACAACTCAAATACAATACAATCCAAATGTGAAAAGGTGAAATAGTCATTCAGACGGACAAGGAATAAAGATCCAGAAAATATATGGGAATACTAAGAACTATACTCTATCCAAGTTCTGAAAACCTAGAAGAAATGGAAGAATATTTGAAACCTGGAATAACACCAAAGCTCAACAAAGAAGAGATCGAGCAGCTAAACAGACCCAAATCATGAAGAAATTGAAGATGTAAAAGAAACCTCCCAACTAAAAAAGCCCAGGCTCAGACAGTTTCAAGGCCAGAATTCTATAAAAACTATTCAAAAAGACCTCAAACCATTATTACGAAATTTGGTTTAGCAGAGATGCAAACAAGGGAAATTTCTCCCAATCTTCCTTCTATGAAATCATCACTCTATTACCAAAAACCAGGAAAAGATACAACTCAAAAAATGGAAACTATAACCCACTCGTTTAATGAATAGGATGCCAAAAGTTCTACAACCTGGCAAAATTGCATACAGACTCACATAAAAAGATCATCACATTGTGACCAAGTTTGGATTCAACCATAGATGCTGGGATGGTTCAACATACGAAAATCAATAAAGCATAATCAACACCATAATGAAATGAAGACCAAAACACCACATCATCATCCAGTTGATGCGAAAAAAAAAAAAAAATTGAAAATCCGCATCCCTTATGCTTAAAGATCCAGAAGGAAGACTGGATGGAGGGATCATTCTGCTTCAATGTAATCAATACCCAATACAGGAAACACCACAGCCAACTATCATCTAATGAATGGGGAAATGACAGAAACAATTCTTAGGCAAACTCGGCAGGCGCCCCTGTCACCACTCCTCTTTCAGTGCTTGAAAACTTGCTGGGGCAATAAGGCAAGAAAAGGAAATTAAAGGAGTACTCAATTGGGCAAAGATGAAGTCAAACTATCCATTTGCGTGATGATAATTGTTTACTTTTAGTGATGATAAAAACTCCACCAGAAAACTCCTAGAAATGATTTAACAGCTTTCAAGCAAAAGTGGCAGGATACAAAATTAACCTTAAAAAAAATCAATGCCTTCTTTACACCAACCAACAAGCACACTGGAGAAAGAATTCAAGGAGGGACCTTCCCACTCACAATAGCCTCAAAAACATAACATACGTAGGAACAACAAGCTCACCAAAGACCCCAAAGATTTCTACAACAAAAAATTTTACACCCCTGAAAAAAGGGAATTGACAGAAGATGACATCAGAAGATGGGAAAAAACCTCCCATGCTCATGGGATCTGGGGGGAAAATTAACATTGTTAAAAATGTCCATTCTACCAGAAAAAACTCTTGTTGTATAGATTTTAATGCAATTCCAATCAAAAAATCCTCAAGAGTTTCTTCAACAGGCTTGGAAAAAAAAAAAACAGTCCTTAAATTCATTTGGAAAAAACAACAAAGACCCCCCAAATAGCCAAAACAACTCTGTGTACTTGAAAATAGCTACACAGGGGGGTGGATCTCCTTACCAGACTTCACACTATACCCACAGGGCTATAGTACTAAAAACAGCCTGGTACTGGCACAAAAACAGACCTGTGTTGACCAATGGAAACAAACCTTGAAAGATCCAAAACTGATCACATACAATTTCAGCCATCTCATTCATATTTGACAAGGGGCCAAGGAGCCACAGTGGAGAAAAGACAAGCATCTTCAGCAGTAGTTGTTGGAAAAACTGGTCACCACTTGTAGAGAATGAAATTAAACCCCTACCTCTCGCCCTGAACAAAAATCAACTCCAGATGGATTAAAGACCTCAACATGAAACCCCAAACTCTGAAGGCAATAGAATAAAAAAGTTAGCAGCAGACTACAAGACATAGGCATATGAAAAGACTTCCTAAATCAGACAGCAGCTGCACATGAATTAAGGTCGACAATTGACAAATGGGACCTCATTAAGCTCAAAAGCTTCTGTACATCAAAAGAAACAATCAAGGAAGTGAAGAAAAATCCCACAGAGTGGGAGGAAACCTTCACCACAGATATATCTGACAAAGCATTGATTTCCAGAATATATAAACTACTCAAAATACAAAGAAGAAAGAAAAGAAATGACCCACTCAATAGATGGAGCAAAGAGCTGAACACAGACTTCACAAGTGAGGAATTAGATATGGCTGAGAAACACCTTAAGAAGTGTTCAACATCACTAACCATTAAGGACATGCAAATCAAAACCACTTTAAGATATCATCTTACTCTAATAAGACTGGCTAGGATCAAGAAAACAAATGATACCAAGTGCTCAAGAGGTTGTGGGGAAAGGGGAACACTCATCCACTGCAGGTGGGAATGTAAACTCATACAGCCACTATGGAAAGCAATATGGAGAGCCCTTGGAAGACTTGGAATGAACTTGCCACCTGACCCAGCCATACCACTCCTGGGAATGTACCCTCAAGACTCACCCCACCGCAGAGATACATGCACAGCCATGTTTATTGAAGCTCTCTTCACAATAGCAAGGATCTGGAACCAACCCAAATGCCCCTCAACTGATGAGTGGTTAGAGAAAATGTGGTACATTTACACAATGGAGTTCTATGCAGCAGTAAAGAAAGATCACATCATGAGCTTTGCAGGAATATGGCTGGAGCTAGAGGACATCATGCTGAGCGAAGTAACACAGTCCCAGAAAATCAAACGAAGAATGGTATCCCTCATCTGTGGATGCTCGTGCCAATTACCTAGTTATTAAGTATTTCTTGTGCATGGCCCCTTGAGCTTTTGTCCAGCAGTTGGGAGTGATGCATATTGGAAACAACAACAACAACAACAACAACAACAACAACGGAAGGGACTGCATCAAAGAACTGACTCAGTGAATTTCTGCTCAAAACAGTCAAAATCCACATGGAGAATATTGAGAAAGACTGAGAAAGAGATGAAAAGCATGTTTGGCAGAATGCATGAGGTCTGGCAGGGTGTGGGGATAGGGTGGGGGACACGGGTCTAGATTTGATAAAAAATATAAATAAATAAATAAATAAATAAAATTTTTCTCAAATGAGAACTATGGGCAAATATTGAAGTTAGTTAAAGATATGCATGCTGAATGGTTTAGGAACAAAGTGCATTTGCGCTATAATTTTCTTTGGAATGCATAAAATATATGAACTTATAGATGGGTAGAAGGAGGGGTAAAGAAGTAAAAAGACCAAAAAAACCCAAACCAGCGGGTGTGGTGGCACACGCCTTTAATCCTAGCTCTTGGGAGGCAGAGGCAGGTGGATCTTTGTGAGTTCAAGGCCAGCCTGGTCTATAGAGTGAGTTCCAGAACAGCTGGGGCTACAGAGAGACCCCATCTCTAAAAGACCAAAAATACAACGAAATATATGAAAATATTAATAATATAATAAAAGTCATAGGTATGATTTTTATTTGAGCATTTCCTGGAGAATTTTTTTCTGTAAATTTGATCCTTACAATGAAATGCTGAGGGAAAAGGCAGTTTGTCTAGTGATTGAAATATGGAAGTAAGTGAGGTCTGGTAGTACATGCCTTTAATCACTTCACTCAGGAGGCAGAGGCAGGTGGATTTCTGTGAGATGGAAGCCAGCCTGGTCTCCAGAGCAAGTTCCAGGCCAGCTGAGGCTACAGGGAGACCCTATCTCAAGAAAACCAAACCAAACCATAGAACTAGGGAATAGCCTATTTTGCTAACTTGAGGTTTAGTCAAGTAACTTTGTATTTATGACTCTATTTACTCATTTATAAAAATGGGCATAGTGACACTTTAATCTCATGTGGTTGAGGACTGAGTAAATTAGTATTTGTAAAATTCTTAACTGTAGGGGAATGCCAAATTTATTAGATAACATTTTGGAAAATTATCTTATTTATGGAGTTATTGATGGGGAAACAGATTATACTGACATTTCTTCCCCATAAAGTTCTCAAGAACATAGAACTTTATTAGTACTTGTTGACAGGCCTGTGCTTCTGAGGGATTAGCCAGCTTCTTTCTAATCCAGGCATATTTTATTTTCTACTAAGAAGGAATAAGAATGATTATATTTGATATCTGTTTTCATTTGATCCAAAAAGTTCAACTTTCTTAAGGGTTATTCCTTGTTCCTAGGAACAAGCACTGTGTGCATATCCATATTAGAGCATTAGGGTATTTGGCCACACAAAATGATCTAGTTACAGTGATTTTTACAAGGTAACATGTCTTTTCCTTTTCTTCTCTTCCCTTCCTCTCTCCCTCTCTCCCTCCCTCATCTTTCTTTCTCCCTTTCTTCCTCCCTCCCTCCCTCCCTCTCTCCCTCCCTCCCTCTCTCCCTCCCTCCCTCCCTCCCTCCCTCTCTCCCTTCCTTCCTTCCTTCCTCCCTCCCTTCCTTCTTTCTCTCCTTCTTCTTTGACTGATTCTCACTCCTTAGCTCAGACTGGCCTTGAAATCCTAGTCCCCTGGTCTTCAGTTCACAGGTGCTGAAATAACAGGCTTGGGCTACCACTCCCACCTGAAGAAGGGAGTTATTAGTCATCATGTTCTTCAACAAAAGTTATAAAACTTATAATTAACAGCAAGCTGTAAACTTTGATAGTTACAATGAAGTGTATGCATCACACAGCAAGGAATTTTTTTTTTTCGGTCTTACTATTTCTTGCAGAGGACTGGACTTCAGTTCCCAGCACCCATGATCATGGCTCATGACTGCCTGTAACTCCAGCTCTAGGGGAATCTGACATCCTTTTATGGACTCTGGGAGCATTTTCCCAGTTGTTTATGTGGATGTACCCAATATGCATATGCACAGGCACACAGAAACACATACACACAGAGACACAATTAAAAATAAAATAAATCTTTAAGAAATTAAGACAGCCTCCTGGTGCTTACATTGTGTTTCTACACTGACTGTACAGAAGGAGGAGGCAGAGCAAACCAACTCCATGCATACCTCAGCCTAGGCCACTGTGCCTGGTCTGTATTGTGAATGGGGAGACATGGGGAAAAAAAGAAATGAAGACTTTAAATGGAACTTTAGTGGGGGGAGTGAGGGAAAGGGATGGACTTGAGTGTGTCTTGGGGGATTGACAGTTGGGAACCCCTGGCTTGTGCTTGGGTATGGGAAGAGGGAAGGCAGGAGTCTAGGAGTCTCTCCCCTGGCTCTGTTACCCTTGGGGGTGGGGTGAAGGACTCTGCCCAAAACAGCAAGTCTCTGCAGGAAAAAACTTTGGAAGGACTGAGAGAAAGATGCAAGACATGTATGGCAGAAGGCATGAACAGGGGTGGGGTGGGGGCAGGGAGAGGGGAATGTATCCAAATTGGACTGAAAGATAATGAAGGAAATGCACAATTCATCAATAAAAGTATTAAAAAATACTGTTTTAAAATAAAAAATGAATAAAATCTCCTTAATGTATGAGTTAATAGAAGGCAGCCAGATTCACAAGAATTTTACTCACTAGTAAACAAAGATTTAATCAAGACTCTCCTTTCAAAAAGCTATCCTGCCAAATTAAATTTATGTGTGAAAAGAAAAGCCAAATAGGATTAAATGAGAGATTTCAAACAACAGAAGAAATGAATTTTTCTTGTTCATTCCACAAATGTTCCTTGCTCTATAGTGAGGGAAAAGGTGTTGAGATCTAGGGAGAGAAAGTGCAAACATCATGGGTGGGAAAATGCAAAGAGAGGCTAGGTCAAGAGACAATCTGGGGCTGGACACATGGCTTAGTGGTTAGAAGCAATCACTGCTCTTGCAGAAGTACTAGCTTCAGTTCCCAGCACCCATATGGTAACTCTAGTTCCTTCTTCTGACTTCCATGGGCATTGTATTACATGGATGTACTTACATGCATGCAGGAAAAACACTCATACAGAAAAATAAAAATAATAAACACATCTCTAGTTTAAGAATTAAGCATATTGTTCTCACACCAAAGAAAATGATATAAAACAAAATAAAGCAAATATTTACATCAGAAAGCAAGTTATCATTATGCAAACCCAAGAGCAATAAATGGTCAAAGCAAACTCTTTCCTCAAAATGTAAAAGTACTGGAAATAGATATGAAAGGATGAGTTATATGGATTTTAAAGAAAGCTAATGTCCACATACCCAGTTTCCACTGCTGCTTCATAAACCACCACTATATTTAAAGCAACCACTATTTATTTGCTCAGGAAACAGATGAAGCCTGTACTGTCCCAGAGCTCAGAAGAATCAGCTGGAAGACACAGACCCCCGGGATACAGGATCTCCCTCAAAACTAGCTCACTCACATGGTGGTAAAGTTGATGAGGCATCTCAGGAACATAGCAAGGGGGTTTATTTTCTTTCCACTTGGGCTTCACCCTATCTACTCGGGTTCCTGCCAAAAAAAAATGTTGCCTAAGTTCCAAGAATGACTTTTCTAAGAAGCTTAAGCATCAAGGGTTATTGAGGTAAGTCTTTAAAATAGCAGATTGTCCCTAAATCATATTGTATTGGCTACATACGCCAGATTCAAGAGAAATATCATAAGATTCTGCCTCTCGACAGAACATGTCACAAAGGATTTACATTTACTTTTTATGCATCATGTCACACGTCTAAGATATCAATCTTATCAGAAAGTATTGTACACAGTGGACCAT
This sequence comes from Rhizomys pruinosus, assembly GCA_009823505.1. NCBI lineage: Eukaryota > Metazoa > Chordata > Mammalia > Rodentia > Spalacidae > Rhizomys > Rhizomys pruinosus. The sequence continues at coordinate 279,375 of VZQC01008980.1, read as the reverse complement.
GGATCAAGGGAGACCATGTACCCTTGTAGCAAGCTTCTGAAAATGTGGGGCATCCTGTGCCAGGAGGCTTATCTTTAGGGCTCCCTCTGGAGTTAAATCTGTGTCCACGTGACTCAAGCTCACTAAGATGTCAATGTTCTTTAACTCAGAACTGTTCAAAGTGAAGTGTGTAGGGGTGAGTTCATTGCCACAGTGTGTCCAGGATTGGACAGTGTTGTGTAAAGACAACTCTAATATCTGAGTTGGATATCATTTCTGAAAATAACCTCAAATTTTCATTCAGAACCAAAAAGCTAGGAAGCAAACAACTCACAAACCTGTAACTCATATTAATGCCATCCTTGAATGTTGAATGCTCTTGACTTCTTTGGGGTGACAGTAATGAATCTCACCCTACTATTGTTTTGTGTTTAGAGAGGCAGTGTGAATTCAGGAACAAAACCATGAGATTTAGGATTGGATAAACCTAAATTTCAAACTTTGTTTTGATTATTTCTTTTTAAAGAATTATTATTTGGGGCTGGAGAGATAGCTCAGCAGTTAAGAGCACCAACTGCTCTTGCAGAGGACCCGGGTTTGATTCCTAGCACCCACATGGTGGCTAAGAACCATCTCTAACTCCAGTTCCAGGGGAATCCTACACCCTCTTCTGACCTCCGCAGCCTTGGATGAAATGGGTGCACCTACCTACATGCAGACAGTACACTCATACACATAAAAACATAATAAATAAAATAAATCTTTTAAAAAAGAATTATTTTTTTATTTTTTAAGAATTATTATTTTTTATTTCATGTGTATGGGCACATGCCTACATGGATGTAAGAGTAACCATTCTGTGAAATGCCAGCGAGGTTGGAAGAGTGAATCAGGTTCCCCTGGAATGGATGTTAGCTGCCATGTGGGTCCTGGCAATCGAACCCAGGTCCTCTGCAAGAACAGCTAGTACTCTTTACTTCTGAGCCATCTCTCCAGCCCCCTGTTTTGATTCTTATAAGCTGGTGACCTTGATTAAGCTTTCTGTTTCTTCACTGATGAAATAGGTCAACTAATAACTAGTAAGAATACACTGTGATAATAGATATGAAACACTTAGAATGACTGGTACTTTGAAAGAGCTTAATACATGCTAGAGAATATTATAATTATTTTGTTGGTCATCTTGCAACACTTTTAACTATAGAATGATGCACACTGGAAATTGTAGCCAGGTGTTCACGGACACTCTGCTTACAATGAGACTATAAGTCTTTTCTTTTCTTCCATATCACTGATACCTTTTATAACTGGCATATTTAGTCCTTAAAACAATGTTCTCTAGGCGATTTAAATGAAGAGCAGATAATATTAAAGGGCCTGGATAGTTTTAGGGAGTATAAGAACATTGGATCATGGTGATGTACTTGAATTTATGTCCTAGTTTTTTTCTAGCTCTGTGACCTTGGAGAATTTATTTCTATCTTCAGTTTCCTTATCTATACAGAAGTGGAAACAAATATCCACTTGGCAGTACTCTCAAATCAAGTCAGGCAAGTTCTGTCTAATGACCAGCATTTTTATTTGTGAGTTTTACCATTAGTATTGTGGGTTGGTGTAAATAATTAAATTATTAAAACTGAATTTCAAACTGATTTTGTCCTTTATGGACACAAAATAGAAAGTGGATTTTTGTTTCCCTGTGGTTCTGATTCATTCTCTCTCTCTCTCTCTCTCTCTCTCTCTCTCTCTCTCTCTTCCCTCTCCCTCTCCCTCACTCTCTCTTTTTGTCTTTGTCTTAACTTTATATTTCCATTTATGCTTCTTTTATATCATTTTCTCATTGGTGTCTTTGGCTTTAGACATTTTCTGTATTGTTTTCGAAATGCCTTTATGTATTGAGAAATTTTCATCTTTCTTGGCCTGCAGTTTTCCTTTTGGTTATTTTGTGGGAGAGTTTTTATTTTATTTTTGTCATGCAAAAAGAAATGCTTGATTTTATTCTGACAAACTTTCAACCTCTTCTTTTGTGGATCTTGGCTGTTATGCTATAGTTAGAGAGACCCTAAGTATTATTTTAAAAATCTATGCTTCTTATTAATTGTATGATTTATTTTAACAATTACATATAAATGTTCTATCTGTTCATTTGTGATATAAATTCTCTATTTTTATCATAGCATAACATATTGATAGTGCTAAGTACTCTGGAATATTATCATTTAAAATCACTTTTCTATTTATTTTTTCTTACTAATTTCACACATATTTTTAAAGAGAACTAAAAATATTTTATTTATTTACTTTTATTTTATGTATATGAGGGTGTTACCTGCATGTATATAAATGTACCCATGCCATGCAGTGCCTGATCCCCTGGAATTGGAGTTAGGGATGGTTGTTAGCAGCCAGATGAGTGTTAGGAATTAAACCCAGGTTTTCTGCAAGAACAGCTGGTGCTCTTAATCTTTTACCCATCTCTCCAGCCCCTACTTTTCCACATATTTTTTTAATTTTTACTTTTTATTTATTTATTTTTTTGGGGGGGGGTCTTTTTCAGACAGCGTCTCCTTGTAGCCCCAGCTGTTTTGGAACTCACTCTGTAGACCAGGCCTTGAACTCACAAAGATCCACCTGCCTCTGCCTCCCAAATTCGAGGATTAAAGGCGTGCATCACCACGCCTGGCCCAGATATTTTTAAAAAGCCATTAATCTGGATTAAGGGATATTTTGCTTAATAGAATCTCATGGAAGTTACAGACTACCACAGGCAAAATTGACAAAATTTCATCTTCTCCTTTATATCAATATTATGTGGGGTTCTTTTTATTCTAGTTCTCTTCCATTTCCCTCAGTATAATTTTACTCCTACCTTTAAGTTAATCTTGACTTTATTTTCAACCCTATTACTATGTTCTTTTTATTCTGGTACATTTGTAAAGGGGTTTTTCCTGACACTATATTGTATAATTGATTTTTATTCAGTATCTTTTATGATGCCTTATGCCACATAGAGTTTTAAATTACTTATATTAAAATTTGCTAATCTTTTCTGAGTGCAAAGGTGAGAAAACATTGTCATGATATTTAAGTTGACACATTCCTTTTCTTCTTTGCTAATTCCGTGGGTAAGCTTTGTTTATATTGCTTAATAGGGTAATCTACTCTTTAGCGATTATATTATAATCACCTGAACCTTAAGTGTAGTCTATATGGCTCAGGCGTGATGGGCTGTTTCCAAAGGTGGTGACAGCATCCCTCTAATACCTACCTGGAATTATTTTTCATTATGACTGCACAGTTCTCTCTGTTAAGCTTCACAGTCTATCTCCTTCCTGTGCTTCTGGCTCAGATATTCTTTTCTCCAGTTTCCAAGGGGATCCACATTTCCATCTGAGATTAGTTCCCTAGTGTCCTTGTCTTCTGAGCTCTTATCAGAATCATACATAACCCTCTAATTACAGTATCATAGGCTTTTCTAGCCTGCTCCTTCACATTCTTCTAACATGGCCTATCACCAAATTATAAAGCAGTTTAGATATTTACAGGTATAGTTATAATTATGAATTCCCTTCTCAGTAATTTATGTTTTGGTCAGTTTCCAATTACCGTAATAAAAGTTTTTGAACTAGATACTTTTATAAAGAAAAGAGATTTATGGAGATAACAATTCTAGGTGCCCAAGGATACAACACCAGTATCAGCCTAGATTTGATGAGGACCTTATGGCAAATGAGGTCTTAATGGTAGGAGTGTATGGAAGAAGAAAGGATCATGTCACTAAACAGGAAGCCAGAGTGAGACTGAGCTTCCAAAATCCTTTCTGTGATCATGACTCCAACTGAGCTAAGGATCCACCATTGGTCTCACGTCTTAGAGATTCCTCCCTTCTCCTATCTTTGCTCTCCTAGGGACCAATCTTGTCACAAGAACTTGTCTGCAATATGTGTCTGCCATGAGACTTTATAGAGGATGAAATAGGGTTTTCGTGGAGGAAGAAATTTCAAAACAATAAAACAGGCAACAGCATGCATAATTTTGGTCATTTTTGGTCAGACTGGCAGTGAGACAAGGAAGCAAAAGGAAGCAAAGAGGCAAAATTTGATAACTGCAGTCTGCTTAGAGTAGACATCATAGAAAATTATAAACGCCATGCTTCCAGATTAAGAGCACTAAGGACCCTCTGGCTTTGATGTGGTTTTATGCTCATGAGAAGGGAAGATCAATTATTTTGGACAATAGTGCTCCAGTAAGGATGAAAGATGGACATATTAGAAGCAAAGAAATGGATTTAATCTGTGATGAAAGCCTGTTTCAGTTCAACTTTAGGGCACATAGGGCTTAAAGGGAGACAAGGGCAATATGATTAAAGTCCACCAGAGGCTCCAGAAAGAAATTCTAGATTATTTCAAGAATCAAAGTGCCTGGCTCTTTGCCAGTGCTGTGGTTGGGGTAGTGAGCCCACATGCTGGAGTCACAGTATTCAAGCTAGGGTGCATAGAACAAAAGGGAGGAGATTCACAAGCAACTCCTTAACAATGTTTACATTTTGTTTGTTGGGCTGGGAATCCTTTTGCTGATAGAATCTTACTGAGTTCTCTAGTATATAAATAGATAGCTGCGCTTGGGTGTGAATGCAAATAAGCAGAAATGAAATACTGAAAAGATCTTTGGAGAGATTGGTAGGGTTTTCAATGCTGTGTCATAGGACCTTAGGCCTGGAGAACACTGTTCTCAGGCTTTTATGAGTTGCTTTTGCTAACAGGCTAAGTTTTTGGTCAACGCCTTGTTTGCCAAAATGCCTGTAGGGTAAAACTTGAACCTAATGATCCTGATAGTAAAGACAACTTTATTCATACTGTGAAGGGAGAAAATAAGTCCTTGCTTGCTTCATTCGGCTATGATCTCAGCAGTTTATTATTTCTGGAAAACATTTATTAAGCTATAACTGAGGCTCTCAGTAGAAGCCAATTTCAACCAGGAAACACCTAACTATATCTTAGCCAACATGCTCAGTGTGGGTCATCAGAAGGAGCCATCAGAATAGGCAATAGCAGCAGAGTTATTTTCAGCTTCTCCTAAAGAATCCTCCATGATTAAGGAGGGTATTATGGTCTTGCAGGCACACTTATACACCTTTAGACTTCAACCTCTTATACAGGAATGGCTGTCACTATCTATTTACCTTTCTGATCTCAAACACTAGAATGCAGTTATAAAATCAAGATAATACTTTATCTGGATAAATAAAGAAAAAAGCAGTTTTGAATGGATCTATGCTCAGATAAGAATCTTGAGAATCAGAATGACCTAGAAGGTATGTAGTGGCCAGTGAAATAGATAAGCGAGGTCAAGGGGAAATTTGGGCAGCTGTCTGAATGGGTATTTAATGATGAATAATAGGTGGGTAGTAGGTAATACCACGAGTTCCTTTGTGCATTTCTCCCCATCCTGCTGTAGCTTTCAGATAGTCAACAGAGTGAGGTTAAACCTTCGGTTTCTAGTAGATGCTTCCTAATGACTTTGCTAAGAGAGGGATATGAATGGGAGGGGGGTGGGCATTTTATCACATAAGTCAGGCTCTGGAGTTCTCCCTGCACCTCCCAACTAGACCCATGAATTTGATTCACTGTAGGTCTGGGCACGGCCAGCCCCATCTATCTTGGAAGCTTAGCACCTTTTACCTGGCAGATGCTGGCTCCCTGGGGTGACTGAGGGAGTGGAAGATTGCATGGGATTTTATGCATAATTTCCCATTTCCCAACAGGGAGGTTGCTTGTCTGTCTACTTGTTTGTCCTTACGGCAGTTTAGCTCACCCTGCTGCTCCGAGGAGGGTGAACTGGCAAGGGATGGAAAGAGGACAACAGCCTTCATTCATAAACCCCATAGACTCAGGACATTCTTTTGAACTCTTTCTAGTGTTCCTCTTCCTCAATATGTGTCCTACAGTAGTAGGAACAAAACCAGGAAAAAAAAGTGTGAAATGAAAAACATTTACAAGTGTGCTTTAAAGATGTTGCTTTGGTATCAGTGTGCAGAGCTTGTAGAAAGTGACGCTTTTTGAAGTGTTTGGAGAAAGATCTGTCTGTGATGCCAACTTTCAGAGCCTCTGGGTTCAAAACTGTGAGCCGTGGCAATGCTCTGTTAAACACCCAGAAGAAGTCACTTCTCAACCGGAGAGGCATTTCATAGGCACGAGGGATTGTAGTCTACCACTTAACCCCAAAAGGCTTACTTTCACTTCCTCTTTTTCCTCTGAAGCATAAAGTATAGCAGGTCTCTCAGTGGACTGAAATTTCACTGAAGAGCTTGATCTTTTACAATTCCCCCCCCCCAAATGCTTGGGATTAAATGAAAAGTTTAGGATTAAATGAAAAGCTTAGGAAGTAGGTCTGTATTTTAGAGCATCCAAGGCTCTGTAAGTCTGTATACGACCTCTCTTGTCTAGAGAAGAAATTCTCCCGTCTCCACATATAAACTTTACAGCAGTCCTGCACACCAAAATATTAACGGAAGTACAGAGTCAAAACAAATATTACACTTCATGAGAGGAACTTTGTTTGAGGTAGACCTGCCTTAAGCAGCTTTGCAAAGAAAAATTGAAATGTTTGGGGCATCCCGATTAAGGATGTAGGATTGTGTCTTACCTGGGCTTCCTTCAGGATTCCGTTCTTCATGCAGTTTCTGCTTTGAAAGTCATTGCTCTGTGCCTTCCGATTGTGAAGAGTCCCATTGCAAACAGCAGCACCTCCAGGATTAGCCATTTGTGGGAAGAGTTGGAGCCTGGCAGCTTCTCCTTCAGAGGTCTCCTGGAGTTTTAGTTTTCAAGTAACTGAAGGGATGAGATAAAGTACTTCGGGGCTGAACCTTTAAAGGAATCCTACCTGTCAGGCTTTTCCAGAAGAAGAGCCACAGCCTATCTTTGACCAGATCTTTACTTGTTACCTTTCTACTCCTCAACTCCAGTCACGCTGTGGATTCCATGGTAACAAACCTGCTTCTGAAACTACAAAGGGAATTTGCCCTGCTAGCGCCTCTTGGAGGCCAAAGAAACTTGGGGACGGAAAAAGCCGGTGGCAAACTGTAAGGAGGCGGGCTGAGGGTGGAGAATCTTTTAAAGACATACACAGCATGCTCATGGAATTCACAGTACTGAAAGACTAGTTACGCAGTTTTTCTCTTTTCTCCCCTTCCATTTGCATATAATTACATTTTTAAAAATGTAAACTAAGCACAAAGTCAAGATTTCTTTTTGCTAGAACATAACACTCAGAAGTGATTGCTGAGTGTTCAAGAGATAAGGGAATGGGGAGTTACTGGGTGAGGAGTACAGAATTTTAGATGTGATGGATCACTGCTGCACAGCAATGAGAATGCAGGTAACACCACTGAGCTGTCCAATTAAGGTAATTAAAATGGTAATTAAAATGACATAACAGAGTATTAATCCATCAAGAATTCAAGACAGAAATCTGAGGAACAGAATTGATTTCTCATTGGGAATGAATTCTTTTACATGTACTATTTTTTTTAGCTTTTATTTATTTTCATATGTGTATGAATGTACTGTCTGCATGTAGGTCCGTGCACCCGTGTCGTGCAATGCCTTGGAGGTCAGAAGAGGGTGTTGGATTGCCCTGGAACTGGAGTTAAAGACCGTTCTCAGCCGCCATGTAGGCAAGAGCAGTCGGCGCTCCTAACAGCTAGGCCATCTCTCCAGCACCAGGAAATGAATTGTTTTTATCACATGATCCGAGGCATCCTTTACCTTCTTTATGCCTCAGTTTATCTACCTGTAAAGGGGGACAGTGTTTTTGGCGAATTAGTGTCTGATGGGCAGTAGGAAACAGCGCTTGGATTTGGATTTGTTCCTGACTCTGTTGTGAGGCATCTGGTGATCATAGGGTCCCAGTCCAGGAACACTTCTGGTTAACTGCTATCAATAGAACAATCGTCAGACATCTGTTCTCTTTACCATTAAAGAACATCGTGGTTTGTCAGCTAATGTCATTTACAGCCTGTTGAGTCTTTCTGAGCCTACTTTTGTGTTTTTTTCCTTTTTTGAGATCAGGAAACCATATTCCAATGTAAAAGCCTTAGAAGCAAAGTTCTTTCTGGGCTATGGTGGCGGGTCCCATACTATGGAGGTGGAGGCAAGGGGATTCTACTTTTAGGACAATTTTAACTACATAGTTAGTTCCAGGCCAGCTGAACTACACAGTGAGACCTTTTCTTAACTTCTCTGAACTTGTCTTCCTTCCCTCCCTCTCCCCCACTGTAGTTCTTCCACTGAATACAATAAAAACTAAACTCTCTGTTCTTGAGATGGGTCATAGAACCCAAAGAAGCTTTCCACGAGGCAACCCATAAAACCTAAAATATATTCCTATATTTGTTGTTTCAGAGTTAATCACAAACTCTCTGATCACTCTGTATGATAGCAGATCATAGGACTCTCTTTCAGAAGGGGTCTTGTCTCATACCTGAGAGGAAATATTCTCTACAAGGAGACCAAGAAGAATATGAATAGACAGGTCTTGCTAAGTTTCCCAAATGAGTATGAAATGGATAGTCTGAAGATGAACAGGGTATCTTGAGTCACCCATCTGATTGTTCCCGTGCCATATAAAGCTATAATTTACCACACTAGTTACATTTTTTTTTGTTAGTTGGCTGCGGTTTATATTGTCTTTTAGTGTAGAGATATCCATCATGAACAGGAAGGGGATTTAACTCTCTTCTGCCCACTTAATATCAAGTATTAGATATTAAGTGCCTAGAAAAGAATATATCAGGTCCAGCGTTGTGGTGCACGCCTTTAATCCTAGCACTTTGGAGGCAGAGTCAGGTGGATCTTTGTGAGTTCAAGGCCAGCCTGGTCTACAGAGTGAGTTCCAGGACAGCTGGGGCTACAGGGAGACCATGTCTTGGAAAAAAAATACCAAAAAGAATATATTTATCAGCACAATAAATGCACATGAACAAACAGAACAAAACAAAAATGATAGAAAATGGCACCTATTGCCAGATTCTTGTTTCTTGGCTCTAATTTCTTCTTTTCAAGGTTTGTTTCTCCTCCCAAATGCAGTTATATCCAGAAGAGGTGATCACAATGCCAATGTGACCACAATCCATGGGTCCCCATTTTTCCTACCGCCAGATGGATAAGATAGGGTCTTGGGCAAAGCGATGATACAGTTAATCCCAAGCTTGCCAGCAGTTTGTTTCCAGCCCAGGTTTATTATCTCTCCCAATCACTGCCATTGGAGCAGAATGAGCTTTTTGCTGGTCTCTTTCTTCTGGGCCTGTTTATAGTCAGGTTATGAGGTAAATCTTTGTTGGCTTATTTCCTACTGAAATTTACATAACAGAGAGATAAAGAAGTAGGAGAAAGTACATAATATTGTTGGCCTGACCAACTCTTTCATATAACTTGAGAAAACAAAGTGAAAATATTGCATTATTTTGACTGAGTTCTATTTTTCTGTACAGAATTGGTAATGATATTTTTTATATTTGTTGCTAGATACTGAACCTAGAGCCTCAAGATGGCTATGTGTATGCTGCATGCGTCATGAAACTATATCCACAACCTCTAATACTGTGTTTTGGGTAATGATTTTTGAGATAAAATGAACTAAATTGAACACATTGGATATTTCTTTTGTTCCTTTTTCCCTTTCCTCTTCCACATTCCTTTTTTATTTCTTTTCTCTATCTTTTTTCTCTTCCTTTACTTTCTTTTGATATTTTGTTTTTACTTCAAGGAGACAAAAGCCACACGTAAAGAAAGCATCTAAAAACATAATACTTTTTCTAATCCCATCTACCAAATTTGATAATCACACATAGACCTTTAATCTACTACATGCTTGTGTGTGTGTGTGTGTGTGGTATGTTTATACATGTTTGGAATGCGCATATGTGTGTGGGTACATGCAGAAGCCAGTGGTCAATGTCAGATGTCTTCCTCAATCTCTACTCTCTCTTTCTGAAACAGTCTCTCACTGAACCTGGAGTTCACTGTTTCTGCTCTCTCAGTAGTGGGTTTGTTGTTGTTGATGTTGTTTTGAAACAGGGTCTCCCTAAAGCCCCAGGTGGCCTGGAACTCACTATATAGACCAGGCTGGCTTTACTGTCACAGAGAACTTCCTGTGTCTCTCTACCTCTGGAGTGCCGGGATAAAAGGCATATACCACCATTCCCAGGCCAGTATTGGCTTTTGTGTAGATGACTAGGATTTGAATTCAGGCACTTGTGCTTGCACAGCAAAAGCTTTACTGACTGAGCCATATCCTCAGCCTTCAGTCTTGAAGATCTTCTGTTTTAACTGGCATGTTAAAGTATATGCATATTGCATGCACAAAACTACCTTCGTTCACCACCCCTCAATATCAGAATTTGCCATGAATATAATCTGCAGTGAATCACTGCTTTGCATCTTCTCCAGTAAAAATAAATGTGAAATTCAATTTACTTGAAAGGCATATTTAGATAGAATGACAACACAAACAACACAAAGCAAGTATTTAACAGGGTTTGGTGTTTCTGAATAGTTAAATGTGTTTCAGGTTAATTAGTAAACTTGATAATTATTTGAATACTGTACTGGTTAGTCTTTGTCACCTTGGCAAAAACTAGAGACAGAACCTCAGTTGAGACATTCTCCTCCATCAGATTAGCTTTTGCATATGTCTATTTTATTGACTGTTAACTGACATAGGAAAACCCAGCCATTGTGGGTTGTGCCATCCCTGGAGATGTGGGCCTGGCTTGTAGAAAAAAACATATCTGAGAAAGTCAGGAAAGCAAGCCAGCATTCCTCCACAGACTCTACTTCAGCTCCTGCCTTCAAGTTTCTGCCTTGAGCTCCTGCCTTGGTTTCCCTTGATGGCCTGTAAGCAAAGGAAACCTTCTCCTCCCCCAGCTGCTTTTGGCCATCTTGTGTTTTACAGTAACACAAAGCAAACTAGAATGAATGTCTAGTGTGCATTCTAGTTAGCAAGTGATGTCAAGTAGCACTGAAATGCTCTGTAATTTTACTAGAGAGACACTGATTTATTACCTTGGAGATGTACAGATCAAGATTCTGGGATAGAGCTTACTGAGCTAAGAAAAGTATGCCATTTATATTTGATCCCTTCTGTAGGCTCTGGGGGGAAATCCACTTTGTTGGGTTTTCTAGCTTTAAGAGGCCACCCAAATCACGTAAGTGTCCTAGGTAGTGTCTCTGTTACTGTGATAAAACACTGATCAAAACTGATTTGGGGAGGAAATACTTTATTTCATCTTACTCTTCCAGGTCACAGTTCATCACTAAGGGAAGTCAAGGAAGGAACTCAAGGCAGGAACCTGGAAACAGGAACTGAAGTAAAGACCATGAAGAAATGCTCACTTCCCCTGACTTGCTCAGATGTTTCCTGTATATCCCAAATTCACCTGCACCTGAATGGTACCTGGAGTTTCCATTGTAACTAAAGCTGTACATTCACCAGTATCCTCTCTTTTGGTCTCTTCAGGGACTTTGACCCTGTCTTGTGGTGCCAAACCTCAGCTTCTGTTTATCACCCTTTCAATCCTACATCTTTGAAGCCACCAAAAACCAGTACCATGTGGAAGACTGTTACACTTTACCAAGTTTGTAATTTTGGTACCATGACCAGCTTGAGACGTGCCCCTTTTGGAGCACAGCTTCTGTGTGCTGACCCTGAGGAAACACTTGACAGAATATTTAGTAGGTCTGTATTTTAGAGCATCCAAGGCTACTTAGTCTGTTTTTTATTTCGCACTCGGTCTAGTTCGAGAAGAAGATTCTCCCCGTCTCCACGTATAAACCCTCTTACAGCAAGTCTGCACACCAAAATATTACCGCGCAAGTACAGAGTCAAGAACACCAATATGTTACACTTTCATGAGGAGCGAACTTGTTTGAGGTAGACCTGCTTAAGCAGCTTTCGCCAAAGCACAAAATTGAAATGTTTGGGGCATCCCGATTAAGGATGTAGGATTGTGTCTTACAACCTGGACGCCCCTTCCTCTCGCCGCTCTCCCGTTTTGTCCCACTCCGCCCCACGCTTTCACTGCCTCTTGAAAGTCTTGCTCCTGTGCTTCCGATTGTTGCAGATCCATTGCAACAGCAGCACCTCCAGGATTAGCCATTTGTGGGAAGAGTTGGAGCCTGGCAGCTTCTCCTTCAGAGGTCTCCTGGAGTTTTAGTTTTCAAGTAACTGAAGGGATGAGATAAAGTACTTCGGGGCTGAACCTTTAAAGGAATCCTACCTGTCAGGCTTTTCCAGAAAGAAATCCACAGCTATCTTGAAGCCAGATTTTATTTGTTACCCAGTTTCTACTCCTCAAAGTTTCAGTCACGCTCTGGTGGATTCTCAATGAGTAAAAAACCTGCTCTGAAACTACAGGAATTTTTGCCTGCTACGCGCCACTGATCTTGGAGGCCAAAGAACACTGGACGAAAAAGCAGGTGGCAAACTGTACAGTGAGGCGGGCTGAGGGTGGATTGAATCCTTTTAAAGACATACCACGCATGCTCTGGAATTCACAAGTAACTGAAAGACTATGTTAACGCCAGTTTTTTCCTCATTTTCTTCAGCCCTACCATTGCATATAATTACATTTTTAAAAATTGTTAAACTAAGCGAAAAGTCCAAGATTTCTTTTTGCTAGAACATAACACTCAGAAGTGATTGCTGAGTGTTCAAGAGATAAGGGACTGGGGAGTTACTGGGTGAGGAGTACAGAATTTTAGTTGTGATGATGCACTGCTGCACAGCATGAGATGTGCAGGTTTACCAGACCAACCCATTGAGCTGTCCAATTAAGGGTAATTAATGGTAAATTAAAATACAATAAAAGTCTCTAATCCTATAAGAAATCAGATCAGAAATCTGAGGACGCAGAAATTGATTTCCTCATTGGGATGGAATATCTTTTTTCATGTACTATTTTTTTTTTAAGCTTTTCTTATATTTTCATATGTGTATTGAATGTACTGTCTGCATGTAGGTCACGTGCACTGTGGTGAACGCTTGGAGGTCAGAAGAGGTGTTGATTCCCTGGAACTGGAGTTAAAAGACCGTTCTCAGACCCACCAATGTGCGACAAGAGAGTGTCGGCGCTCCTAACAGCTAGGCCATCCCTCCAGCACAGGAAAATGAATTGTTTTATCACATGATCCGAGGCATCCTTTACCTTCTTTATGCCTCAGTTTATCTACCTGTAAAGGGGGACAGTGTTTTTGGCGAATTAGTGTCTGATGGGCAGTAGGAAACAGCGCTTGGATTTGGGTTTGTTCCTGACTCTGTTGTGAGGCATCTGGTGATCATAGGGTCCCAGTCCAGGAACACTTCTGGTTAACTGCTATCAATAGAACAATCGTCAGACATCTGTTCTCTTTACCATTAAAGAACATCGGTGTTTAGTCCAGCTTAAATGTAATTTACAGCCTGTTGAGGTTCTTTCTGATACTTTTGTGGTTTTTTTTTCCTTTTTTTTGGATGATCAGGAACCAATATTCATGTAAAGCCTTAGAAAGAGAAAGTTCTTCTGGCTATGGTGGCGGGTCATACTATGGAGGTTGGAAGGCAAGGGGATTCCTATACTATTTTAGGACATTTTAAACTACATAGTTGTTCAGGCCGCTGACACTACACAGAATGGTACTTTCTTAACTTCTCTGAACTTGTCTTCCTTCCTCCTCTCCCCCACTGTATCTTCACTGAATACAATAAAAACAAAGCTCTCTGTTTTTGGAGATGGGTCAGAACATCCAAGAAGTGCTTTCAACGAGTCAAAACCCATAAAAATAAAATATATTGACCTAATAATTGTTGTTTAGAGTAATCACAAACTTCTGAATCATCTGTATGGATAGCAGATCATCAGGACTACTCTTTCAGAACGGGGTCATGTCGTCATAATCCTGCAGAGGAAAATTCTCTACAAGGAGACAAGCAGAATATGAATAGACAGGTTCTCTGCTAAGTTTCCGCTCCAAATGAGTATGACAAATCGGATAGTCTGAGGATGAACAGGTATTTGATCCCCATTCTGATTGGTTCCCGTGCCATACAAAGCTATAATTACCACACTCAGTTACATTTTTTTTTTGTTAGTTGGCTGCGGTTTATATTGTCTTTTAGTGTAGAGATATCCATCATGAACAGGAAGGGGATTTAACTCTCTTCTGCCCACTTAATATCAAGTATTAGATATTAAGTGCCTAGAAAAGAATATATCAGGTCCAGCGTTGTGGTGCACAGGGGGTTTCTAGGTGGGATTCACTGCTTTAAAAATCCTAGCACACTGTCTTGGAGGTCAGAGGTAGGTGGAGTTTTGTGAGTTCAAGGGCCAGCCTCGGTTACAGAGTGATTTCCAGGACACGCGGGGCTCAGTGGAAGAGGCGCATGGTCTTGGGAAATACAAGAAGAAAATATAGTGTATCCGGAGCAAATAAATGCACATCGACAACAGAGACAATAACAAAAGTGTAGAAGCAAGCACAGGGCTGACCATATTGCCAGAATTCGTTGTTTTTGGTCTGATTTCTTCTTTTCAAGGTTTGTTTCTCCTCCCAAATGCAGTTATATCCAGAAGAGGTGATCACAATGCCAATGTGACCACAATCCATGGGTCCCCATTTTTCCTACCGCCAGATGGATAAGATAGGGTCTTGGGCAAAGCGATGATACAGTTAATCCCAAGCTTGCCAGCAGTTTGTTTCCAGCCCAGGTTTATTCCTTCTCCTATCTTTGCTCTCCTAGGGACCAATCTTGTCACAAGAACTTGTCTGCAATATGTGTCTGCCATGAGACTTTATAGAGGATGAAATAGGGTTTTCGTGGAGGAAGAAATTTCAAAACAATAAAACAGGCAACAGCATGCATAATTTTGGTCATTTTTGGTCAGACTGGCAGTGAGACAAGGAAGCAAAAGGAAGCAAAGAGGCAAAATTTGATAACTGCAGTCTGCTTAGAGTAGACATCATAGAAAATTATAAACGCCATGCTTCCAGATTAAGAGCACTAAGGACCCTCTGGCTTTGATGTGGTTTTATGCTCATGAGAAGGGAAGATCAATTATTTTGGACAATAGTGCTCCAGTAAGGATGAAAGATGGACATATTAGAAACAAAGAAATGGAATTAATCTGTGATGAAAGCCTGTTTCAGTTCAACTTTAGGGCACATAGGGCTTAAAGGGAGACAAGGGCAATATGATTAAAGTCCACCAGAGGCTCCAGAAAGAAATTCTAGATTATTTCAAGAATCAAAGTGCCTGGCTCTTTGCCAGTGCTGTGGTTGGGGTAGTGAGCCCACATGCTGGAGTCACAGTATTCAAGCTAGGGTGCATAGAACAAAAGGGAGGAGATTCACAAGCAACTACATAACAATGTTTACATTTTGTTTGTTGGGCTGGGAATCCTTTTGCTGATAGAATCTTACTGAGTACTCTAGTATATAAATAGATAGCTGCGCTTGGGTGTGAATGCAAATAAGCAGAAATGAAATACTGAAAAGATCTTTGGAGAGATTGGTAGGGTTTTCAATGCTGTGTCATAGGACCTTAGGCCTGGAGAACACTGTTCTCAGGCTTTTATGAGTTGCTTTTGCTAACAGGCTAAGTTTTTGGTCAACGCCTTGTTTGCCAAAATGCCTGTAGGGTAAAACTTGAACCTAATGATCCTGATAGTAAAGACAACTTTATTCATACTGTGAAGGGAGAAAATAAGTCCTTGTTTGCTTCATTTGGCTATGATCTCAGCAGTTTATTATTTCTGGAAAACATTTATTAAGCTATAACTGAGGCTCTCAGTAGAAGCCAATTTCAACCAGGAAACACCTAACTATATCTTAGCCAACATGCTCAGTGTGGGTCATCAGAAGGAGCCATCAGAATAGGCAATAGCAGCAGAGTTATTTTCAGCTTCTCCTAAAGAATCCTCCATGATTAAGGAGGGTATTATGGTCTTGCAGGCACACTTATACACCTTTAGACTTCAACCTCTTATACAGGAATGGCTGTCACTATCTATTTACCTTTCTGATCTCAAACACTAGAATGCAGTTATAAAATCAAGATAATACTTTATCTGGATAAATAAAGAAAAAAGCAGTTTTGAATGGATCTATGCTCAGATAAGAATCTTGAGAATCAGAATGACCTAGAAGGTATGTAGTGGCCAGTGAAATAGATAAGCGAGGTCAAGGGGAAATTTGGGCAGCTGTCTGAATGGGTATTTAATGATGAATAATAGGTGGGTAGTAGGTAATACCACGAGTTCCTTTGTGCATTTCTCCCCATCCTGCTGTAGCTTTCAGATAGTCAACAGAGTGAGGTTAAACCTTTGGTTTCTAGTAGATGCTTCCTAATGACTTTGCTAAGAGAGGGATATGAATGGGAGGGGGGTGGGCATTTTATCACATAAGTCAGGCTCTGGAGTTCTCCCTGCACCTCCCAACTAGACCCATGAATTTGATTCACTGTAGGTCTGGGCACGGCCAGCCCCATCTATCTTGGAAGCTTAGCACCTTTTACCTGGCAGATGCTGGCTCCCTGGGGTGACTGAGGGAGTGGAAGATTGCATGGGATTTTATGCATAATTTCCCATTTCCCAACAGGGAGGTTGCTTGTCTGTCTACTTGTTTGTCCTTACGGCAGTTTAGCTCACCCTGCTGCTCCGAGGAGGGTGAACTGGCAAGGGATGGAAAGAGGACAACAGCCTTCATTCATAAACCCCATAGACTCAGGACATTCTTTTGAACTCTTTCTAGTGTTCCTCTTCCTCAATATGTGTCCTACAGTAGTAGGAACAAAACCAGGAAAAAAAAGTGTGAAATGAAAAACATTTACAAGTGTGCTTTAAAGATGTTGCTTTGGTATCAGTGTGCAGAGCTTGTAGAAAGTGACGCTTTTTGAAGTGTTTGGAGAAAGATCTGTCTGTGATGCCAACTTTCAGAGCCTCTGGGTTCAAAACTGTGAGCCGTGGCAATGCTCTGTTAAACACCCAGAAGAAGTCACTTCTCAACCGGAGAGGCATTTCATAGGCACGAGGGATTGTAGTCTACCACTTAACCCCAAAAGGCTTACTTTCACTTCCTCTTTTTCCTCTGAAGCATAAAGTATAGCAGGTCTCTCAGTGGACTGAAATTTCACTGAAGAGCTTGATCTTTTACAATTCCCCCCCCCCAAATGCTTGGGATTAAATGAAAAGTTTAGGATTAAATGAAAAGCTTAGGAAGTAGGTCTGTATTTTAGAGCATCCAAGGCTCTGTAAGTCTGTATACGACCTCTCTTGTCTAGAGAAGAAATTCTCCCGTCTCCACATATAAACTTTACAGCAGTCCTGCACACCAAAATATTAACGGAAGTACAGAGTCAAAACAAATATTACACTTCATGAGAGGAACTTTGTTTGAGGTAGACCTGCCTTAAGCAGCTTTGCAAAGAAAAATTGAAATGTTTGGGGCATCCCGATTAAGGATGTAGGATTGTGTCTTACCTGGGCTTCCTTCAGGATTCCGTTCTTCATGCAGTTTCTGCTTTGAAAGTCATTGCTCTGTGCCTTCCGATTGTGAAGAGTCCCATTGCAAACAGCAGCACCTCCAGGATTAGCCATTTGTGGGAAGAGTTGGAGCCTGGCAGCTTCTCCTTCAGAGGTCTCCTGGAGTTTTAGTTTTCAAGTAACTGAAGGGATGAGATAAAGTACTTCGGGGCTGAACCTTTAAAGGAATCCTACCTGTCAGGCTTTTCCAGAAGAAGAGCCACAGCCTATCTTTGACCAGATCTTTACTTGTTACCTTTCTACTCCTCAACTCCAGTCACGCTGTGGATTCCATGGTAACAAACCTGCTTCTGAAACTACAAAGGGAATTTGCCCTGCTAGCGCCTCTTGGAGGCCAAAGAAACTTGGGGACGGAAAAAGCCGGTGGCAAACTGTAAGGAGGCGGGCTGAGGGTGGAGAATCTTTTAAAGACATACACAGCATGCTCATGGAATTCACAGTACTGAAAGACTAGTTACGCAGTTTTTCTCTTTTCTCCCCTTCCATTTGCATATAATTACATTTTTAAAAATGTAAACTAAGCACAAAGTCAAGATTTCTTTTTGCTAGAACATAACACTCAGAAGTGATTGCTGAGTGTTCAAGAGATAAGGGATTGGGGAGTTACTGGGTGAGGAGTACAGAATTTTAGTTGTGATGGATCACTGCTGCACAGCAATGAGAATGCAGGTAACACCACTGAGCTGTCCAATTAAGGTAATTAAAATGGTAATTAAAATGACATAACAGAGTCTTAATCCATCAAGAATTCAAGACAGAAATCTGAGGAACAGAATTGATTTCTCATTGGGAATGAATTCTTTTACATGTACTATTTTTTTTAGCTTTTATTTATTTTCATATGTGTATGAATGTACTGTCTGCATGTAGGTCCGTGCACCTGTGTCGTGCAATGCCTTGGAGGTCAGAAGAGGGTGTTGGATTGCCCTGGAACTGGAGTTAAAGACCGTTCTCAGCCACCATGTAGGCAAGAGCAGTCGGCGCTCCTAACAGCTAGGCCATCTCTCCAGCACCAGGAAATGAATTGTTTTTATCACATGATCCGAGGCATCCTTTACCTTCTTTATGCCTCAGTTTATCTACCTGTAAAAGGGGACAGTGTTTTTGGCGAATTAGTGTCTGATGGGCAGTAGGAAACAGCGCTTGGATTTGGGTTTGTTCCTGACTCTGTTGTGAGGCATCTGGTGATCATAGGGTCCCAGTCCAGGAACACTTCTGGTTAACTGCTATCAATAGAACAATCGTCAGACATCTGTTCTCTTTACCATTAAAGAACATCGTGGTTTGTCAGCTAATGTCATTTACAGCCTGTTGAGTCTTTCTGAGCCTACTTTTGTGTTTTTTTCCTTTTTTAAGATCAGGAAACCATATTCCAATGTAAAAGCCTTAGAAGCAAAGTTCTTTCTGGGCTATGGTGGCGGGTCCCATACTATGGAGGTGGAGGCAAGGGGATTCTACTTTTAGGACAATTTTAACTACATAGTTAGTTCCAGGCCAGCTGAACTACACAGTGAGACCTTTTCTTAACTTCTCTGAACTTGTCTTCCTTCCCTCCCTCTCCCCCACTGTAGTTCTTCCACTGAATACAATAAAAACTAAACTCTCTGTTCTTGAGATGGGTCATAGAACCCAAAGAAGCTTTCCACGAGACAACCCATAAAACCTAAAATATATTCCTATATTTGTTGTTTCAGAGTTAATCACAAACTCTCTGATCACTCTGTATGATAGCAGATCATAGGACTCTCTTTCAGAAGGGGTCTTGTCTCATACCTGAGAGGAAATATTCTCTACAAGGAGACCAAGAAGAATATGAATAGACAGGTCTTGCTAAGTTTCCCAAATGAGTATGAAATGGATAGTCTGAAGATGAACAGGGTATCTTGAGTCACCCATCTGATTGTTCCCGTGCCATATAAAGCTATAATTTACCACACTAGTTACATTTTTTTTTTGTTAGTTGGCTGCGGTTTATATTGTCTTTTAGTGTAGAGATATCCATCATGAACAGGAAGGGGATTTAACTCTCTTCTTCCCACTTAATATCAAGTATTAGATATTAAGTGCCTAGAAAAGAATATGTCAGGTCCGGCGTTGTGGTGCACGCCTTTAATCCTAGCACTTTGGAGGCAGAGTCAGGTGGATCTTTGTGAGTTCAAGGCCAGCCTGGTCTACAGAGTGAGTTCCAGGACAGCTGGGGCTACAGGGAGACCATGTCTTGGAAAAAAAATACCAAAAAGAATATATTTATCAGCACAATAAATGCACATGAACAAACAGAACAAAACAAAAATGATAGAAAATGGCACCTATTGCCAGATTCTTGTTTCTTGGCTCTAATTTCTTCTTTTCAAGGTTTGTTTCTCCTCCCAAATGCAGTTATATCCAGAAGAGGTGATCACAATGCCAATGTGACCACAATCCATGGGTCCCCATTTTTCCTACCGCCAGATGGATAAGATAGGGTCTTGGGCAAAGCGATGATACAGTTAATCCCAAGCTTGCCAGCAGTTTGTTTCCAGCCCAGGTTTATTATCTCTCCCAATCACTGCCATTGGAGCAGAATGAGCTTTTTGCTGGTCTCTTTCTTCTGGGCCTGTTTATAGTCAGGTTATGAGGTAAATCTTTGTTGGCTTATTTCCTACTGAAATTTACATAACAGAGAGATAAAGAAGTAGGAGAAAGTACATAATATTGTTGGCCTGACCAACTCTTTCATATAACTTGAGAAAACAAAGTGAAAATATTGCATTATTTTGACTGAGTTCTATTTTTCTGTACAGAATTGGTAATGATATTTTTTATATTTGTTGCTAGATACTGAACCTAGAGCCTCAAGATGGCTATGTGTATGCTGCATGCGTCATGAAACTATATCCACAACCTCTAATACTGTGTTTTGGGTAATGATTTTTGAGATAAAATGAACTAAATTGAGCACATTGGATACTTCTTTTGTTCCTTTTTCCCTTTCCTCTTCCACATTCCTTTTTATTTCTTTTCTCTATCTTTTTTCTATTCCTTTACTTTCTTTTGATATTTTGTTTTTACTTCAAGGAGACAAAAGCCACACGTAAAGAAAGCATCTAAAAACATAATACTTTTTCTAATCCCATCTACCAAATTTGATAATCACACATAGACCTTTAATCTACTACATGCTTGTGTGTGTGTGTGTGTGTGTGTGTGTGGTATGTTTATACATGTTTGGAATGCACATATGTGTGTGGGTACATGCAGAAGCCAGTGGTCAATGTCAGATGTCTTCCTCAATCTCTACTCTCTCTTTCTGAAACAGTCTCTCACTGAACCTGGAGTTCACTGTTTCTGCTCTCTCAGTAGTGGGTTTGTTGTTGTTGATGTTGTTTTGAAACAGGGTCTCCCTAAAGCCCCAGGTGGCCTGGAACTCACTATATAGACCAGGCTGGCTTTACTGTCACAGAGAACTTCCTGTGTCTCTCTGCCTCTGGAGTGCCAGGATAAAAGGCATATACCACCATTCCCAGGCCAGTATTGGCTTTTGTGTAGATGACTAGGATTTGAATTCAGGCACTTGTGCTTGCACAGCAAAAGCTTTACTGACTGAGCCATATCCTCAGCCTTCAGTCTTGAAGATCTTCTGTTTTAACTGGCATGTTAAAGTATATGCATATTGCATGCACAAAACTACCTTCGTTCACCAACCCTCAGTATCAGAATTTGCCATGAATATAATCTGCAGTGAATCACTGCTTTGCATCTTCTCCAGTAAAAATAAATGTGAAATTCAATTTACTTGAAAGGCATATTTAGATAGAATGACAACACAAACAACACAAAGCAAGTATTTAACAGGGTTTGGTGTTTCTGAATAGTTAAATGTGTTTCAGGTTAATTAGTAAACTTGATAATTATTTGAATACTGTACTGGTTAGTCTTTGTCACCTTGGCAAAAACTAGAGACAGAACCTCAGTTGAGACATTCTCCTCCATCAGATTAGCTTTTGCATATGTCTATTTTATTGACTGTTAACTGACATAGGAAAACCCAGCCATTGTGGGTTGTGCCATCCCTGGAGATGTGGGCCTGGCTTGTAGAAAAAAACATATCTGAGAAAGTCAGGAAAGCAAGCCAGCATTCCTCCACAGACTCTACTTCAGCTCCTGCCTTCAAGTTTCTGCCTTGAGCTCCTGCCTTGGTTTCCCTTGATGGCCTGTAAGCAAAGGAAACCTTCTCCTCCCCCAGCTGCTTTTGGCCATCTTGTGTTTTACAGTAACACAAAGCAAACTAGAATGAATGTCTAGTGTGCATTCTAGTTAGCAAGTGATGTCAAGTAGCACTGAAATGCTCTGTAATTTTACTAGAGAGACACTGATTTATTACCTTGGAGATGTACAGATCAAGATTCTGGGATAGAGCTTACTGAGCTAAGAAAAGTATGCCATTTATATTTGATCCCTTCTGTAGGCTCTGGGGGGAAATCCACTTTGTTGGGTTTTCTAGCTTTAAGAGGCCACCCAAATCACGTAAGTGTCCTAGGTAGTGTCTCTGTTACTGTGATAAAACACTGATCAAAACTGATTTGGGGAGGAAATACTTTATTTCATCTTACTCTTCCAGGTCACAGTTCATCACTGAGGGAAGTCAAGGAAGGAACTCAAGGCAGGAACCTGGAAACAGGAACTGAAGTAAAGACCATGAAGAAATGCTCGCTTCCCCTGACTTGCTCAGATGTTTCCTGTATATCCCAAATTCACCTGCACCTGAATGGTACCTGGAGTTTCCATTGTAACTAAAGCTGTACATTCACCAGTATCCTCTCTTTTGGTCTCTTCAGGGACTTTGACCCTGTCTTGTGGTGCCAAACCTCAGCTTCTGTTTATCACCCTTTCAATCCTACATCTTTGAAGCCACCAAAAACCAGTACCATGTGGAAGACTGTTACACTTTACCAAGTTTGTAATTTTGGTACCATGACCAGCTTGAGACGTGCCCCTTTTGGAGCACAGCTTCTGTGTGCTGACCCTGAGGAAACACTTGACAGAATATTTTACCTCAGTAATGCTGGTCTCTTACTAATCATAGCCAATTCCTCAGTCCCAGCTCTCTAGCATCCATTATCTCAGCAAAGCACAAACATTTTCACTTTTGAAAATTTTTGATTCAAAATACATCACACAAACAGGTCCATAAGACTCTTTGCTTCTCTCTGAAACTTCACAAGCCAGGCCACAATCATTTGCATTTCTCATTCTTTTAGTCCAGCTCATGAAGCTCTAATCAAGCAAAAGCTTTCCATCCAAGTTACAATTGCTTCCATAATCCTCCCCATACGATATGATTAGGTGTGTCACAACAATATCTCATTCTCTGGTACCAATTTCTACTCTAGGTTGCTGTCTGTTGCTGTGTTAAAACATTGACCAAAACCGTCTTGAGGAGGAAAGTGTTTATTTGGCTTTCAGATTACAGTCCTCCATCAAGGGAAGCGAGGCAGGAACTCAGGCAGCGCAATAACTTTGAGGTAGAACTGAAGCAGAGACCAGGGAGGAATTCTGTTTACTGGCTTGCCTCCCCTGGCTTCCTCAGCTACCTTTCTTATATAGACCAGGTCTGCCTGCCTGGGGATGGTAATGCCCTTAGTGGGCTAGGCCCTCCTGCATCAAATACCAATTAAGAAAATGGCTCATAGGCATGTTCACAGGTCAGTCTGATGGAGGAACTTCCTCAACTGAGATTCTTCATAGATGACGCTAGCTTGGTCAGGTTGACCAATACTAACCAGGATATTTCCCTAATGTTCCTTCCTCTCATCTTCAAACTAGTGATGCTATAGCACTGTGAACTCTCTTCAGCTACAAATCTCTAGTTGACCCCACCAGGAAATGCCAAGTGCTGTGAAAAAATCTTATGGATAATTTAAGAGGACCATAATTACATGAACAAAGTTCCCATTTTAGAAAATTAAATTTAAATTAACAAGTAACAATTTATAGTGTACATCATATTGGGTCTTGAAACACACACATATTGCAGAATGGTTGTTAAGCTAACTGCACATACATTGCCTCACCACGATAATCTTCATTGTGTGTGTGTGTGTGTGTGTGTGTGCAGAACACTGAAGAGCTACTCTTTTAGTTTAATTATCAGGTATTTAACACATTGTTTCTAACTATAGCTCTCATATTGTAAATTAGAGCTGTCAAGCATTCCTATCTACCTGAAATTTTCTGTCTTATTTGTTCAACATCTAGCAAAGCTCACTTTTGTCACATAAGGTAATATCTTTGTAAGGTTCAGGGACTTGAGGATGGAAAATTTGAGGGACCTGTTATTAAGGTGATCAGAACACCTATTCTATTAATTTCAGATATATGAAGAGTCATTAAAGGACTTTTTATTCTATTGCTATTTTTGTTTCCTTTTAAGAAATTTTCTAAAAATGATTTACAGTTTATTTTTTTAATTTTTATTTATTTTATTATGTGTACGAATGTACTGTCTGCATGTAGGTCTGTGCACCCGTGTCATGCAATGCCAGGGAGGTCAGAAGAGGGCGTCAGATGCCCCTGGAACTGGAATTAAAGACGGTTTTCAGCCACCATGTGGGTGCTGGGGATCGAACCCTGGTCCTCTGCAAGAGCAGTAGGTGCTCTTAACCACTAGGCCATCTCTCCAGCCCTATTTTTTTATTTTTTAAAAATATGTTTATAAATTTTGTGTGTGTAAAAACATGTGTGTGTGTATGTGTGTGTGTGTGTGTGTGTGTGAGAGAGAGAGAGAGAGAGAGAGAGAGAGAGAGAGAGAGA
>VZQC01008980.1:204883-253743 GCA_009823505.1 Rhizomys pruinosus | reverse complement strand
AAACCCAGGTCTTCCACAAGGGCATCTGAGCCATCTCTTCATTCCCTAATCTGCTTATTTTTACAGTGGTATAATTTTTATTTTATGAACATACATACCACAGCTTATTACCCAATCTATTGTGCACATTTGAGTTCTTCCCAGTTTTTATGAATTAAAATGACCACTTTTGACAATTTCCCAATATATATTTTGGCAACTATATAGTGCATTTCTTCTGGATACATTCTTAGGAGAAGAATCCCTGGGACATAGGAAAATACTCATACACATACAATAAAAATAAATATATATTTAAAAAATATCTTAGATGTTAGATTGAAGAAATCTTACCTGGTAAAATAAAAACACATATGTCCTTTGTCCCAACAGTACTGGTTTTGAGAATCTATCCCATGTCACTAATAGCTCCAAGCTCCAAAGAAATGTATAAGTGTACCAAGTTTTCATAGCATTATTTATAATATAAAAATAACCACAAATCCAGGGCTGGAGAGATGACTCCACTGTTAAGAGCACTAGCTGCACTTGCAGAAGACCCAGATTGGATTCCCAACACCAGCATGGTGGCTGATAACTGTCCTTAACTTCAGTTCCTGGGCATCTGACACCCTCTTTTGACCTCTGTGTGCATTGCATGACATGGGTGCACTTAGACACATGTAGGCAGTACACTCATACACATAAAAATAAAACTAATAAATATGATATTAAAAAATAACCACAAATCCTAACAAAAGAGCAAAAGAAATATCTGCAGGGAAGCTAGATGCCTAACAGTCCTACAATGTTGCAAACATTTCCATTACATTTATAGCATGAAAGGTTTTCAGACATGATAGACAGTAGCACTAGAGCTATAAGGCACGCTTAGAGGAAGAGTGAGGAATGATGAATGAGAAGAGACTGAAGAGTAATGTGAAGAATACAAGACCATTTTGTAAAGGCAGTATAAAACATTGCACACATTTGTGGAATAGTGTAGTAAAAGCGATTACTTCGGGCTGACCAAGATGACTCAGAGGACACAGGCACTTGCTGGCAAACCCGACCACCTGAGTCCCATCCCCATGGTCCTGTGGTAGGAGGGGGGAACGAGCTCCTGCAAGTTGTTCTCTGACCTTCACATCCATGGGTGGCAACTGCACACTCCGCCCCACACTAAATAAATGTAATTTAAACAATAGTTTTCTGGTTATATCTGGGGATTAAGGGGGGGTAAATATTAAATTGTTTCCTTAAGTAATCTTGGCATTAGTGAGTCTGAACAGATATTAGTGCATACTTTCTGAAAATAAATTTAATAAAGAAGGCATAACTTTTTTTGTTTGTTTTTTAGAGACAGGGTCTCCCTGTAGCTCCAGCTGTCCTGGAACTCACTCTATAGACCAGGCTGGCCTTGAACTCACAAAGATCCGCCTGCCTCTACTTCCCAAGTGGTAGGATTAAAGGCATGCGCCACCACACCGGGCAAGAAGGCATAACATTTTTTAAAATTTTATTTATTTTTGTATGTGTATGAATGTACTGTTTGCATGTAGGTTTGTGCACCCATGTCATGTAATGCCTCGGAGGTCAGAAGAGAGGGTCTCGGATTCCCCTGGAACTGGAGTTCTCCTGGAATTGGAGTTACAGACGGTTCTCAGCCGGCATGTGGGTGCTGGGGATCCAACCCGGGTCCTCTGTAAGAGCAGTCGGCGCTCTTAACCGCTAGGCCATCTCTCCAGCCCCAAGAAGGCATAACTTTTAAGGAGACCCAGGTTTGAATCCCAGACCCCAAATGGCAGCTAACAATCATCCATAACTGTAGTTCCACAGGATTTGATGCTCTCCTCTGACCTCCACGGCCAATGCATGACACGGGTGCGCCTATGTACACGCAGGAAATACACTCATACACATAAAATAATAAAAATAGATAAAACATTGAAAGTTAGTTATGTTCTCAAAGTGCTTACACTTGAATACTGGACAAACATTTTCTGTCACAAAGTGTTAAGCACAGAACTGGGAGTAGTGGTGTTTAAGAGTGTATAAATGATTCTGTTTGTTTAGGTTCATTGAGAACATGAGCTTTGCTGTCCATGGTCTAGCTCCCTGCTTGTCTAGCAAGTGCCTGGTTTCAGTCCCCAGGTTAGACCAGAAAGGACAAAATCAAGAATCCATGCATTCCTTATTACTTAAGTTAAAACCAATGGAGAATATTTATGTTTTAAAAAAATGTCTTTAAGTCGGGTGTGGTGGCGCACGCCTTTAATCCTAGCACTTGGGAGGCAGAGACAGGCAGATCTTTGTGAGTTCAAGGCCAGCCTGGTCTATAGAGTGAGTTCCAGGTCAGCTGGGGCTACAGGGAGACCCTGTCTCAAAAAGACAAAAAAAAGTGTCTTTATTATTTTTATTTTATGTGAATGAGTCTACTGCCTGCATGTGTGCACGGTTGCACCTGTATTATGCAATGCCGGTGGAGTCAGAAGAAGGTGTAGGATTCCCCTGGAACTGGAGTGACAGATGATTGTGAGCAGCCATGTTGGTGCTGGGAATCAACCCTGGGTCCTCAGCAAGAGCAGCCAGTGCTTTCAACCACTGAGCCATCTTTCCAGCCCCAGAATATTTACTTTAAAAAACTGCTCAGTATTGGTGTTTATGAGTAGTGTTTTAAAATTTTTAAAAAAATGTACAGTTATATAACATCTCCTTATTTTTTTGATTGATGCTTTGTGTATTTCATACATCATTTTCCAATTCAGTTCAGGCATATATCCCCTTCCCTTCCCCCCACCCCACCCCTACCCATCCCAGATCATGCATTCTGCCATAACTTTTCTGCATCTTTCTCTTCTTTTTTGTTTTGTTTTGTTTTGTTTTCATTTTTTTTAACAATAAGTGATAATTTGTGAGTACAAGCATCCTTCATGTAAAACCAATTTGCAAGCAGTTGTGCCCAAACCCACACAGCTCATGGGTCCCACCATCCAGCAGGGGGGGCTTGTATGTTCAATCAAGTTGATCAAATGAGTGTCCAGTCTATATTGTTGTAGTTTCACCATTCACCCCAATCGCAGCCCTTACATTCTACCACGCCCCCTCTTCCGCAGATTGTTCCCTAGGCTTAGAAAAGGGGCACAGGTGGATGAGAAGCAAAACAGTCTACTTTCTCTGGAGCTGTTGTCTTGGTCTCTAGTCAATTCTGGCTGTTTTCTTTCATGGGCTGCCAGCTTGTCCAGGCATAACCTTTTGATCCTACTAATGAAGCACATGCAATTAGATATTTAGGTATTAAACAGTATAATATATAGCCTTTCGATCCTACTAATGAAGCACACACAATTAGATATATAGGTATTTAAACAGTACTAATTGTTATGGTAGCTTTTTTTGGTATAGACACTGATGTTTGGATGGTATGTTAATTCATGATTTACATTTTCTTCTGTTAAGTATGGCAGGGTCTTCGTGTGGTTTATAACATCTCCTAACCATTAGAGGATGTAAGCTTGTGACATCTCCTTATTTTTTTAAGTGAACATTTTTTCCCAAATGTTCAAGAACATTTTGAGGATGAGAGTGAGAATGTTTTCTTTGAGACATCTACACATTTTAGACAATGACTATTTCCTTCAAATTTAAACATTTCCACCTAGAGGGAGGAGAGTGGCTCATAAGATGTAAAGAACACAAAATGTACCGGGCTCAGGGAGCTTAGGAAGTTAGAAGATTCACAAGACCCTTCCATATGGTTATATAAGCAGCAAGAAAATTACTGGAGTAGATGAGATTATTCAGTGGGAGCTACACTAAGGCTGGGCAGGCTGCTCCAGGGTGGCAGCTTTTCATGAGTCATCCCCAACACTGGGTGGGTCTTTTGGTGAGACAGCTGCCTTTGAGTCACCTATGTACATTCCTCCTAAAATCCTGTAAGAAACCCTTCAAGAATCTCACTGGTCACTAAGTTATACTTAGATGGAATTATTTATTTAACTGTCATGGTCTTATCTGGGTTCATAAACATTTGTTCACATCTGTGTGGGAAAAGTCATGTGAGACAAGTTTTACTTTAACAGAGACCAAGAGAATCAAGGCTGATTTGTAGAGGAACTGCTGCACGACCCTGTCATGGATATTAAGGCACACAACTGAGGCTGATTGTTCTGAGGATGGAGTAGTCATGGAGACAATCCAAGACATCCTGCATGTGCTGTGGGATGCTATGTATCCTTGCTAGTAGTACTAGCTGCGTGCTCCCTGCAATGAGTGATAAGATAGGTAACTATGGCTGAACTACCCAAGAATGGAGATTCTCTTGAGGACAATCTCAGGGAGGCCATATTCTTCTATATATTATGTTGTGGCATGTCTCATTGATGAATGGGGTCTGCCACAGGACCACAGGGATGTTCCACAAATGGCTGATGGAGTAGAGAAACTATTGTAATCCATAAAAGTGGCACATACGGAATGGGTTGTGTGAAGGCTATGGTTGCAATTGTGTGGCCTTTGCTGTTTATGATAAAACATGAAGTGGTGGCTGAGCTGTTTGCCCAGAAGGAACTTGCCTATGTAATGGAGGAATGACAACGAGAAAAAAGACATGAAGCTGCTATCCTCCACGTTAGTGCATGATTTGGCAGGAAAAGTGGAGAAAAAGAATGAAATGGAGGTACTGACATGCTCTTTCTTAGAGGTGTGAAGGAAAGAGAACACAAATTAGATGTGCAGTAAATAGCTCTTACTTGCATTAAAAAACACAAACAAGAACTTGTGACCATGGGAAGAATCAGATGGTGAAGTGGAAGAGGGCAAGGGAGAAGTGATAGACGATAGCCTTCAAGGCCAGTCTCAACACAGAGGAAGGAAAAACAGTGAATGGCCTACAGACAGGAGTCTCAATAAAGGCCCAGTACAGGAAACCATGGTAACCAGGAATACTTTGCCTCTGAACTGTTCAAACTAGGAAAAAAAAAAAAAAACTACTGAACAAGCAATGAAAGAGCCCTTCACAGCCTATCTTGGGGAGCTATGTGACATAGGGGCATATGGGATCAGTCTGAGTGCTGTGAAAGGGAAACAACAGAAACATAACTAACCACTTAACTTTGCTTATGACAAAGGCTGCATAACCCAAGGCACTATTCAGGAAAGCCGTCCCTGATGGACTGGCTCACACAGCCATTAGAGGCATTTGCTTATTGATAACTGAGGTTCCTATGAGTACTAGTGATTGGAAGTCAGTAAAAGAGAAGTATTACTGAGGGAACTGGGAACACAAGAGGCAGTGTTAGATACTCAGTTCAACAGGCCACATAGGACTGTGTTCACAGGCAAGTTAAGGAACAGGTTGATTCAGCAGGGACCTTGCAATTGGTATGATGGTACTTCAGTGGCTTCGTTGATCCCTGTGGTAGAATACAGTACTTATGATGCAGAAGACCCTCTTCAGTGGAATTGCATGAAAGCTGGCCAGGGAAATCCGGGGTGCAGCTTTCATGAGTTGTCACCCATGCTGTGGTGGGCTTTTATGTAATGAAACTGCCTGTAAGTGAGCTATGTTCCTGTAAGTGACCCCAATAAATTCACGGGTTCACTAAGCTGACCTGGTGGGATTGTTTCTTTTGATATGCTGTTGTTCCTTATGTGGGAATTGAATATATTCTTGTTTACATTTCCCCAGAAAGTCACTCAAGTGGGGCAGAAACAGACCAGCATACAGACTGGCCGCTAGTATTCCGTATTTACTAATACTATCCACTCCAGTCCGTTTGCTTCATTGGAGGGATTGGGTTTCCCTCAGTCCTGTCTGTGGAAACCATCAACTTGATAATAATAGCTGAGGCACAAATTTTTAGTTATCCAGCAAGTTTACCATTGGATACGTAAAGGAAATGTCTTTTAGCTGCATAAAATTTCCGTGCCTGAACTTGAGGGTCTATCTTGGAAAAGTTTCAATCCATATGCTTCTATAGTCAAAAGTTCTAACAAGGAGCATCCTATAGTCAATCAAGAGGCTAATGGGGAATTTCAGATACACTGGAAATGTCAGTACTTATGAGTACAAATGTGACTAATTTATTTATGTTGTGGCAAACCATGACAAAATGAAACCTACATTCCTACCAAACTTACAGGTGTATGAGTCTATTAATCTTTTCTTTTTTTAACTCTTTAAATTTTATTGATAGTTAATATGGCAATATGAAAATAGTAAATGCTGCTGAAGTTACAAATACTAAACTTCAGTGTGTGCTAATAACCCAATGATATTAAATTTCAGTTTTGGCTAATAACCCAAGAATAATTTAAAGCTGATATTAAGTACTACACACTTCAAATTGTATAACCTATGCATATCTGTATTTGTATATCTGAACATTCATGGTTTTATTGCTGTGTTTATGATAAAACCACATGAAATATAATAATTTGTAAGATGTATGAATGACATAATAGATCAGATTTTTTTTCTAAAGTGATTTTAATTTCCTACATATTTACATGCAATTTACCTTGATAATAATTTTTATTGAATTTTTGTGTTTCATACATAATTTTTCAGTCAGTCTTAACCGCCATTATATCCACTTCTCCCTTGGGACCAGACCTCAAACCCCTACATCTTGTCATTCCTGTTAGAGTCCATTATGCCAAATTACTCTCCCTGCTCATTCCTTAGTGCCAGCTCCTCCCCTGGGCTCTAGTCAGCTTATCAGGAGTCTCTTTTCTAAAGAAGGCCAGGTCTTCCTCACCTGACCACTGTATGCTGCGAATATTTCCTCAGCCAATTTTAGGCTCTGATACCTATTTCTACAGTTCTGTGCTGGGTTTTTGTTCAGCTGAGCCTGCATGAGTCTTGTGCATGCTAATACCAATGCTGTAGATTCATATGAACTGGGAGCTTGTAGGCTTCATTTCCATTTGGTCTGGCTCTTACAAACTTTCATCCCCATCTTCCATAATTCTCCATGATCCCTGGGTGGAGGAAGCTGAATATAGGCAGCCTATCCATGGAGCTACACTCTGTAGAGTACTAATCCTCATAGTTTGGCCATTCAGGCCCTTTTGGGTTCCTGGGCTCCTGTTGCATGGAGGAGCTTCCTTAACGAGAGTTAAGAGGTAGTTAATGCCTTCTTGAGTCCTTGTTATATGATGGTTGGGTCTTGTGTGTAGAGGTTGCATTGTAGATGTGTTGCCTAGGCACAAGCCATTCACAGACCATATCTGTGTGTGTCCAGTTGTGGGACCCTGTACTATTCTCATCTGTAGCAAAAGAAGCTTCTTTTCTGAGTGGTGTCTGGGATATTTGTCTGTAAATATAAGGATGTTTCTTTTGGAGTTAATAAAATGTTACTTTAGTCTAGGGATGTGTCTTCTTTGTCTAACTGTCTAAGATCTAGGACCTCTCTAGATGTGTGCATCTGGCTATGTTGATAATACCACACATGAGTTTCTTCCCACTGAGTGAGCTTTAGGTCCAATTAGTTAGCCATTGATTCCCCCAAGATAGAAGTGCCACTATTGCACCAGTGTCATATGCTGAGCTGGTCGTTGATGTGGATATTTGGTCTTGAGGCTGATGTTGGACCATCTATTGATGATCTACCTTAGTGGCTTACATAGTGCTCTCCACAGATATGAGAGCTAGCATTCAGGAGTGGTGGCTTCCAGGTCAGATCCAGCTTCATTGCTCAAGATCTGGTCCTGTCTTCAG
This sequence comes from Rhizomys pruinosus, assembly GCA_009823505.1. NCBI lineage: Eukaryota > Metazoa > Chordata > Mammalia > Rodentia > Spalacidae > Rhizomys > Rhizomys pruinosus. Next base: position 246,041 of record VZQC01008980.1, on the reverse strand, counting down.
CAATAGGGTCTTACCTTCAAGTTTTGGGAGACAGTCAAGGGCTGTAGCAATAGCTTGCATAATTTTGGGAGTCTCTTGGACTACCCTGGCCAATGACTTGAAATTTTCTCCTGTCTTGTACTTTATGTTGATATGCAGCTTTCAGCTTTGCATATAGACTCATGTTGAGTTGTTATGTGTGTATTTTGTCATTAGATTGCTAGACTAATATGATTCTCTCCGTTTTTTTTTTTACCATAGCAAGACATTATTTATCTCTCCTCTCCCTCTTTACCTGTCTAGCCCTCCCTCCATGTATTTCCCATACCTTCTCCATTTAAAGTATCCCCATTTCTCCCCTGATACTTCCAGTCACCTATGGCCCCACTTCTTTTGGGCTCCATTTTTATTGTCCCCATGTGGGATCTGCCTACTGGCTCTCCAGGGCTGGATGGATCTGGGTCTGGGTCTGGGTCTCAGGCAGGGAAACCTAGCTAGGAAGTGAGGGAGGGGCCCAGATGTTCAGGAGCCTTGGAGTAGGGAGTCTGGAATGTTGATGGTGCAGCACAGTATGGGGTTCTCACTACTGAGCGGAAGTCAGCCTCATGCACTCACTGGGAGAGTTGAGCCCACAGAACCACAGCACCCTGTGGGGTATGCCTACAGGCTTTCCAGGGCTGGTTGCAAATATCCTGATCTTTTCTTTTAAATTTTCATTTTTCTTAAACGATAACTATTTAGAAGAGAATACTATAAGTAATTTTCATTTTTATCTTCCAAACCACTAGAGGAGCATCTATAGCATATACTACTAAACTTCTGAAGTACCCAGATGATATGAAAGCCAGAGTTATTGCCTTGGGTTTTAGGGAACATTTCATCTAACACCCTCTCCAAATCACAGAATCTCTGTTCTCAAAGGTTGTTCATAAGTTAAGGAACATATTCTCAATTGAGAGCCTGTCTTATTTCCTAAAGGAAATATTTTTCCTCTTTGTAAATTGAATATTTTGCAAATTTTATACAATATATTTTTATTAAATTATTCATCTATCTCTATGTCTATCATCTATCTATCTACCTATCTGTCTGTCTGTCTATTATCATCATCTATCTATCTAAAGACCTATAGAGTCAGTCATGTTTGTATTCTCTAAGGCACTTTGATGAATATGTTCATTCATTGGAGCTTGAGCAACCCACTAAGAGTCTCACCCTTAAACAGAACTCAATCTTCACCTTCTAGTAGCCATTGGTTGCCAATAGTTCTTTAAGTAGGGTTGGGATTTCTTCCCTACTTCCCTACATCTACACAGGGATTTTGTCTAGTCTGAGCTTATGTGAGACATGTATGCTGTCAGCATTGCTGTGAGGCTGTATGAGTAAGTGACTAACTGTCTAGGAAACTCTGTTTCCTTGTGGTCATCCACCGCTCTGGCTCTTACAATCTTTCCACCCCCTCTTCCACAGTAATCCCTAGGTCTTGGAAGGCAGAAGTTTGACATAGATGGCTACTCAGGAATAAGAAGTCTGAAGCTTTGTTCTCTGCATCTTGGCTAGTTGTGGTTCTTTGTGTTAATTGTCATCTACTGTATAAGGATGCTTCTCTGGTGAGAGTTGAGAGATGCCTTAATCTATGGGTATAATAATAAGTCATTGGAAATATTTTTAATACTGTATATACTTAGTAGAATAATTATAGTATTATATAATTATATATCTCTTTCACGGCCTGTGGGGAGTCTAGCTTCCAGTTTCTAGGCCTCATACTAATGTCAGGTATGGGCTCCATCCTATGAAGCAAAGCTTAACTTCATGCAGAAAATGGTTGGTTACTCTTATATATTCATGGGACGATTACATTGATGATCATGTCTTGCCAGGCCAATTGTTGTTGTAATTGAAGGATTTACAGCTGGGTAAGATTTATGCTAAGTTTTCTCTTCAGGTAAGCTTACATAGCAGCTTCTTCCACTCTAAAAACTAGCTGCTAGAGATGAGGCTTTGAAGTCAGCACCAGCTTGACTTCTTATTTGTTCTATAGCTCAGGTATGTAATCTTCAGTAGTAGAACCTTATGATCAAGTTCTAGAGGAAATCCAAGAGCAGGGCAATGGTTAATATTTTGGAGGGTCCATGGGACCCCTGGTGAGCAGCTTCAAATAAGGAGGTCCTTTCATGGCATTGGGCTGTTACTTTGCTAGCCTGTGGTGTCTAGTAAGGGCAATGACCACATATTACAAGGTAACTTTTTAAAATGCCTTTTTATGATGTATATGTATATTCTTTAAGTAACTTCTATCGTAGCAGGCTTCCATAGAGCTTTTTATAAGGGCCTTTAATATTAGGACTCCCTCCTCTGCCCTGTCCCCCTGTTCGCCACTTCAGTTGATCCTTCTTACTGTTACTCCCCCCACCCTTTCTATCACTGGATTTTATCTTCCCTGCCAGGAAATCTTCCCCCATGATCATTTATTAATTTCTTGGCCTCTCTGAACTTTCAAATTGAAATATTTATACTTAAGATTTCGAAGTTAGCCGGGTGCGGTGGTACACGCCTTTAATCCCAGCCCTTGGGAGGCAGAGGCAGGCGGATCTCTGTGAGTTCAAGGCCAGCCTGGTCTACAGAGTGAGCTCCAGGCCAGCTGGGACTAAAAGGGATGCCCTGCCTCAGAAATACAAAAAAAAAAAAAAGATTTCAAGGTTAGATCCAGCTATGGAAAATAATATGGGACATATTTCTTTTTGAATGTGGATTACCTCTCTCAAGGTGATTATTCCCTGTTCCATCTGTTTACCAGAAAATATTACGATTTTTTTGGGAGAAGATGGATAATATTCCATTGTGAATATGTACCACACTTTTGTTATCCATTCATCCACTGATGGATATTTAGGTTGTTTCCAATTCCCGGCTATTATAAAAATGGCAGCAATGAACATAGATGAACTGGTATTTCTGTAGTAAGGTATATTCTTTTGGGTATATATTTCAGAGTTATATGACTGGATCAAATGGTAGATCAGTTTTTAGCTTTATAAGGAATTTCCACACTGATTTCCACAGTGGCTGCACTAGTTTACACTCCTTCCAGGAGTGGACAAGTTTTCCCCTTTCTCCATATCCTCACCAGCATTTGGTATTTTTTGTTTTTTGGGTCTTACCCTTTCTGAGTGGAGTAAGATGAAATCTCAAAGTGTATTTAATTTGAATTTCCCATATGACTAAAGATGTTGAACAGTTAAAAATATTTCTCAGCCATTTTCATTTCATCTTTAGAGAATTCTCTGTGTATCTCTTTGCCCCACTTTTTGAGTTGTTCGTTTTTTGATGTTTAGGTTTTTTTTTTTTTAGTTCTTTGTATATTCTAGATGTCAATCCTCTTTCAGAAGTATAGCTCATATTTTCCCATTCTGAAAATTTCCTCTTTGCTCAAATGATAGCGTCCTTTCCTTTTAGTTTCATGAAGTTCCATTTGCCAATTCTTGGAATCAATGGTTGTACTATAGGAGTCCTGTTCAGAAAGTCCTTTCCTGTGGCCATAAGTTCCAATGAATTCCCTATTTTCTCCTCTCATAGATTCAGGATATTTTGTCTTATGTTGAAGTCTTTGATTCATTTGAAGTTGAGTTTTGTGCACATTGAGAGAAAGGGATATAGTTTTGTTATACTACATGCCACTATCCAGTTTGAACAGCACTATTTGTTGAACATTCTGTCTTTTATTCAGTGTGTATCTGTGGATCCTTTCTAAAGAGCAGGTGTCTGTAAATATGTGGATCATCAATTCTATTCCGTTGATCAATGTGCCCATTTTTATAGCAGTATCATGCTGTCCTTATTACTATAGCTCTATAGTATACTTTGAAATCAGGGATGGTAATGCCTCCAGTAGTTTTTTTTTAATTGTTCAGGATTGTTTGGTTATCCTGGGTTTTTTATGTTCCTATATGAAACAATAAGATAAAAAATTGACAAATGGGACCTTATTAAACTCAAGAGCTTCTGTACAGCAAATGAAACAATCAAGGAAGTGAAGAGAAAACCCACAGAGTCACAGAGTAGGAGGAAACATTCACCAGTGATACATCTGATAGAGCATTAACATCCAAAGTGTATAAACTACTCAAAAAGCAAAGGAGGAAGAAAACAAATGACCTAATCAAAAGATGGAGCTGAACAGACTTCACAAATGAAGAAGTAAAGATGGCTGAGAAATATCTTTTAAAAGTGTTCAACATCACTAATAATTAAGGAAACGCAAATTAAAACCACCTTAAGATTTCATCTCACTCCAGTAAGACTAGCTATTATCCAGAAAACAAAGGATACCAATTGCTGGAGAGGTTGTGGGGAAAGGTAAACAATCATCCACCGCTGGTGGGAATGCAAACTCATGCAACCCCTATGGAAAGCAGTGTGGAGAACTCTCAAGAAACTGAAAATGAAATTTGAGATTATTCTTGTCAAATTCTGTGAAGAAATATGTTGGAGATTTAAGGGTGTTGCATCAAATTTGCAGATTTGACCATTTTCATAATATGAAGCCTACCAATTCATGAACATGTAGTTCTTTCCACGTTGGAAGCAACAATAGAAGAATAAGCAACAATAGAAGAATAACTAGCTGGACAGCACAGTTCTGAGAGAAACCTGAAGGAATGTGTTCTCAGAGTTTGGATCTTCTCTTGGGTTTGAAATAGATAGGCTGTAATGTGGCTTAGAAATGTCACACAGCACCAATAAATAGGAAGGGAAAGAAGGGGTTCAGTGGCTGTATCAGACCCTCAGCTCAGTGCCCATTTGGTGGACTCCAGCTCTGGAGCCCCTACCTTTTCCCTGGAGGGAGCTATGTTTTTGCTTCAGTAAAGCTATTTCTGCTGCTTTCTTCAGGGCTTTGGCCTTCTGTCTTTCCTGGACAGTCAATTATTTTCTTGTTTCATAGAGCAAATTCAGCCATAACCTAGACAATCCCCAGCACCTTTTTATCCCTGTTATGGCTCTTGGAAGCTTGTCTGGGACTGGAGAAGACCCTTATTCAAGATTGGACAAGCTGTCTTCAGTATTCCCCCAAATTTGTCACTTAGCTTCCTTTTCAAACACTGGGCCCAAATAGATCTCCAAACCTTCTGAAGAAAACACTAATCTTTTTTTCTGCCAGGAATGAAGCTCAGTATCCTTCAGTAGGTGATGCAAAATGGCAGCCACAGGGAACCCTTAATTATAATACCAACCTCCAATTAGAACTATTCTATAAATGAGGAGAAAAAGGATCTGAAATTCTCTACATCCAACTTTTACCTCCAGGATCACCCAGACCAAAATTCATTAAAAACTGAAGGATGCCTGGTGTTTTTCTGTATTTGAAACTGGCTAAAAGTTAGACAAAAGGATAAAGGCAGGGAAGGTTCTAGTGGGAGCTATCAATCAGAATATTATATTATCTTACTAAAACTTAATCTCTTTGTAGGAGCAAGGGTACTTGTTATGGTATTTCAAGTTGTCTACCTCTATTTGAAGACACATACAAACTGATTGTGGGTATAAACTTTCAAGTAGTTGCTCATGCCAAATCTAGCCAAGAGATCTCAAGTTAAACACTGGTAAACGAAGATACTTTTCTCAGATTCTGCTGGATCATGAGTACAGACAGCTACATACCCATGACCTTACATTCTGTTCCTGATAACACTTCGAAGAAAAGTGATTTCTTTCTTGTTAATCCCTGTTCCCAACACAGGATTAAGCAGATAAAACCCTTTTGGACAATTCTTTACCAGTTATAAGGAGGACAGGCACTTTGACTCTTGTCCATTGTCAACCACTGGGTTCCTTTCCTCTTCTCTGAAACTTCAAAAGTAACCTTTCACTATATTCAGTTTAAAAAGGAACTGATACCTTTTGTAAACAGATACTGGCAAATTGACATGTGCTGATTAAGCTCAATGAGAAGGAGGGTCTGGAGGTGCAATTAGGCCCCTCCCACTTTAGCCCCTCCCACTTTAGCCCCTCCCACTTTAGACTCAAGGTATGTTTGCCCCAACGTGTTCTCCAAAGCCCCTATACTGGGTCATGCTGGCCCCCTGACTCTACGACAAGTGAAAAGGAAAATAATGAAGCCCCAAGAATAAAAGACATTTCCCTTAAAGACAATGAAGAGATAAACTAAAAGGAAATATCCTTTTTTTTTTTTTTACCACTCAAACTGCATTCTCTCCCTCTACTCTCCCAAAGAAGAGAAGAACGAGAGATAAACTATTTCCAATGAAGGCTACTACTGATTAGTCTCATGATATTAAAATGTTTACAGTAAAACTAGCTAATTGGAGGCTCATCTATGGAGCTGCCAGAGAGGACTTTCTGCCTGGACGTCTCTCAAGAAGTGATTTCCATATATTTTTTTTTTTGCTTTTTTTGTAAATTTTAATTGAATTTTTGTGTATTTCAAACAGAACATCTCAATCAATCTTAATCATCATTATACCCCCTTCCCCACCGGCACCCTCCTATAACACCCCCAATAATTCATACATTCTATCATTTATGTTAATGTTTAGCATGTCAAGTTAGTGGCCCCAGGCATTCCTCAGTGCAAGTTTATCCACTGGGGTCTAGTCAGCCTATGTGGAGTCCTTTCATTTAAGAATATCCACCCTCAGCCAACAGTAGTCAACTGCCAATAATTCTTTGACTAAGATTTGCTGCCCATTTGTACAGTTTTACACTGGGTTTTCATCTGCTTGGCTGTGCATGGGTCTTGTGCATGCTGACGCCATTTCTGTAGGTTCAGGTGAGCAAAGTCCCAGGAGCTTGTGGGACTCTATTTGAATGTGGTCATGGGCCTCCACCTTGGCTCTTACAATCTTTTTTTTTTTTTTTATGTGCATGAATGTACTGTCTGCATGTAGGTCTGTGCACCTGTGTCGTGCAATGCTGCGGAGGTCAGAAGAGGGCGTTGGATTCCCCTGGGACTGGAGTCAAAGAGGGACACTTAGGTTGCTTCCATCTCTTAGCTATTGTGAAAAGAGCAGCAATAACGAAGGGCATACAAGCATCTCTGCAGTAGGATGGATCCTTTGGGTATAGGCCAAGCATGGTATAACTGGGTTCACTTTTAGTTTCTTAAAGAGTTCTCCACACTGCTTTCCACAGAGATTACAAGGAGTTTGAAATCCCACCAGCAGTGGATGATCATGTCCCTTTCTCTACATCCTCTCTAATATTTAGTATCATTTGTTCTCTTGATCTTAGCCAGTCTGACTGTGGTAAGATGAAATCTTAAAGTGGTTTAATTTGCGTTTCCCTAATTAATAATGATGATGAACACTTTTTTTCTTTTTTTTTTTTACATTTTTATTGATGTTTTATGTATTTCATACATCATTTTTCATTTCTGTTCAGGCATATTCCCCTATCCCTTCCCCCCACCCCACACCATCTCATCCCAGATCATGCATTATGCCATAACTGTCTTATATCTTTCTCTCAGTCTTTTTTTTTTGCTTAGGAATTCACATTTTCCTCCGTTAATTTCATATTATTCTAAAATATGGATACATACTCTCCACCCATATACAGTAATTACAGAGTCTGAAAATAATTGGTGGGTAGATTCTAGAGCCCATTGAGAGATTCACCACGTTATAACAACATAGTTTCTTGCAGATAAACAAAAATATAACCATACTGTCGTTCAGCTTGCATTTTGCCTGGGGGATTTGGTGTTAGCATCCACAAATGAGGGAAACCATTCTCCATTTGTCTTTCTGGGACTGTGTTACTTCACTCAGCATAATGGCTTTGAGCTCCATCCATTTACCTGCAAAGTTCATGCTGCCATCCTTCTTTACCACTGAATAGTACTCCATTGTGTAGATGTACCACATTTTTGTCATCCACTTATCTGTTGAAGGGCATTTGGGTTGGTTCCAGCTCTTCACTATTGTGAACAGAGCTGCAATAAACATGGATGTGCATGTATCTTTGCAGTAGGATAAGTCTTGTGGGTATATACCCAGAAGTGGTATGACTGGGTCAGGTGGTAGGCTCCTTCTGAGTCTTTTAAGGGTTCTCCACACTGCTTTCCATAGTGGTTGTACAAGTTTACATTCCCACCAGCAGTGGATGAGTGTTCCCCTTTCCCCACAACCCCTCCAGCATCTGTCGTCTTTTGTTTTCTTGATCTTAGCTAGCTGTACTGGAGTGAGATGATATCTGAGAGTGGTTTTAATTTGCATTTCCTTAATTATTAATGATGATGAACACTTTTTAAGATGTTTCTCAGCCATCTTTAATTCCTCACTGGTGAAGACTCTGTTCACCTCTTTACTCCATCTTTTGAGTAGGTCATTTGTCTTTTTTGATTTTTGAGTAGTTTATTCTTTTTAGGTGCTTCATGGCCATCGTTATTTCTTCTGAGAACTGTGTTTCACTCCTTAGCCCACCTTTTAATTGGATAATTTGTTTACTTGATTATTTCTTTCTTGAGTTCTTTTTTTTGTTTTAAAAATTTTTTATTAATTTTTATTTATTTCTGTATGTGTATGAATGTACTGTCTGCATGCAAGTTTGTGCACTCGTGTTGTGCAGTGCCGCGGAGGTCAGAAGAGGGTGTCGGATTCCCCTGGAACTGGAGTTCTCCTGGAACTGGAGTTTCAGATGGCTCTCGGCCGCCATGTGGGTGCTGGGGATCGAACCCGGATCCTCTGCAAGAGCGGTTTCTTATTGGGGGGAACAGATGGCTAGTTGAGCTACTCTGGAGTTCCTACAGAGGACCAAGTCGGATACCACTTAGATACTCTCAGGCTTCCTTCTAAGGTAGGGCCTTTTCTAGTCAGCAGGCACAGCACAATTTGCGAAGCTTGCCAGGTGGAGGGTGAATTCCGGCACTCTCAGGCAGTCCAGAAAGGTCTGGGAACTTTTAATAATTTTAACAAGGGTTCTTCAGTTAATTCATGGGGACTGCTATAACATAGGTTTCAGGATTAGATTGGAAGGAGAGAAAATTTACTGTAATGTGTCAAGGATGTAATTTTATTCAACTGTTGTTTAAGAAAAATAAAACAGTAAGCAGGCGAAAATGTGCTTTAAAATGTAAAAAAAAAAAAGGCATTAGAACATTTCTATATAAAAGATTAAGATGCTTTGATGTTTTCCCAGAATAAAACAAAGAAACAAAAATGTGTATAGTCATGGTGTATTTAAAAAAGTTTAGAAATCAGAGGTGGTAGATGACCACAAACATTTAGGGATCACATTTCCATCCACATGCAAGAAGGAGCAAAGGTGACCTGGAATTGGGGTGAGACTATAAACTCTCAAAGCCTGTCCCCTGTGATATATTTCCTCCTGCGAAGTTCTACTCCCTAAAGGTGGAGTACCCCAAACAGTTAACCAACCTGGAACCATATATTAAAATACCCGAGGCTATGGGAGACATATCTCATTCAGACCACCACAGGGAGGGGAGAAAGGAGGACTATAGGAGTAAATGTTTGGGAGAATTCAGCAGTGAGGTTATCTGACCCTGTTTTCTTTGTGGGGAACTTTTTTTTTTTTTATGTGTATGAATGTACTGTTTGTGTGTAGGTCTGTGCACCTGTGTCGTGCAATGCCGCGGAGGTCAGAAGAGGATGTCGGATTCCCCTGGAACTGGAGTTCTCCTGGAATTGGAGTTTCAGACGGTTCTTAGCCGCCATGTGGGTGCTGGGGATCGAACCCTGGTCCTCTGTAAGAGCGGTCGGCACTCTTAACCGCTAGGCCATCTCTCCAGCCCTGTGGGGAACTTTTGATTACTGCCTTAATCATATTGGTTGCTGTGGATATGTTTAAATTGTTTCTAGCTACTGGATTTAATTGTAATAGGTAAGATACGTTTAGAAATATATCTTTCTCTTCTATATTATGCAGCATTTGGGATATAAACTTTTAATGTATTCATTAGTGATCCTCTGGATTTCATTGGAGATTTTAAACAAGCTCTTTTAAATCTCTAATTGAATTAGCCTGAATCTCGTGTCTTTCTTTTGGTTTGAATTGGAGTTTGCTATTCTTTTTAATATTATTCTTTCCATCTTTACTTCTATTTCATTATTTTTTGCCTTGATTTTACGTATTGCCTCAGACTCTATATTTATTAGGCATTTTGTTTCTCTAGAACTTTGAGACAAATAATTAGATTATTTCTTTGAAATCTCTCAAATTTTTTGTGTTTGTTGTTGTTTGAGATAGAGTCTCCACTATGTAGCCCTAGCTGACCTGGGACTTGCTATGAAGATGATCAGAGGCTGGCCTCAATCTCATAGAAATCCACCTGCCTCTGCCTCCAGAGTTCTGGGATTAAAGGTATGACAACATGCCTGATGATATCTCTCTGATTTTTAAAAAATGATCACTTATAGCTATGATTTTTCATCTTAAGACTGTCTTGGCTGTGTCCCAGAGGTTCCTATAGGTTTTGCTGTCATTTTTATTTGACCATAGGAATTTTTAAATTTCCTTCATTATGTCTTTAATAACTCTTTGGTTATTCAAAAGCATATTGTTACAGTTTACAACTATTTGTGTTGTTTCTAAGGTTTCTCTTGCTGTTGATTTCTAGTTTTGTTTCAGTGTAGTCTGATAAAGTCCAATAAAATATTTCAGCTTTTACATATTTGTTAATTTTTAATATTTTGCTTTATAGTCAACAATACTATGAATTTTAGAAAAGTTTCCATGTGCCACTGAGAAAATATGTACCTGTTGTTGGAAATATTCTGTAGATATTTGTTAAATCCTGTTGATCTGTGGTTTAGCTTAGTCATGGAAATTTTTTTGCTTATTTTTGGTTTGGAAGGCTTTTCTAAATATCAGCGTGGAAGTGTCACACTGTTATAGAATCAGATCCTATTGACCTATTATGGCTTTTAACGTTTATTTTATAAAACTGGGAGCACAAAATTTAATTTGCAGGTGTTTGCCATGTTATATCTCTGGACTAATTGTTACCATTTTTTAGTATGTAGTCACCTACTTTACCTCTTCTGACTAGTTTTGGTTTGAAGTATAATTTTACAGATAGGAGAATTGCATACTATTGGTGCCCATTCTTTGACTCTCAGTTTTGGATGTTATTTTCCACGTAGATTTCTTTCTTGGAGATTACAGATATTTGAATCTTATTTTGTAGTCTAGTCATTCTGCATTTTTAAATTGGGGTATTGAGGCCATTTGCATTGAAGGTTATTATTAAGAGGGATTTGTTCTTTTTTGTGGTCTTATTTCTTGCTCTAGCTGGTTGGATTTCTAGTAGCTCTTTTCTTCCTTCCCTGTGCACATTAGGGATTTCTAGTTTATTGTGTTGGGCATGATTGATTCCATCCTAGGTCTCCTGTATTCATCTGTTTTTCCCATGGAATATATTCCTTTTCTACCCTCGTGGGCTTTCTTCTTAATTCGTGCACAATATTCCTATAAGAATGATGTGCAGTGCTTGTTTGTGTTTGTCTTGAAATAGCTCGATTTCTCCATCAACTTTGAAAGATAATTTTTTTTTGGTCTAGCAATCTTGGTTGACAGTTATTTACTTTCAGGATCTGAGATACATCATTCCATGCTTTCCTGGCCTAAGGGATTGCTGGTGAAAGATTGGATATTATTCTGACTTTCCCCCTGTGTATGTGGTTTGTTTTTTTCTCTTACAGCTTTCAATACTGTTTCTTGGCTTTGTATTGCTGATCATGATATGTCATGGAGAGGTTCTTTACATTGTTTTGACTTTGGACTCCAGTCTGAAATTTTTTCTTCTTGTCCAGTGACACTTCTTTCCACTGTGTTTTTTTTTTTTAATTTGCTTGATTCATTTCCAGAATATCTGTTTTATTCTTTTTTTTTTCTTTCCCTTTTTTTAAAATTTTTATTTATTTATTTTTAACAAATCTAGGCCCGTGTTCCCGCCCATTCCCCCACCCTGCCAGAGCTCATGCATTCTGCCAAACATGCTTTTCATCTCTTAGTCTTTCTCAATATTGTCCATGGGGAAGTTGACTGTTTGAGCAGAAGTTCACTGTTTTAGTCAGTTCTTTGATGCAGTCTTTTCTGTTTTGTTTGTGTTGTTGTTGTGGTTTCCAAAATGCATTACGCCCAACGCTTTGTACAAAAGCTCAGGGGGCCCTACACAAGAAATTCCTTACAACTGGGTAATTGGCACTAGCACCACAGATGAGGGATACCATTCTCGTTTGTTTTTCTGGGACTGTGTTATTTCACTCACATGATGTCCTCTAGCTCCAACATTTTCCTGCAAAGCTCATGATGTCGTCTTTCTTTACTGCTGCATAGAACTCCATGTGTAGATGTACCACATTTTCTCTATCCACTCGTCATTGAGGGGCATTAGGTTTGGTTCCAGCTCCTGGCTATGTGTGAAGAGAGCTGCAATAAACATGGCCGTGCATGTATCTCTGGTGGGTAAGTCGTGAAGGTATCATGCCAGGAGTGGTATGGCTGGGGTCGGGTGGCAATTCATTCCAAGTCTTCCAAGGGTTCTCCACACTGCCTTTCCATAGTGGCTGTACAAGTTTACATTCCCACCAGCAGTGGATGAGTGTTCCCCTTCCCCACAACCTCTCCAGCACTTGGTATCATTTGTTTCTTGATCCAGCCAGTCTTATTGGAGTAAGATGATATTTTAAGTGGTTTTCATTTCATTTCCTTAATGATAGTGGATGTTGAACAGTTCTTGATGTGTTTCTCAGACTCTCTAATTCTCACTTGTGAGTCCTCTGTTCAGTTCTTTGCTCCATCTATTGAGTGGGCCATTTGTTTTCTTTTTTTCTTTGTTTTTGAGTAGTTTTATATATTTCTGGAAATCAATGGCTTTGTCAGATGTATCTGCAGTGAAGGTTTCCTCCCCCTCTGTGGAATTCTCTTCACTTCCTTGATGTTTTTTTTGTGTACGGAAGCTTTTTGAGTTTGATGAGGTCCCATTTGTCAATTGTCTACTTTAATTCTTGCACGGCTGCTGATTTAGAAACTCTTTTCTATGCCTATATCTTGTAGTCTGCTGCCAACTTTTTCTTCTATCACCTCAGAGTTGGGGTTTCACGTGTGAGGTCTTTAATCCATCTGGAGTTGACTTTTGGTGCAGGGCAAGAGGTAGGGGTTTAATTTCATTCTTCTACAAGTGGTGATCCAGTTTTGCCACCACCATGCTGAAGATGCTGTCTTTTCTCCATTGTGTTTTTCTGTGGCCCCCCCTTGTCAAAAAAGATGGCTGAAATTGTATGTGCTCAGATTTGGATCTTCGGTTTTGTGTCCATTGGTCAACAGGTCTGTGTTTTTGTGCCAGTCCAGGCTGTTTTTTTATGACTATAGCCCTGTATATAGTTTGATTTGGTATAGAATCCCCCAGTAGTAGCTCTTTTTCACTCCAGGGTTTGTTGTGCTATTCGGGGTCTCTTTTGTTTTTTCCAAATGAATTTAATTTTTTTATTTTGTTTCCATATGAATGGGTGAAGAAACTCTTGGGGATTTGATTGGGGATTGCATTAAATCTATATAGAGTTTTTAAAATGGACATTTTTACAAGTTAATTTTCCAATCTGAGCATGGAGGTTTTTCCACTTCTGAGTCTTCTTCAATTCTTTCTTTAAGGTTTTAAAATTTTTTGTTGTAAGGTCTTTGTGTCTTTGGGTTAGGTTGTTTCCTAGGTATTCTTATTGTTTCTTGAGCTATTGTGATGAGAAGAGTCCTCTTTGAATTTTCTTCGTTGCCTTTTTTTGGTGTAAAGAAAGGCCTTTTTTTTTTTTTTTTTTTAGGTATCTTGCTACTTTGCTGAAGCTTGTTAATATGCGTTAGGAGTTTTCTGGTGTAGTTTTTAGCACCCTTTAAGTAACATCATATCATCACAATAGGGATAGTTTGAACTTCCTCTTTTCCAATTATACTCCTTTATATATCCTTTTCTTGCCTTATTGCGCTAGCAAGTGTTTCAGCACATAATTGAAGAGGAGTGGTGCAGGGGGAGCGCCTTGCCGAGTTCCTACCTTTAAAGGGAATGTTCTAGTCATTTCCCCATTTAGGATGATAGTGGCTGTGGGTTTCCTGTATATGGCTTTGATTACACTTTGAGGATGAATCCCTCCAATCCAATTCATTCTAGGACTTTAACATGAAGGGAGTGATTTTGTTCGAGGCTTTTTCAGCATCAATTTGAGATGTGATGGTGTGCGTTTTTGTCTTTGATTCCGTTTATGTGTTTGATGATGTTTATTGATTTTCGTATGTTGAACCATCCCTGCATCTCTGGATGAATCCAACTTGGTCATGATAGATATCTTCTTGATGTGGGTCTGTATGCATTTTTGCATATTCGGTTTTTAAGAATTATATGGCATCTGAGTTCATGAGAGATAGGGTCCTATAATTCGCCTTTTTAGTTGGATCTTTGCCTGTTTTGGTAAATAGAGTGAGGTTGGCTTCATAGAGGAATTTGGGAGAGTTCCCTCTTGTTGTATCCTTCTGAACATTCAATAATAATGGTTGTTAGGCTTTTTTTAATTGTTTTATAGAATTTTGTTGTGAAACCTTCTGGGCCTGGCTTTTTTTAGTTGGGAGGCTTCTTACTACATCTCTATTTCTTCATATGCTTTGAGTCTGTTTAAGCTGAGGTCGCTTCTTGACCCGGCTTTGGTTGATTCCCCAGATCAGTACTTCATCCATTTCTTCTAGGGTTTCATACTTAGTAGAGTATAGGTTTCTTGTAATATTCCAATATAATTTTCTTGATCTTTCTTTGTCCGTTGTGATATTTCCACTTTCAGAAGGAATTGTATTGATTTGGGGAGTTGTTCAGTCTTTCTTTTTGTTAACTGGGCTAGAGGTCTGTCTAATTTGTTTATTCTTTCAAAGAACCAACTTTTGGCTTCATTGATTTTTTGGTATTGGTTTTCTTTGGTTCTATTTCAAGTGATTTCTGCCTCTGATTTTTGTTATTTCTGCCTTCGGTGTGTTTAGGGTTCATCTTGTTGTGTGCCAGTCTTCAAGTGCTTTTAGCTGTATTGTTAGATCGTTACACTTGTGCTCTTTCTGTTGATCTAATCTAGGCATGCCGGGGCTATAAATTCCCCCCGTAGGACTGCTTTTAAGGATCCCATAGGTTTTTTGTGTTGTATTGTCAATTGTCATTCATTTCCAGGAATGTTTTGATTTTTTTTTTTTTTTTTTTTTTTTTTTTTTTTTTTTTTTTTTTTTTTTTTTTTTTAGTCTCCATGTGTTTCTGTAGGCAGAAAAGGAGGGCTTTCCTGGTGTTGATGTTGAGCCTCATTGCACTGTGGTCTGACGGATGCATGAAAGTTTTATTTCCATCTTTTTGTATTTGTAAGGTTTTCTTCTGCGTCCCAGGAGGATGGGTCGATTTTGGAGAATTTCCGTGGGGTGCTGAGTAAAATGGAATCTCTGGTATGAGGATGGAATATTCGGAGAGGTCCCTAAGAGATAATCTGTTTTTATATTCTTTTGCAGAGTTTCAATATCCTTGATGAACTTTTTCTTCACAGTTTTTAAATTTCTCCTCCACATTACTTTTTAAACTCTCTAGTTCATATGTTAATTTCTATTTATTTGAGTACTTATGTGGTCATTGATCTCTTTAAAAATGGGACTTTGAGCCGGGTGTGGTGGCACATACCTTTAATCCTAGCATTGGGAGGCAGAGGTAGGCGGTGTCTGTGTGAGTTCAAGGCCGCCTGGTCTACAGAGTGGAGTTCCAGGACAGCTGGGGCGTACGGGACGACCCTGTCTCGAAAGAACCAAAAAAAAAAAAAAAAAAGGGATTTTCTCTGGCTTGTCAGTTACGGCATTGTCTTTGGTTTTTACTCTTAGGCGTGGTGAACTTGAAGTGTCATGTTGGATTGCTGTGCCGTATTGTGTTTACTTCTTTGTTGTATTTCACACAAATGTTAGGGTGGAAATGTCTTCCATTTTTCATGTCTCCCCCTTTTCTCATTTTGCTTGTTTTACTTTACATATATCTTTATTTGAAATAATAGTTCATTCTGTTCCCTGTTGAGTTACCCAGCAGTACTGGCACTGATTTGAGGAGACACTTGTATACTTCACTTTTGTCCTCAATAAGGCTCAGAGACAGCAATACTAGGATATTAGTTGGATAAAACATAGTTTGTATGTTTTCAGGTACAAGGATATGAATAGTTAAGTCCAATGTGGATGGGGAAAAAAGCAGATCACCAACAAGGAAAGAGTATGAGTTAGAGGTATGAGAAGTAGCAGAATAAGCTATTGTAGATTCAAAAAGCAGAAAACAACTCTCAGTTGTTTAGATGTAGAAAAAGAAGAGTGTGGGGGCTGCCACTGGCTGATGAAGAGGTCAGTTGTCCAGCACTGCTGGCGACTACCAACAAAGGCTGGTAGCTATTCTGCAAGGCTGGTGATCTTTCAGCAGCAGTCAATGACTACAAAATTGGTTATTTTGTAGCCCACGGGCCGTGAAGTTGGTGACTCCATAGGCCTGACTCCGGTAGCTGAACCCAGTCTAAGGATGCTGGACCCTTGCAAGACTCTCCCTACATAGCTCTTACCCAAGCTAATGGGTTATCCTTAGAGCTTTACCTCTGGCTCAGGGAGTGAAGCCCCCTTAAGTGAGTGAGCTAGCTGAAACCCCAATTGCAGATCTGATTGATCCACAATCAATGGGCACCTACATGGCACATCAATTAACGGACTGGGAACCAGTCAGGTGGTAATGGAGATCTGTTTATTGTATACAGTGCATCACTTATATAGCCAAAATATGTCATTCCCACAGCCAATCCCAGACACCCTATATACATCACGTGCTGTTGCTCTGCCCAGCACCATTTGTTGGGTCCCAAGTCGATTCAAGAACTGTTCCTCTCTCAAGGGGAGAGGTAAGAGAGGTTAGAGACATCTCACGACTTACACCTGTGCCTCTGGGAGGTGTTGGCTGGGTAATTAAACTAATGCCAGCAGCCACATATGGCCTGCATTCGCCCACAGAAGAGACAGTCAATGCTCACTTGCAACAAGATACAAATTAAAACACAGCAACTTAACATCTTCCTGAAAATGACATAACATTTTCTTCCTTAAGGATGTAAAACTTCCAGTGTGATATATGTATCACATTTTTCTCATCCATTCTTCTGCTGTTGGGCATTTATGTTGCTTTTGTTCACTTTCCTACTATGAATAGTTGGGTGTAATAAATATCGATGTACAAGTATCTCAATGATACGTTGATTGGAGTTAAGTAAATACCCAGGAGTGGTATTGCAGGGTCATACGTAAGATCTAGCTTTAGTTTTTTGTGAAACCTCCATCCTGACTTACAGAGTGGCTGGACCAGTTTTTATTCCCTGGGGCAGTGGACATACTGGGACTTGCCCATGCTTGCTTTGTCAATGACTATCTGAGTCATACTCATTGCTCCAGCCTCTTTCATTCTCCTCCCACCTTCACCCCAGCTTCTCCCCAGTCTGCATCCAGCTTTCTTGTCTTTTTTTTTTTTTTTTTTGGTTTGCTTTGTGACTTACTGGGTTTAACCAGAGCCACTCATTTGAGCATAGGTATGAATATGTACTAATTTGCACTAGTGTACATGGGTTTCTCTTTCCCCACATCATGACAACACTTATTACCTGTACTCTTTATGATGGCTGTTCTGACTGAGGATCTTAAGATCTTGTAGAATCTTAAGCTCATTTTTAATATTCATTTACCTGATGGCTATTGATGTTGAATAGTTTTTTTTGTTGTCTTTTTGAGACAGCATCTCCCTGTAACTCCAACTGGCCTGGAACTCATTATGTGGACCAGGATGGCCTTGATCTCACAGAGATCTGTCTGCATCTGCCACAGAGTGTTAAGATTAAAGGCATGTACCACAACACCTAGTTGGATGTTGAGTAGTTTTAAAAGTGTGTATTTCTGTGGTTCTTAGCCTCAGCCTTTAATGGCTGCGCTATATACACACATAAATAAAAAAAAAAGCGCACATTAAAATTTAAATAGGTTTATCACCAATTTTTAATGGATAAAAAAATAAAAGTGTGTATTAACCATTTCTATTTCTTCTTTAGAGGACTATGTACTCAGTTCTATAACCTGTTTTTAACCAGATAGTTTGTGTTCTTGATGTTTAGATTTTTCATTATTTGAATATACTAGACACTGTTAGATGTGTAGCTGGCAAATAATTTGTCTCATATGGTTTGTCTCTTTGCTTGATTGGTGGTTTGTTTGTTGTACAGATGCTTTTTAGTTTCATGAGATCCCATTTGCCAGCTGTTCTTTTTTATTGAAAATTTTTTTGTTTTTTTCATTTTTAATTGAAGTTTTGTGTATTTCATACATTTCTTAATCAAATTTAGACCTAATTCTTTGTCCCATCCCCATCAGAGCTCATACATTCTGCCATAGTGAATTCTGCCATACATGTCTTTTTTTTTGAATTCACATTTTCCCCTTTAATTTTATATTACTCTAAAGTATGCAAACATATCTTCCCCCCCATATACCACAATTACAAAGTCTGAAAATAAATCATAGGTTAATTCTAGATCCCATTAAAGTTATTCACATTACAATGGTACAGTTGCTTTCATGTAAAAGAATATATATATATGTAATATATATGTTCTTTTTTATATTTTGGTTTATATATATAATATATATAAGAATATATATGTTATATATATTCTTTTTTATATATTGGTTTATATATAAAACTAATATATATATATTTTAAATGAATATATTACGAGGATGTATCATTTATATATCTATTAGATATCTATTAATATATATTATATATATATTTTGGTCTTCTTACTCACCTAGGTATTTGGTATGCATTCCACAGTGAGGGATACCACTTTTTCATTTGTTTTTCTGGGACTGTGTTCGTCCACTTAGCATAATATCTTCTAGTTCCATCCTGCAAAAGTTCATGATGTCATCTTTCTTTACTGATGCATAAAAACCCATTGTGAGATGAACCACATTTTCTCTATCCACTCATTGGTTGAGGGGGCATTTGGGGTTGGTTTCAGCTCTTCAACTATTGTGAAGAGGGCTGCAAAAAAACATGGATGTGCATTGTTCTTGTGCTTAGGCTGATTCTTGTGGGTATATACTCCGGAGTGGTATGATTGGTCAGGTGGTAGACTCATGTTGAATCTTTTAAGGGTTTCTCCACAATGCATTCCATAGTTGGTTGGATGAGTTTACATTTCCCCCACCAGCCGTGGATGTGTGTTCCCCTTTCCCACATCCTCTTCCCGAATTTGGTTGTGTTCTTTTGTGTTCTTGATCTTAGCGATTCTTATCAGAGTAAGATGATAGCTTAAAGTGATGTTAATTTGCCTTTCGTAATATTAGGTAGGTTGAACACGTGTAAGATGTTTGTCATCCATGCTGATTTCCTCACGTGTAAGTCTTTGTTCAGCGCATGGACGCAATCGTCTGCAGTGGTTGCATGGGTTGGGCTTACGTGCGGTGGGGCGGAAGTGTTTAAGAGTAGATGATGATTATAGAGAGATCATATATATATGATATATAGATTATATATATATTTTTTTTTTTTTTTTTTCTGGTATGAGTAAGGATGTTAATGCTTTTCCTCTCTTTTTTCTCTCTGTCATTTTTTTTTTTTTTTTTTTTTTTTTTTTTTTCCCATTCTGTAGGTTTTCTGTTTATTTCCTTGATTGTTTTTTTCACCGTACAGAAGCTTTGAGTTTATGGGATCCACTGAGGTCCAGATTTTGTTGTTCTTAATTTTGTACACACTCCTATTTAGAAAGTGGTTATCTGTCCATACATATTGAAGCATACTTTTTTAAAAATTTTTTATTTTATTTATTTCGTATGTGTATGAATGCTGTCTGCATGCAAAGTTTGTGCACCGTGTTCGTGCAATGCCGCGGAGTCAGAAGAACGAGTCAGATTCCCCTGGATCTGGCAGGTTCTCCTGGGAATTGGAGTTCAGCGGTTCTCGGCCAGCCATTTGCGGTGCGGTTGCTGGGGATCGAACCCGGGTCCTCTGTAAGAACCCGCGGTCGCGCTTCTAACCGCATGGCCATCTCTCCAGCCCGAGACATAGCTTTTTAACCTTGTCCTCTAGCGGTTTCAAAGTATCGGATTTTATGGAGAAGTGCTTGATCCATTCGGAGTTGAGTCTTGTATATTGTGAGAGATAGGACCTAGTTTAGTTCTACAACCTGTAGATAGCCAGTTTTCCCAGCACCATTCAAGATTTTATCTTTTCTCCATTGTATGGGGGTCTGGCTGCGGTGTCAGGAAACGAGTTTAACAGTAGGGTGGGGACGGGCACGGGGCGCGGGAAGTGAGAGGTCCCAGGGAAGGCGACCGGGCTGGGGGGGGCCTAGGGCCAGAGGGTGTATTACGGGGGCGCAGGGAGGACAAGGGAAAGAGTGGGGGCGGGAGAGTGACCACAATGAGGGGGGGGCGGGGCTGGGAGCAGGGGACTTGTAGCGGGGCGGAGTGGGGGGGGCCTATGGGAAGGGGCTAAAGAGGAGGGAAAAAAAAAAACTATGATGTTAAATTTCTTGTTTATTTAAAGGCTGCTTGTGTTTTTATTAAAGTTTTTTTCTGAATAGTATCAGTAATCGAAGGTACTGGGCTGGTGAAACTAATTTTTGGGTGGTTAATAATCATATTTGATGCCCATTCTAATTTGATGAAAAGGATTTAAGGGACCTTGCCCTCCAAGGTCAAGGAATTGGTCAAGGGCTTTCTTTCCATATACATATACTTTTGGGGTGGTCTTTTAGTTAACCCACTGAAGGGGTAACCCAGTGGCCACACACATCATCCTAATTCAGCATAAAAGGAGTCAGAGTGACGGGCACCCAAATTCCCTATTGGCAATTAGGGTCACCTCTTCAGATGGAGGAGTGATAAAAATTGGAGGTAGAGATTAACTAGGCAGTTTAGGGTCAAGACCCCCCAAATGACTGATTTCTTTCTCAGCTAAGAGCTGGACATTTCCCTGTATCTGCCAGTAAACTTATATCCAACATAGTTAATGTGCATGAATGATTTGATTCATATGATCCAGAGGCAGTGGGATGTAATGGTCAGAAAAATAAAACATCCATTTTGAACAGAGAAACCATATGTTTATTCTTAGCTCAAGTTTGCACAGCAGATTCCAAGCAGCCCTGACTTCCTCCTTTTCTTACTGTCTAGCACCACATCCAAACCTTGAAACATAGAAATAATTAACTTCTGGTTTTGAGCTTCTGTAACTTATCTTGCTTAAACGCACCATAACATTTTCTAAGCCCAAAGTGCAAGACAACTTTGCTCTATCGGGCTGTCTTTTAAAAGCTACCCCCATTAATTTTCTCAGGGCTGCAGTCAGATTGGGAAGACTGTATGCCAGACAGACATTTCTGATTGGACACTGAGATAGTTTCTCAGTTTTTGTTTCTTTTTAATAAATTTGGATGATTTACATTTGATTTGTCTCTGGGGTCTTTCCTGTTTTCTAAAAGCTCTCTAACATCACCATGGGCATTGCAAAACACAGGTGCACTTACAGAAAATACACACACACACACACAAAATAAAAATTGAAAACAAAACCCCAAACCCAAAAGGTGCTGGATATTTCAGTTGTCAACTTGACACACCTGGGTAGAGAAAACCTCAATTCAGGAATTGTCTTCATTGGATTGGCCTGTGGCCATAACTGTGGGGAATATTCTTGAGTATTAAACAGGATGGGAGGGCCCAGCCTACTGTGCATCATGATACCCCTGAGCAAGGTGGTCTTGTGTTGCATAAGAAAGTAGGGTGGGCATAGGCCAGGGGAGTAAGCTAGTAAGAAGTGTACATACACGGTCTGGACTTCAGGTTCCTGCCCTGAGTTTCTGCCTTGATTTCCCTTGATCATGGATTGTGTGCTGAAAGCCCAATAAAGCCCTTTTCCTCGCCAAGTTGGCTTTGCTCAGGGTTTTAATCACAATAATAAAGGGTGACTAGGACAGGAGTAGGTACCAGAGAGTAGGATATTGTTGATGGACCTGACCACATGTGTCTAAGAGGACTGTGGATTTGGAGTTAGACTAGGAAAGTGCTTGGAGCTCAGTGAGCTGTTCTATAGAAACTTCAAAGATACTGTTGAAAGAGGTGCAGATGCTAGAGACCTGGCTTGTGAGGCTTCTTTGTTTCAAATGGAAACAAAGACTATGTCAGGACTATTTGTGTTTGAATGAAGAATTTTCAGAAGTGAAACCTTTTGTTTTTTTTTTAATTTTATTTATTTTTAATGTGTATGAATGTAGTGTCTGCATGTAGATTTGTGCATCCGTGTCGTGCAATGCCACTGAGGTCAGAAGAGGGGGTTGGATTCCCCTAGAACTGGAGTTAAAGATGGTTCTCAGCCACCATGTGGGTGCTGGGGCTCCAGGCCAGGTCCTCTGTAAGAGTAGTTGGTGCTCTTAACCACTAGGCCATCTCTCCAGCCCGGAAACCTTCTGTTCTTTACTGGGATAATTGATGCTGGTCAGCTGGGGCTGAAAAATCAGCTGTGAGTAACAAGAAATCAGCATTATTGAGTGAGATCATCTGGGAAGTATTTCCTTAGGATCAGCACACAGAAGCTCTGGTCCAGAGGGTACCCAAGGCTCTATCTCAATGTAGAAGCAGAATTCGGTAATGTGTAAAAATCTCCTACATGGTACCGGTCCTGAAGGCACGAAGAGGTCAGGCTGGGCACTGTGAAGGGCCAGAAGAGGCCATCGGTGAAGGTGTGGTCTTAGTTGTGGTGATGACCTCCAGGACTGAAGGGGTCATGGAGAGGGTCTGAGGGTTAGCACCACGTGAGGCCAGAAGAGGCCGTTGGTAAAACTGCAACCTCCATGTTGGAGATGCAGAGACCATGAAGGGCAGCCGAGGGTGTGGAGTGCAGTTAGCCTGAACCTATGCAACACGCTGTGTGTGTGTGTGCATGCGTGTGCGTGTGCGTGTGTGTGCATGTGTGCGTGTGTGTGTGTGCCATGAATGGCAGAGCCAGAGAACTGCAGCTACTCAAGCCTCTTGGAGTCCAGAAGATCAACGAGTGACTGTCAGATGCCTAACATTGAGCTACATTGCTGATCTGTGGTTTTTACTGGTGTGCCCAGTTCTTCCCTTTTGAAATAAGTATATAACTTATTTTGGATTTTACAAGAGCCCACAGTTGAGAGATCATGTATTATAAAGACACATGAGCTTTTAACATGTTTGAATTATTAAGGACTGTGACATGTTTAAAGCTATAATGGTTTGGTTATACTTTAATATTAATATTAACATGACATCTTGGGGATAAAAAGTGGAAAGGTTGTAGCTTAATAGTGATGTGTTTGTGTTCTAATTAACAAGGGGTTAATTGTGTAGAATAGCATCAGTTGTCAAACTGACACACCCAGGCGAAGGGACCCTTCACTTTGATTGAGGAATTTCCTCCATTGGGCTGGTCTGTGGCTAAGTCTGTGGGACATTTTCTTGATTGTTGTATGATTTAGGAGGGCCTAGCTCACTGTGGGTGATGGCACCCCTGGGCAGGTGGTCCTTTGTTGTTTAAAGAGGCAGGCTAAGCAGTGGCCAAGCCAGTAAGCATGGTCTATGCTTCAGTTCCTGCCTTGAGTTTCTGCCCTGACTCCCCTTGATGATGTGACTTGGGAAATATAAAATAAAATAATCCCTTTTCTCCCTAGGGTAGTGGCTAGTGTTTTTATCATAGCAATAGGAAATAACGAGGACACCAGATTTCCAGTTATTCTCTGCTTCCTGTGCCTGCTTGATAGTGTGAACACTTGGCTCTCTGCTCCTGTCATTTATGCTGTCACACCTCCCCACCACTAGGGATTGTATCCCTCTGGAATTATTATCCACATAAATTCTTCTATAAGGAGAAGTTATGTTGTCTTATCTCAGCAACTCCTTTAAGTATTTTCTGTAGAGCTGGATCAGTGGTCATATAGCCTTTCAGTCTAATTTTATCATTGAAAGTTTTAATGTTTCTTTTGAGTTATGACAGACAGTTTGCTGGGTATAGTAGTGTGGATTGGCAGTTGTTGTCTTTCAGAACTTTAAATACATCTTTCCAGACCCTCTAGCTTTTACTATTTCAGTTGAATAATCTGCTGTTAGTCTGATGGGTATGACTTTATATGTGACTTGACATTTCTTTCTGTTTTCAATATACTTCCTTTGTTCTGTGGTTTAATGTTTAATTATAGAGGGGAGGCTTTAATGGTCATGTCTGTTTGGAATCCTAAATGCTTCCTATATACGGATTGGCATTTCTTTTCCTCACTCTGGGAAACCTGAGCTTTTTAGTTGTGATATTTTTCTTTAATAACTCAATCTCATTTGCTGGTTATAGATCTGTTGAACTTATTTATTTCATCCCGGTTTCATTTTGGTAGTTCATATGAATCTAGAAATTCATGCATTTATTTTAGGTTACCCAATTGAGTAGAATAGAGGAATTTCAAGGTATATATTTATGATTTTCTTCTGAATTCCATTGGAATCTGTAGTAATGGCCCTTTTTATGTCTAAATTTATTAAATTGGATATTCTCTCTTTGTTTTGGTTAAATTCACTAAGGACTTTTCAGTCTTGTTCATCTTTTCAATTTTTTGGCTCTTTGTTTCCTTGATTGTTTATATTTAATTTTTTTATTCAATAATATTCAACCTGCTCTTATTTATTTCTCCCTGTCTGTTTCTTTTAGGTTGGTTTATTCATTTTTCTGAGACCTTAAGTTGAATAATTAATTTGTTTATTTGAATTCTTTCTGGTCTTTTGCTATATGCACGTAAAGCTATAAAATTCATTATACCTCTTAGATTTCTGTTTGATATTTAATTTTCACCCAACTTTATGAATCTAAGAAATCTCCTCCTTTATTTCTTTATTGACCCATTCATCATTCAAACAATCCTGTGTATTGTTTAAGCTCCATGAATTTATGTACTTTCTATAGTTTCTCTTGCTATTAATATCTAACTTTTAAAAAATTGTATTCATATAGAGTACAAAATGTTATTCAGGTTTTCTATATTTGTTGAGATGTACTTTGTGTTCTAATACATGATCAATTTTGCAGAAAGTTCCATAGGCTGCTGAGAAGAATCTATGTCCTTTATTGTTTAGATGGAATGTTCTGGAGAAATGTTAGGTACATTTGACTTATGATGTCATTTAAGCCTAATGTTTTCTCGTTATTTTGATCTAGATGGCCTACGAAAATTGATAAAAGAGGGGGTACTGAAGCCACTCACTATAATTCTGTTGTTAATCTGTGGCTTTACATCTACTAATAATTGTTTTATGAAGTTGGTTGTATCTGTGTTTGGTCTGTATATATGTATGCTTGTAGTATCTTCTTGACAGATTATTCCCTTAACGTGTATGAAGTGACATTCTTTATCTCTTGTGACTAGTTTTTGTGTGAAGTCTATTTTGTCTGACATTAAGATAGTTATATTTCTTTCTTTCCTAGCTCCCTTTGCTTAAAATACCCTCTTCCATGTTTTTAATAAAAAATGATGCTATCTTTGATGGTGAGATATGTTTTATGTATGTTGACAACAAACATGGATCCTATTAATTAATATTCAGAATTATTACTGAAAAAATCATTTGTTGCCTTTTTGGTGTTTCCTCAGACTTTTTATGATAACCTAGGTTTATTTTCCTCCAGGCCCTCTTGACAGAGTTCATCCTTCTCTTCAATTGAAGTGCTCCTTCAATATCCTCAGTAGAGCTGTCTGGGTGGTCATAAAATTTTATTCAGTTTTTATTATAAAAGTTTTTACTTACCCTTTAATTATGATAGTTTTACTGGGTAAAATAGCCTGAGTTGGCAGTTATGGTCTTTTAGAACTTGGAATACATCTTTCCAATTCTGTTTGGTGTTAAAAGTTTCAGTTATTTTGGGAAAAGCCTGCCTTTATATGCGACTTGGCCTTTCTCTTGTAGCTTTAAGTGTTATTTCTTACTTCTGTGTTTTTAATGTTTTAACCATAATAAAATGTGGGGATTTTCCTTTCAGTTCCTGTATATTTGGTATTCTGCTTGCCTCTTATAGCTGGATGGGCTTCTCTCCAGAGTTTGCAAAATTTCTTCTATGATTTTATTGCAAATATTTTCTATTACTTAATCATGGATTTTTCTTCTATGCCAAAGATTTGTGTTTTTTTTTCCCCTTGGTGTCTTAAAGCTCTCTCATGTTCATTTATTTTTATTTTATTTTATTTTATTTTTTTTAAATTTATTTATTTTTGTACGTGTATGAGTGTACTGTCTGCATGCAGGTCTGTGCACCCGTGTCGTGCAATGCCGCGGAGGTCAGAAGAGCGTCTCGGATTCCCCTGGAACTGGAGTTCTCCTGGAATTGGAGTTACAGACGGTTCTTAGCCGCCATGTGGGTGCTGGGGATCGAACCTGGGTCCTCTGCAAGAGCAGTCGGTGCTCTTACCCGCTAGGCTATCTCTCCAGCCCCTCATGTTCATTTATATTAAAATTATTTACCTAGACTGAACGATCCAGTTTCTCTTCTTTATCTTCAAGATTGATCTGCATATGATGCATTCCCTTGGTGAAACTTTCCACTGAATACTTTTTATTTGATTTATTGTTTTAAATTTCTAGAACCGTTTTCACGTTAGCTTTTATTCAGCAATTCTCTTTTTTTAATTCAATTTAAAAAATTTTTATTTTATGTGTACAAATGTATCACTTGTATGTAAGAGCACCCATGTCATGCAATACCTATGGAGGTCAGAGTCAAATCCAGTGGAGGTGGAGTTATGGACAGATGTTAGATGCTGTGTGGGTGCTGGGAATTGAACCCAGGTCCTCTGCAAGAGCAACCAGTGCTCTTAATCACTGAGCTAACTCTGTAGCCCCTGAATTCAATTTTGATATCTTGAATTAACTTGCTCATTTCATTCAGTTGTTTTTAATTGTCTTGGAATTTATTCCTGTCTTCTTTGAATTGTTTAAGTATCTATAATCATTCTTTTGAATTAGTCTGGAAGTTCTTCTAAGTCATTCTCCTTGGGACTATCACTTTGGCACTGATACATTTTGGAGTGCATGTGTCTTGGATTTTCATGCTCCTTTTGTTTGTGCTGGAATGTGTACAACTGGAATTAGTGATATTTCTCCTTTCTTCCTTCCTTCTTTCTCTCTTCCCCTCTCTCATCCACATCATCTTTCTCCTTTTCATGAAGAAATTTGTAGTGTTCAAGAGAATACTAAGGTGTACTAGGTTTGTGGTGTCATTTTCTTCTGTGGGACTGCTATTCAGTGTTCCCCTAAGAGCCATCAGCTTCTTTCTTTCTTCCTTTCTTTCTTTCTTTCTCTTTCTTTCTTTCTTTCTTTATTTTCTTTCTTTCTTCTTTCTTTCTTTCTTATTCTTTTCTCTTTCTTTCTTCTTTCTTCTTTCTTTCTTTCTTCCTTTCTCTTCTCTCTCTCTTCTCTTCTCCTCTCTCTCTCTTTCCCTCCCCCACATCCCTCCCTCCCCCTCCCTCCCTCCGATTCCCTCCCCTCCCTCCCCTTCCTTCCTTCCTTCCTTCCTTCCTTTTCCTTCCTTCCTTCTTCCTTCCTTTCTTTCATTTGGCTTTGAACTCACCACGAGTTCTGCCTTGCTTCTGCCTACTGGATGTGCTTGGATAGTCAAGGCATGAACCACAACAACGCCTGGCCCCCTACTATCAAATTCTTTTTTAAAAAAAAAAAAATGGACACTTTTCACAATAAATTTGCGTGCTTGTCATCCTTGGGCAGGGGCTATGCTATTCTTCTCTGTATCGTTCCAATTTTATTATATGTGCTGCCGACGTGGCAAATATTTTGAATTGTTTGGGATGAAAAGTCTTCTTCTATTGCTCAGGGAATTCAAGTATTTGTTTTTATTTTTTAGTGTCCTGAAGACAAGTTTCAATTCTCTGTTTTCAATCCTTAATATTCTGTCCTCCATTTTATTTATTATTTTTAATTTATTTATTTATTTTTTTTTAAATTTTTTTTTTAATTTTATTTATTTCTGTATTGTGTATGAATGTACTGTCTGCATGCAAAAGTTTGTGCACCGTGTTCGTGCAATGCCGCGGACGTCAGAAGAGGTCTCAGGATTCCCCTGGAGCTGGCGTTTCCTGGAATTGGAGTTTCAGCCGGTTCTCGGCCGCCATTTGTCTGGGGCGGGTGCTGGGGAGTCGAACCCGGGTCCTCTGTAAGAAGCCCGCCGGTGCTGCCTTTTTAATCCGCGATTCGGTCCATCTCTCCAGCCCTGTCCCTCGCACTTTTAGTTAGTGAAGCTTCTATATTGGATCTTTCTTTGCATTTGACACCGTTTTTTCGCATGTTTCAACATTGTGGCCCGATTTCTTCCGCATCTGCATTTTTTATTTAATTACGCATTTTAAATATTTTGTATCTATTGTAACCTTTGAATTTTTATGGGTATCGAGTTGTATTGGTGCATTGCATGATGTGGAGTGTCTCCCCTGAAAGGCCATTGGTCCACCAGAACGACTGAAACAGTATAAATTCTTATCAAGGCTAGACCCATTCTCCCCCCGCCGGGCCTCCCCCCCCCTCGGCTCCTTCGTGTTTCTCCCAACCCAGCTCGTGCTGCGGCCTCATCTTACAGCGTGCATTATGTGTTCTTCGGTCGTTCCTCCCCTTCCCTTGCGATCCCCACCCCCTCCACAGCCTCGTGCAGTTCCTGCTTCATACATTGCTTCTTTCATTACATTTTTCTTAGTCGATTCTCCCATTTCCCTTGCCCACCCCATCCTCCTCCCACACGCTGTGCATTCTGCCATACACTGTCTTTCATATTTTTCTTAGTCTTCTCCCTTCCTCGCGCCCCCCACCCCCCTCCACAGCTCGTTGCATTCTGCATACACTGTCTTTCATATTTTTCTTAGTCTTTCTCCCTTCTTTGCCCCCCACCCCTCCACAGCCGCGCATTTCTGCCGTACATGTTTTTCATATTTTTCTTAGTCTTTCTCCCTTCCTTGCCCCCCTTACCCCTCCCACATCTCTGTGCATTCTGCCCTACTGTCTTTCATATTTTTCTTTAGTCTTTCTCCCTTTCCGTTGCCCCCTCCTACCTCTCCCACAGAGCTTGTGCATTTCTGCCATACATGTCTTTCAATCTTTTTAGTCTTGCTGCTCCCGTTCTTGGACTCCCACCCCTTCCACAGCCTTTCGGTTATCCATTCTGCTCCTTTACATGCGTCTTTCTATATTTTTCTTTTAGTTTTCTCCTCCCTTCCTTGCCCGCCTATGCCCCCTCCACAGTGCTCGTGCATTCTGCCAATCATGTTTTTCATATTTTTCTTAGTCTTTCTCCCTTCCTTGCCCCCCACCTCCCACCCCACAGCCAAGCTCGTGCACTTCCTGACCTATTTTACATGTCTTTCATATTTTTCTTAGTCTTTTCTCCTTCCTTGCCCCCCACCCCCAACAGCTCGTGCATTCTGCCATACCTTCCTTTATTTTTTCTTCTGTCTTTTCTCCCTTCCTTGCCCCCCACCCCTCCACAGCTCGTGCATTCTGCCATACATGTCTTTCATATTTTTCTTAGTCTTTCTCCCTTCCTTGCCCCCCACCCCTCCACAGCTCGTGCATTCTGCCATACATGTCTTTCATATTTTTCTTAGTCTTTTTTAAGTTTTTTGATGCAGAAGTTACTGTTTGGGGCAGAATTTACTGTTTCAGTCAGTTCTTTGACCCAGTCTTTGTTATTGTTGTTGTTCCTTCCAATTTGTATCACTCCAAAATATGCATATATATATATATTATATATATATACATGTCACACATATATGAAAATTATGACATCTGAAATTAAACTATAGTAGGTTAATTCCTATAAACTATAGGTTAATTCCAAGACATGTTTAGGGATTCACATTTTGACAGTAGAGTTTTATGTAGGTAAAGAAAAAATATTACTTTACATTCCTACATTCCAGAGCAAGTTGATGAGTAATATCAGCTAACATCTTTTTAAAGTTTTTCTATGCAGAGGTTTATTGTTTTGGGAAGAAGTTTACTGTTTCAGTCAGTTCTTTGTCCCAGTCCTTTTGTTGTTGTTGTTGTTGTTGTTGTTCTCTCCCATTTGTATTGCTCCAAAATATGCATGAAGACTTTTACAACTGGGGTTAGGTTGTTGGCTGAATTTTAATTTTGTATTTAAGTTACCTTTATTTATTTATTTTTTGAGTGGAAGTGTTTAAAAGGGACTAGGTTGTAGTAGCACTAAGTTTTCATTTTCTTCCATCAGACTTGTGTTCAAGAGACCTGGCTTGATCCCCAGTATGCTCCTGAGATAGATTACAATCTTCACAAACAATTTCTATCAAGTAGTAGAAACATTATGAAAATACAATAGTAGTCAAGTCACATGAAAGGGAATAATCACCCCTTAAACAACAATCATTTTACTAAGTAAAGGAACACTGAGAGTTGAGCACATACCAATATATGGTTGGAAAGGAAATAAAGCAGAGGAAGAGTAATGATTAGTGTTTGGTTTGTAGAAAGTGGAGAAGAAGCATGGTAGGGACAAAAGAGAGGGGCATGTGACAGTTTTAGCTAAAGACAGATGGAAAAGAAGGGGTAAAGTAATACAATAGGAAACAGTGTAGAAAACAGTTGCCTACATAATGGAAAACACATCTCTAGATACTGGTCATATTAAATATGGTGTACTTCGGGTATGTTGTATGATTTATGGATTTCATTTCAAAGTTTTAGGTGATATCATAAAATGTTTGGCTTTAAAGTAGGTGTGCCAAACTCAGTAGGGTGGAAAACCTTGGAACATTCATATGATATTAAGTAGAGCTGGGTAGACAATGGGAAAGGATACTTTAATAATAATTGCTGTGGTTATTTATTGTCTTCCCTTAAAACATCACAAAAAAGGTCAGATGGTAAGGCCATCATTTATCCTGGACTTTTATTACTGGTTCAGTCAAAACCGAGATGTTCAGCTCAATTTTGTCATGTGCACTCTCTATCTCTGTTTATACTTGCAGCCATCTCTATTTTTAATTCTGATCCTGCAGTTCTAGTCATCAGGCCATAGACACATGGATGTTCCATATGGTTGAGATAGCCTGAGATGATAGCCAGTAAAAGCCTTCTGGCCAAACAGAGTTGTGCTTTCTGAAGTTGTTTTTGTTCATAAGGCATTTCAGAGATTATTTAATGCTATGTATTTGGAAAGGGCAAATAAGGGGCTCTGTAGTCAGACATACCTTTGTTTTACTTACTAATTATAAGGAAGTTATTGTGTGAGCAAGTTATTGGAGTTCTGGGCTCAGTCTTTTCTCATTTATCAAATAAAGATGACACTGCATTATCATCTTGTGGCAGTTAGATGAAATAAAGTACTTTGGAGTTTTACACTTTTGACTGCATTTAGTTCACAAATCAGATTCTGTTTAATAGCTGATATCAATGCAAAATTTAAAAGACATTAAAGAGGATTATTACTTTGGCCCTCTTACTTCCAGTAGTAAAGGAAACCTAACAACAGAGTTAAATGCCCACCTGCTAAACAGGTCTGCAAACTGAAAGGCTATAGGCCTTGCTCTTGCTCTGGGACTGTCAAGAGGAGGCACACACTATCTGTACTCTTTCAGAAGACCACCCAAGAACCCCTTTCCAGACTATAAACAGAGAGAAGCAAGATGTTTATAGGACACGTATGGGCTTGGTGAAGAACTGCTTATCATAATCATAGTTTCTCCTCTCGAATGCCGACTGATGGGGGGGGGGTCTCTGAGAGAACTGTCTATGATGATAGGAATGGTGAAAAGGGATACCAGAAACTTCTGCCCAGGTGGACATCTCCTAAGATATAGCTCTTGCTTGTCTGCCTGGAGCCCAACCAAAGAGGGTGAAGGCAGGAGGGGAGAAGAGAGAGCAAGGATGATGGCAGGCCATTTACAAACCACATTTGGAATGCTGTTTCCTTTGGTGTCATGACACAGGACTTAAGGAGCCAGTTTGTCTTGTTGATTCTCCACTGGAGATACCTGCCCTTAGCCTTGAAGTTCTCACAGGGTGAGCAGTTTATGCGGGCTCTAGATCTTATCCTGAGGGTCTTGAGGTCTTCAGAATTCTTCTTAATTAAAAAAATAGTAGTATAATAAAATAAAAACGACAAAAAAGTAGCTGTTCCGGGGGCCAGAAAACTCAGAAATAAATAAGCTTAGGCTGCCATCTTGTGGCTTAGTATGGAATAGGAACTTCAGTAAGGAGTTCTTCACACTAGATGGATGATCGGAGTTGTGGCCCAAGAACAAAATGGAAAAAAATCAGTATATATTTCATAGTTTGATGATATTATCTAATTGTATTTTAACTAACATGGAAGAAAGATAATATTTCCTTCGGAACTATGAATTACTGTTTATTTTTTGGCTAATAGAATGACATAGGTTAAGAGTTATGCAAAGTTGTATGTGGTGGGTCATGCCTGTAATCCCAGGCCTTGAGTTCAAGCCGCAGGTGCAGATATATTATATAAAAGGGATATATATATATAATAATAATTTCTGTTAAAGCCTTATATGATATATAGTATATTAGTATGGGCAAAGCCTTACACATATAATAATATTCTGTATATATTATTATATAAATTAATATATAATTTATTATATAATATACATACATATTATATGTTTAATGTATGTAGATTTAATGGTAGACATATCTATTGTACATATATATTAACATATATATTGGTTTAAAGAGAGTTTTCAAATGGGTAAGATGATAGATTGTATATATATATATGCCATATTTTTATGGCAAGCCTTACACATATAATAGATTTATAACTACATGATATCTATAATACCATATAGTTTATATGTGTAAGGCTTTGCCAATAAAAATTATTAATAAACAAAATTGGTTCTGTTTCCAGCATGAGAGGCAACTTCTCCTTTTTGTCCAGTAATATGTAATCTGAGTCCTCTGGAAGTTGATAGAATCTTGAGGAATTGGGGAATGTTCAACTAGTGTAGTCAGCAGTCAGCTGGGTTCTTTTGCTTTACATGGGTAGAAGTCATGCGTTGTCAAGAAACTCTTTTTTTTTTTTTAGCTATATACAATTTATTGATTTGCTCCGTGACAGAGCTCAAGTAGTCCAACAGAGGCTGCACCACACTGGAAAGGCCGACAGAATCCAGGGAAATGCTCAATCCGCATGGCTGCCTGTCCTCCGTATCCCCAATCTAGTGCGGAAGGGCAGATGCCAGGAGATCTGCCGGTCGCAGTACACGCTGGGATCAGAAAAGTTGATCACAGCAGAAGACAAACGGCAGATGGGAGAAGCAAGCCGCAGGAGAAAAGAAGAAGGGACCAGCTCCTTCGGCCGTGGCCTTTTATACTGCATGCTGGCAGAAGGTACGCCCACATTTGGGTGGGCCATCTGGGTTGAGGTGGTCCAATCCAAACATCCGTTTTCTCTTATTTGTCCTGAGTCCTCAAACTGACAACCAGGAGTAACCATCACAACACTCAAGGAGCTTTCTTGAAGGTCTATGTGACTAGGACCTACAGACTAGTTTCTTGAGAGTTCCCCAAGAACTATGCTACCTGCCAAGACCTAGCTGAGTAGGCTGTCCTAGAAGCAATTCTTCATCCTCAATACAGCCTTCCAACAACTTTAGACCCTACCTAGGATTACCTGCATCTTTGATTCTTCCAACCAAGCCCTTCCTGAGTTCCTGTTCACAGAAACTGATTATAATTTGTTCATTGTGTCCCTATCACAAGGGCATAATTTTTACTGTTATTAATACCCCCTGAATGGTGATGCTGAAGTGTTCACTTGGGAATTCAGAATTCCTATGTAGAGAGATACAGAGAAATGAAGGCATGATGGGGTAGGAAGTTTGGGATTGGACATTAGGAAGGCATTAATTCACAGAAGAGTCAGGGAGAAATTGTTCCAACTTCCTGGTCATTTAACATCCTCATTTTAAAATGAAGAGTTATAACTGGCCTAGGAGTGTACTTAACGAAACTATAAAATCTATAATTTTACGAACTCGGAACCTTAAAGGATTACAGGACGTAATAGGTAATATAAAGTAGCAGCAGTGTAGCAAGAGATAATTGTGTTTCTGACTTGACATGCGTTTATTTCTTAGATGCCAAGAACCTTCAAAGATAGTTCAGTGAACTGGTTTCCTGAATACCTAGTTTATTGTTCGTTGCTTCTTTCTTTGAGACAAGGTGTTTCCCATAGCACAATGCGGGCTGGACATTGGTGTTAGTACTTCTACCTCAGCCGCTCAAATGCCCTAGGGATTCTGAAGTGCAGTGCACCACACCTGGCTTTAAAATCCGCGTTTATTAAGGAATCGGACAGATGGTCTTTACTTTTATGACAACTTCATTGTTTCCTGATTTACTGTAGTATTGAAAGCAGTGTACATTCAGTGGAAACTTTCTGAATTTTGGTGTTGTCCTGGGCTAGCCACATTTAGTAAAATATTCCTATTGTTGCTGGGCAGTGGGAGGAAGAACAATTCTCAAGCAGCCACACTATCATGGGAGTGAACCAGTGTACTCTACAGTACACTGTTTCTGAGCTACAATGTCCAGCAGATTAAGTAAATTAAATGCATTTTGACTTAATATCTTCAACTCACAGTGGGTTTGTTGGGACATAACACTGTCATAATTCAAGCAATATTGTTATTTTGTGTTGTCATGTTTGTTGTACTATGCTATTCTCAGTGTTCCTCAGGGTGCTCTCCAACTCCTAGGCAAGATTCTTTCTCTCATCTCTCCAATTTATTGGTATATTGGGGTCACCAACACGTTGGAAGCATCTGTAATTTTAAAAGAGGAACTTTGCTTGACAACCTGACTTTAGGAGCAGATTGGTGGAGTACATGTCCATCGGCACTAAGATTAGAATGGGAAATGATCTATTATTTGGCTGATTTGAGCCTATTTTTGAATTTTTTTTTGATTTTGGTCTTTTCAGAGAACAGTGTCTCCATGCGCCGCTCAGCTGGCCTGGAACTCACTCTGATAGACCAGGCTGGCCTTGAACTCACAAAATCTGATCCACTGCTTCTGCCCCTCCCGAGTTGCACTAGGATCCAAGGCACTGTGTAGAACCACCACACCCGGCCTATATGTATGAATATTGTTTGCATGCTGTTAAGTCTCAATACTTTCCAAACATGGTGTATTAGGCAATAAAACACCATAAATATATAGTCCTGAGCCATTTTGCTACTTCTTAAAATATTCTATTTAATCTAACATTATAATTGGCTAATTTTGACAAAATATTTAATGCATAGGTATGTGGTACTCTGCTTGAAATCAAATGTAGGTTTGTATCCAATACTAGGCATACAATCTTGGGCTAGCTATAGAATCTTAAAGCCTAAATTTCCTCCATAGTTTAAAGGCATGCAACATCTAATTCTCAAAATATTAGCTGTCAATTACCATTTTCATTATGAACTGATGATAACAGGTTTAATCCTATGCAGGTGAAATTACCTACTCTCGCTGATTTAATTTGTTTTTCCTTTTTTTTTAATTTAATTTTTATTGATGCTTCGTGCATTTCAAACATCATTTCACATTCCAATCAGGCATATTTTCCTTCCCTTCCCCCCCCCGCCCGCCCACCCCACCCCCCCCTCCCTTCTTCCCACCCCACCGCAGATCATTTATTCTGCCATGACTGTCCTGTATATCTCTCTCAGTTTTTTTAGCTATAAGTGAGAATCCCGGAGTACAAGCATCCTTGTGCAAAACCAATCTGGCCGGCTGTTGTGCCCAAACCCACCCAGTTCATGGGTCCCACCATTCAGTGGTGGTTGACAGGTTGTTTGTTCCATCAAGTTGAGCAAATGGGTGTCAAAAAAAACGCGAACATACATCGGTCATGTAGTATTCAGCATATCACCCCATCTCAGCCTTTAATTCATACAACCCCCCCGTCCCGCAGATTGTCCCGTAGGCTTAGAAAAGGGGCACGTGTGGAAGAGAAGCAAAACAGTACCTCTATCTGGAGCTGTTGACTTGACTCTGGTCAATTCTGGCGGTCTTCCTTTCATTGGCGGACGAGTTTTGTTTCCGAATTAACCGTTCATCCTACTGTTGAAGCACAAGCATTAGATATATAGGTATTTAACAGCACTAAAAGTTATGGTAGGTTACTTTGGCTAGACACAGATAGTTTGGATGGTATGCTAATCTATGAAGTACAGTTTTTTTCCCCCACTGTTAATAATGACAGCTTTCCTTACTAGTTGCTTATAACATCTCCAACAACTGTAGCGAAGAGTGAGATAAGGCGTTGTGGCATCAGCCATAGGTGATTCCTCCAAGGAGAGAGCCAATAGCCAATTAGATTTGGGATATACAGGCACATGGCTGCCTCTGCTGCACAGTATTTCCAGGCAGGTGAGGTGTAGCTGGTGCTGACGGTGGAGTCTTGCTTGACTCAGGGAGACCCGTATTTGCTTCATTGGTTTAGTGGCCTTTGGATGCTAGTCTCTAGCGGCTCTCATCTCCTTCAAGGTTTGACAGCATCAAGTGGCATGCTTTAATATGACAGTCCCCATGCAGGCTTCACATATCTGGACCTTTGGCCCTTTATACCTGCTAGTATTGCTGTGCTTAGCCTGAAATCTGAGACTCTTGACTTTGAAGACTTGACAGTTTGCTGGATTCTTCTGGAGATCCTACAGGCTTGCTTTTGCTCTGGTTCCTTTTGACTTTTACCAACACTGTTCTCTTGTCATCTATGCTTCTAGTCTCCTTCTTTTTGCTTTGGCTATTCTCAAACTGTTCAGCTTGTCCTTCCATTGTCAGTAGCTGCTTCCCAGACTTCCTGGCTCAGGGAACCTGAATCTGTCCAAACAAAAGGCAGTCTAGGAACTGGGCACCAGGCACTGCTATGACCACTCAGGCACAGAACTTTCCTCCTACTGGAGTCAATGTCTCAGTCCCATCTCTTCTTCAGCAGTGAAATAGCCATTGCCAGGGCTTTGGTCTGGAAAGTCTAGTGCAAGGCTTGGGAATCAGGTGCTGGTCACAAATTGAGTTGTTGAGAAGCCTCGAACCTGCTATCAGAAAGAGGGATTTGCCATCTGGAACTGTCTCCGAGGCCACTGGAAATGTATACTTTGGGAACTAGAAGCCAGGGCTCAGAAACATGCTTGGCTGTTCAGGAGCCTGGTGTTGGGCTTCCAGTGCCCATAGACTGTAGCCCGAGAACAGGCTGGAGCTCTGGTCATCTGTCACACAATGTCTATTGAAGTCTAGTCACTGTCCCCCTCATTATCGTCCCTGTCCTGTTGTCTCTGCCTTTTCTTTGTGTTAGTGCTCAGTCTGCATACTTGAAAGTAGGCAGCTGAAGATAAATGTTTATTGGTCCTGATATTTCAATACCAGGGGGAGGTATCACAGAAGAGCTTCTCCCAGCCAGCTTATTGAATGGGTGTAAGCAGCCTGCTTATATAGTCTGAGATGTTTTGAAAACCAGCTATTTGTTTGGACCAATCATATCTACTATTTGGACTTTCTTATTAGCACCAATAATAATCATTACAGCTTGTGTTTTGGACTGATCAGGACCTTGCTACCAGTCTTAATGGTCTCTCCACCAGGGGAGGTGCTCATCTTCTGGCCAAGGTGGAAATGTTTCATTGAGGGTTGTGCCTATTAAAAGTCTGTTACAAACTTCAATCCTGGCTTGATCTGTGCCTTTAGAGGCAGGGAAATTAGTTTTAGTATTTTGCAGGCTGTCCCAAAGTATCTGAGGGTTGCTCTATGGCTAATTCTGGCATAAAAGTAGCTTGGCTAGCTGTTGGGCTGATGGTCCTTTAGCTCAAAGCAGCCTAGGTAGGAAGGAGTCCAGCAGCTAATTAGGAGTCCAGTTGCTCTAGTTCCAGCATTGTTGTTTATTTATAGGAAATGGAACAATTGAAGGAGTGCTTATAGCACCAATGTAAAAGATTTATGACTAACAACCACTTTTAACAATGCCTTAAACAATGCTTTACACCTACCCAGTGCCCTGGGATAGGTGTGCAACCCTGATGTGTCTCATAACCACCTGCATCTAAACCTCTCCTCCTTCTAATAAAGGAATATTGAGGTGTCTTTGAGAACAATGGAACCTTTCTCAGGGAGCTAGGATTCCCAAAATCTCAATGGCCACCAAAGCTGCCCCCCCCCCCAGCTTTGTCTTGTGAATTCAAAGAATAAAATTCACGGACCACGAGGGTGGGACCTCTGGGAAGGAAAAGCATAATCGTATCGCTAACGTGGTATATCCGTTTTTTTTTTTTTATTGATGCATTTGTGTATTCATACATCATTTTCCCACTCTAGTTCAGCGCATATCCCTTCCCTTCCCCCCAGCCCCACCCCACCCATCCAGAATCATGCATTCGCCGTAAGTTTTCTGCATCTTTCTCTTGCTTTTTTTTTGTGTTTTGTTTTCATTTTTTTTTTAACAATAATGATAATTTGTGAGTACAAGGCATCCTCATGTAAAACCATTGCAAGCATTGTGCCCAACACACACACCCATGTGGTCCCACCTATCCAGCTGGGGGGGGGGGCTTGTATGTTCAATCAAGTTGATCAAAATGATGTAGCAAAGCATCCCCAGGATTCCTTTTTTTTTTTTTTTTTTTAGCATGCCGATGGTGAACTCACCTTCTTGAGCAGTGGTCCCTTGGCCAGTGATTGGCTAGCCCAAGTAGATGAACTGTTTGGGGAAAACATATCTCTACCCATTTCTTTGGCTAGGTGGTGGTAACAGCTCTCCCTTTTGGACCTTCGGTGCTACTGTAACATCTCCATGGCTGGTCTGTGACCCCTAACCACACTGTATTATTCTCTGTTACATTTGCCAAGAACTGTGAACAAAGATAATTTCTTTATGCATATTTCCAAAAGGCTATGAATGAGGTGTTGCTACTTCTGGAAGATGACATGAATTTCCAGTGCATGGAAAAAAAAAAAAAATCTCAGCTTTCATCAACCTAGAATTCATCAGTCTCCTTTTCTATTTGATTTTCCCACTAACCATAAATCCTAGCATGTTGCCAAGCTGCTGGGGTCCAAGCTGATGTCCCTAAAGTTTCCAAATCTTTAATGCTATCTAGTGGGAAATCCTGTCTTAATAAGCAAACAACATTCCACATTATTAACCTGTTAGACACCAGACAAATGTGATGGTTTTTCAAACAGGACACTTAACATCTCATTTGGAAGCATTTACACTTAGATTTCTTTCTTTTTGTTGTTCCTCAGTTTTTTTAATTTTATTTTTATTTATTTATTTATTTTTATGTGTATGAATGTACTGTCTGCATGGAGGTTTGTGCACCCTTGTGGCGCAATGCCGCGGAGTTCAGAAGAGGGTCTCAGATTCCCCTGGAACTGGAGTTAAAGACGGTCCTCAGCCACCATGTGGGTGCTGGGGATCGAACCTGGGTACTCTGCAAGACCAGTGGGTGCTCTTAACCGCTAGACCATCTCTCCAGCCCCTCTTCCTCAGTTTTTATTAGTTCTTTGATTATATTCACTCCATCTCCCTACTTTTTCCAGGTCTTCCCCCCTTTCTTACCCACACAACTTTGTGTTCTCTGATTTTTTTTTTAAGTAAACCACATTGGGTCCAATTTATGCTGCTTACATGTTCTTCTTTATGATTTCTCAGGAAGTACCTAGTTATTTTCTGTTAGGTAAATTAATTAGTCTCTCTAGGCTTCCAAGTAGGACAACAGTTTGTAACTTCATTTAGTGAGGAACAAGTGAGATAATTTATGTGAAAGTATCTTTGAACTAGAAAGGATCCTATAAATATGTGTATGCTTAGCCTTTTCTCCAAAGCTTTCTGAGCTCAGTACTTCAGAATCTGATGAATTAAAATTTCTTAGAGTGTGCGGTTCCAAGTAAATGCATGGACTTTGGTGAGAAATGCTAATAATTTTTATTTTTGAGTTTTGGGGCCAGAGTCTCATTATCTAGCCCAGGATAGCCTAGGACTTGCTATTATTCCAGGTTGGAACTCATAATACTCCTGCCTCATCCTCTCAGGTCTTGGGATTATAGGCATTTACCATCATCCCAGGCTAAAGTTATTCTTTATGTAATCTGTACAAATTTGTTTGTCGATATGGTCTAATATTTTGACATATATCATAACTTTTATCCCAATGTTTCTCAATGACAACCTTTTCCTTAACCTGCCTTAAGCAGCCCCCTCTTGGCTATCTGTGTGGGTGAGGATGGGAGTGGAGAGAGGTGAGAATTGCTGGAGCAGAAATGGAAAGAGAACGACATGACTTGGAGAATTGCCATTACTGCTGCAGTTACCAAGCATCTGGAAAGTTAGCTAGTATTGCATTAAGAGAAAGGATTTTCTCCAACTTCTCTAAGTTCTACTGAACAAATGAAAGCTGTCCACAGATTTAGGTCATAGATTTTTCACAGAAAGAACAGGTTCCACTCACTTAAGATTATTAAGCAAGAGGAAGATGGTATGGAAGAAAGAAATTTCAGTAGGATGGGACAGTACAGAAAACAATATGGAAGAAAGCAAATATCCAGGCAAGAACAGGCAGAAAGTCAGATGTTGGTGGGAGGATGCTAGATGATGAAGTTCTTAACCCTACCAGCATGGTGGTTTTTCTTGTGTTCACATAGAGAGATATAGAGTAGCAAAAAATACTGGGGCAGTGGCTTTCTTTTCTAGAAATGTAGATGGAACATGCAGGTCTCTAGGCTGTGCCTGTAGTCACTTCTAAGATAACTATGGGCAGGGGTGCTCCTGCAACAGCCAAAGCCTGACACAGGAGAGGGGATAGGCTGTGTCTCTGACACCATCTTCAAGATATTTCCCATTTGGGGAACTAGGAGAAGAGCACTTGACAATGAGGAAGGCACAGGGAGAGTTTGGCTTTGGGTAGCCTAGTTGTACTCAGGTTTGATATGGCATTGTGACATCCAGATGTTGCTGTGTGCATCTAAAAAGGAGAAAGAAATAACTGGGAGCATGCTTAAAGATCTTTCAGAGAGAGAGAAAGAGGTACATCTTAGA
>VZQC01008980.1:191604-202458 GCA_009823505.1 Rhizomys pruinosus | reverse complement strand
ATATATATATATGCAGAGAAAGAAGAAGAAAGAGGCAAAGTCTCCAAGATTGGGCATATTATATAAAAACAGTTATGAAAGGTCAAAATACTAAGCACACCAAATACAAAAGTATTAACTCTGAAATGATCCAGAATTTAAAATGTTTTGAATGCCAGTATCATGCCCAAAGTGGAAAATTCCACATATAACCTCATGCAACAGGTTCTAGTCAAACTGTAGGCCCATCTAAATACCATACAAAATTATCTTCAGGCTATGTATGTAAAATGCAATGTGTGTATAAAATACAGTGAATTCTGTATTTAGATTTGTAACTCAACTCTAAGATATCTGAATATATAGATATATATATATATACTGCTTTCCCCAAGCATTTTTATTAAGGGATACTAGACCTACACTGAGTCAAGTCCTATTTGATTGGGTTGTATCAAGAACTTCAAGTCTAGAGGTAGAAATATAAAGCTGGCTTGTGGGGTCATTCTGGAGTGTGGTAATGTTCTATTCCTTGGTCTGAGTGCTGACTTCTTGAGGTGGTTTACTTTCTGAAGTCTATGCAGATATAGGTGGAAGATATATGTATATTTCCTTATATATGCTTTTCTCTATCACATTTTCCTTGAAAATGTGTGGCTTCTGCACCTCATAGCATATCTAAGGACACACATATACACCACAGCAGATGGCACTTTTGAGAAACATCAGCTGTAGAGAAAAGAAGATGCTGCTTTTTCTCCACAAGTGCAATATGAGCAAATATGTTTATGTTGAGGAAAGCTTGTTAGAAGTTTGCAGAGCCAGGAAAACTGCAAATGCAGTGGCAATAAGGCCATATAGAAAAATCCAGGCTAGTTCTGTTTCTAATATTCTCTAGAGTAGCTAGTGCTTTACCATCTATTTCATATGACAGATAATACAAAAGAGATATAGTCATTTTTTATTTTTATTTTATGTGTATGAGTGTTATTCTTGCATGTATCTAAATGCACCTGTGGTGTGTAATGCTTGTGAAGTCAGAAGAGGGCATCAGATCTCCCAGAACTAGAGTTTTGGATGGTTGTTAGCCACCATGTGGATGCTGGGAGTTGAAGCCAGGTCTTCTCCAAGAGCAGCCAGTGGCTCTTAACAGCTGAGGCATCTCTCTAGTCCCCAAGATATAGTCATTATTGTGCCTGTATGTTATCATTATAGATGTTTGAAGTAAAATATGGTTAATAGTTTATTTATTTTAAAATTCGTTATATTTTAATTTTATGCATACGAGTGTTTTGCCTGTATGTTGGTAGGTATATCTGTGTCATGCAATGCCCATGGAGGCCAGAAGAGGGTCTCACATCCCTGGAACTGGAGTTACAGATAGTTATTCCTATCATGTGGATGCTGGGAACTGAACCTAGGTCTTCTGCAAGAGCAACTGGTGTACTTAACCACTGAGAACTCTTTCTAGCTCCCTTTAGTCATTTATTGTAATTTATATCCTTTTGGAAACACTGCAAGCATATAGTTTCAATATTATTGGAAGTCTTTTTTAACATTTTTATTGAAGTTATGTGTATTTCATACATCATTTTTCAGTCCAATCTAGACTCATCTTGTCTTCCATGCCTCCCACCCCACCCAAGTTCATGCACCCTGCCATGCCTGCCCTATATCTTTTTCTGATTCTTTTCAAAGTTTTTTCAAAGGCAGAGGTTTATTTTCCTTGGGAGAACTTTACAGTTTCACTCAGTTCCCTGTCTCTGTTCCTCTGCTGTTGTTCGCTCCAATCTGCACCACTTCAACATATGCATATATGTCACACCTATACTAAAATTATATCATATGTACACAAACTGTTATTTCCATATCATATTTCAGGATTCACATTTTTCCTTTTAAAATTTATATTATTCTAAAATATGCCTACGTATCCTCCACCCATACACCAAGATTCCAAAGTATAAAAAATAAGTGCTGGGTTAATTCTAGAGCCTGTTAAAGGATTTACATTATCAGTTGCTTTCAGATAAAGGGGTATATAACATTGATGTTGCTCAGTTTGCCTTACAACTTGGTGCTTGGTGCTAGCATCCACAGATGAGGAATACCATTCATCATTTGCTTTTCTGGAACTGTGTTACTTCACTTAGCATAATACCCTCTAGTTCCATCCATTTACCTGTAAAGTTCATTATGCCATCTTTCTTTACCACTGCATAGAATTCCACTGTGTAGATGTACCATATTTTCTTTAACCACTCATTGGTTGAGGAGCATTTGGGTTGGTTTTAGCTCTTTGCTATAGTGAAGAGAACTGCAATGAACATGGTTGTGCATGTATCTCTGCAGTAGGATGAGTCTTGTGGGTATATGCCCAAGAG
Organism: Rhizomys pruinosus; assembly: GCA_009823505.1. Taxonomy (NCBI): domain Eukaryota; kingdom Metazoa; phylum Chordata; class Mammalia; order Rodentia; family Spalacidae; genus Rhizomys; species Rhizomys pruinosus. The sequence goes on along the minus strand of VZQC01008980.1, from coordinate 200,095 downwards.
TGGTATGACTGGGTCAGATGGTAAGCTCATCTTGAATCTCTTCAGAGTTCTCCATACTGCTTTCCATAGTGGTTGTATGAGTTTACATTCCCACCAGCAGTGGATGAGTGTTCCCCTTTCCCCACAACCTCTCTAGCATTTGGTATCATCTGTTTTCTTGATCCTAGCCAGTCTTATCATAGTGAGATGATATCTTAAAGTTGTTTTAATTTGCATTTCCTTAATTATTAGCTATGTTGAACATTTTTAAAGATGTTTCTCAGCCATCTTTATTTCCTTATTTGTGAAGTCTCTGCTCAGCTCTTTACTCCATTTTTTGAATGAGTCATTTGTTTTCTTACTGCTTTGCTTTTTGAGTAGTTTATATATTCTGGAAGTCAATGCTCTGTCAGATGTATCACTGGTGTAGGTTTCCACCCACTCTGGGTTTTCTCTTCACTTCACTGATTGTTTCTTTTGCTGTACAGAAGCTTTTGAGTTTAATGAAGTCCCACTTTGCCAATTGTTGACCTCACTTCCCATGAAGCAGTTGTCTGATTTAGGAACTCTTCTCCTATGCCTATGTCTTGTAGGTAGCTGCCAACCTTTTCTTCTATCATCTTCAGAGTTTTGGGTTTCACGTTGAGGTCTTTGATCCATTTGGAGTTGATTTTTGTAAAGGGTGAGAGGTAGGGGTTTAGTTTTCTTCCTCAAGTGGTGATCCAGCTTTGCCAACACCATTTGCTGAAGATGCTGTCTTTCCTCCACTGAGTCTTCTTGGCTCCTTTGTCAAATATGAGGTGGCTGAAATTGTATGAGCTCATGTTTGGATCTTCAATTTTATTCCATTGGTCTACAGGTCTGTTTTTTGCCAGTACCAGGCTGTTTTTATGACTATAGCCCTTTAATATAGTTTGAAGTCTGTTATAGTGACACCCCACCCCACCCCGTTGCTCTTTTTACTCAGGTTTGCTTTGGCTATTTGGGATCATTTGTTTTTCCATATGAACTTAAGGATTTTTTCCAAGTCTGTGAAGAAACTCATGGGGGTTTTAATTGGGACTGCATTGAATCTGTATATTAATTTGGGTAGAATATAAAATTTTACTGCATTAATTTTCCCAATCCATGAGCATGGGAGGACTTTCCATCTTCTGATGTCTTCTTCAATCTCCTTCTTCAGGGGTTTAAAATTTTTTTGTAGAGATCTTTGGTTAGGTTTGTTCCCAGGTATTTTATTGTTCTTGATGCTACTGTGAGTGGGAAGGTCTCCTTATATTCCTTCTTCAGTTGTTTCTTGTTGGTGTAAAGAAAGGCTACTGATTTTTGTAAGTTAATTTTATATCCCACCACTTTACTGAAAGTCTTGATAATTTCTAGGAGTTTTCTGGTGGAGTTTTTAGCATCCCTTAGGTAAATGATCGTATTGTCTGCAAAAAGGGATAGCTTGACTTCCTATTTTCTGATTAGTACTCCTTTAATTTCCCTTTATTGTCTTATTGCCCTAGCAAGCCTTTCAAGCACTATAGTGAAGAGGAGTGGCAATAGTGGACAGCCTTGTCGTGTTCCTGCCTTTAAAGGGAATGCTTCTAACTTTTCTCCATTTAGGATGATGTTGGCTGTGGGTTTATTGTATATGGCTTTGATTACATTGAGGAATGATCCCTCCAGTCCAATTCCCTCTAGGAATTTTCGCATGAAGGGATGCTGGATTTTGTAGAAGGCTTTTTCTACATTGATTGAGATGATCATGTGGTTTTTGTCTTTCAGCCCATTTAAATGTTTTATGATATTTATTGATTTACATGTATTGAACCATCCCTGAATCTCTGGTGTGAATCCAACTTGGTAATGATGGATGATCTTTTTGATGTGGGTCTGTATGCGATTTGCAAGTATTTTGTTGGTAATTTTTGCATCTATGTTCATTAATGAGATGGGTCTATAGTTTTCTTTTTTGGTTGTATCTTTGCCCGTTTTTGGTATCAGAGTGATGCTAGCTTCATAGAAGGAATTTGGGAGATTTCCCTGTTTGTATTCTTCTGAACCGTTTATGTTTAGCTAAACTGTCTCTTGAACTATCGGAAGTTTAGTAGTATAACAACATATAAGGAAAAAGATAAAAGCAGGCTATCTTCATCTACTTTGGAGCAATATGAAGCTGGGTTGCTTCCTGCTTCCTCACCTTGGAATAACCCTTGGATGTGTCCATGAGCTGCCTCATAGAGTTGGGCGTGGTGGCACATGCCTTTAATCCTAGCACTTGGGAGGCAGAGGCAGGTAGATCTTTGTGAGTTCAAGGCCAGCCTGGTCTACAGAGTGAGTTCCAGGACAGCTGGGGCTACAGGGAGACCGTGTCTCAAAAAGACCAATAAAATAAAATAAAAAAGAATAAAAGATGTGCTGCATGTCTAGTCTTTCAAAACTGAGCTCACAGGACACCCTTTTAGTGCTAAGGACATATCCTGGGATTTAAAGCATGATAGGCAATGTTCTGCCCTGGAGCTCTATCTCCAGTCTTTATATTTATTTTTTTATTATTATTTTGAGACAACACCCTGCTAAGTTTTCCAAGTAAGCCTTGCTTTTGAAATCCACCTGCCTCAGCCTTTCAGTGACTAGAATTATAGCCTGGCCACAACATCTTCAATTTTCCTTTTAGGTGTGTGTGTGTGTGTGTGTGTGTGTGTGTGTGTGTGTGTGTATGTGTGTGTGTGTGTGTGTGTGTGATGTGTATTTGTGTGTATGTATGTGTGTGTGTGGAGGCCAGATATGAGTGTCAGGTCTTTTCCTCAATTGCTTTCTACTCTACTTTGCTTTGGAGACAGGACCTCTCACTGAAGCTGGAATTTGTGGATTTGGATAGGCTGATTGGCCAGTGAGCTTCAGAGATCTTCTAGTCTCCACCTCTCCAGCACTGGGATTGCAGCTGCATGCTGCCACACATGGCTTTGCATGCAGGTGCTCAGGATCCAAACTCAGGTCCTCACACTTGCACAGCACACACTTTACCAATGGAGTCATCTCCCCAGCCCTGCAACACCTTTCTTGATTACTGCAATTCTGCCTTGAGAAATGAAAGGTAACACACCTGGGCACCACAAAAGCGATGAGATGGATTTATATTTCTATTGCTTGTGTCTAAAGGAAGAGGTGATAGCAATGTTAAAATTACTAGATATACTGTAGTATGTAAAGTGTTCCTGAAGCTGGTATGGACACAGGCACACAGGCACACAGGCACACAGGCACACAGGCACACAGGCACACAGGCACACAGGCACACACACACACACACACACACACACACACACACACACATGATTTGCCTCTATCTGGAATGTCATGTAAACCTCTGTGTGGCTGTGGTTGCACACTTTGGACCCTGCCTATGGGAGCCTAAGGCAAGGAGATAATGAGTTGCTGGCCTGGGACAGGGAACAAGACTCAGTATTAGTCACTTTTCTCATTGCTGTGACAAAATCCCTGACAAAATCAAGTTTCAGTAAGGAAGGGTTTGTTCTGGCTTTCAGGTTGCTGTCTATTGTGGCAGGGAAGGCAGCTCTGGTAGTGGCAGTAGAGACTGAGGAGGCCGGGAGCATAACACCATGTCTGATCAGGAGTAGAGAGAAATGAATGCTGGTGCACCCCTTTTATTTCTCTTTTATTTAGTCCTAAACTGTAGAGCATGAAATGGCAGGACTTACACTCAGGTGGGTCTTTCCAATCTCAAGCCTCTCTGGAAACATTTTCCATGCTCAGAAATTTGTCTCCTAGATTCTGCATTTCATCCAGTTGATATAATTATCACAGAGCCTGTATCAAAAAAATCCACTGGCTCTTGATTAATAAAAGAATCTGTCACAGAAGGTATGTATAAAAGTTTATGTTGCAGGGGGCTGGAGATATAGCCTAGCAGTTAAGAGCGCTGACTGCTCTTGCAGAAGACCCGGGTTCGATCCCCAGCACCCACATGGCGGCTGAGAACCATCTGTAACTCCAATTCCAGGAGAACTCCAGTTCCAGGGGAATTCGACGCCCTCTTCTGACCTCCGCGGCATTGCACGACACGGGTGCACAAACCTCCATGCAGACAATACATTCACACACATAAATAAATAAATAAATAAATAAATAAATAAATAAATAAATAAATAAAAATTAAAAAAAAATTTTATGTTGCATAGAACTCATCTGCTCATTGGATTACAACATGACGCGAAGTCAGGGTAAGTTGATCCTTTATACTCAGGCCTGTACAATAATCCTCAGAACTGATAATGCCTACTGATGTCCCCTTCCCAACTCTTGGATGATATGGCCACATTATTGTATCTGTGGTGAATTATGACAGTTGTGCCTGCTCATGTGCTAGAAGTGTCAGAATTAATACTCCCCAATGGAACAGTCAGATAGAACTCAAACTGCCTTATGCCTCTAAAGGGACTATCCAGGGCCATGAAGCCTATAAAATCTGACATCTCTGGTGGTAACTGGCCAGTTTAGCCAGAAGTGTGATGTGTGGCTCCCCTCCACTTCCCTGCTGTCTTGCAGGTATTTCCTGTACATCTCAGACAGTAACTGCATTCCCACCCCTGCTGAGGGATTGCCGCTGGGTCCAAACCAAGGAAAGCCCAACAATATTGGCTCCAATTTGGGATGCTTGCAGTTGAATTTGTTGCTTCACTTGTGGAATTTCCTTGGTTTCAAATGCCTTTTATTTCACCTTCAATTCCACCGGACTCTTACAAGGTGAAATTGGAGTAGGAGCATTGGTTCATTTCAGTAGGTACACATATGAAATATGTAATTAATATTATATGGTATACATAAATGGATGGATGGATGGATAGATGATAGATAGATAGATAGATAGATAGATAGATAGATAGATAGATAGATAGATGTTTTGCCACCACTTGGTTTTGGGAAATTAATTATCACTTAAATATTGTTTGAGTTGCTTTTTCTCTTCTCCAAACACTGATTTTGGGAATTTATTATAAATCCCAGTGAATCACTTCAGAATGCTTTATAAACAATTAAGATCTTTTGTTTCCTCAAAGAAATGAGATTCTCATATATGATAATTGTCAGAGAGTGATACATTTTAATAAATGAGATTCATTCCACTATTTAATCTCAAAGTGGTCTTTTCCCTCCTGTTCCTTCATCTTCCCATATTCTTATTCTTTGTTTCCCTCTGGATTCCAGTCTTGCAGCCTGTTTAAAAGCTGACAAATATCAGAAGCCTCTTCCAGATCCCAGGACAGGGAGAAGAGATTCTTGGATAATGGCACACATGTCAAAATCCTTTTCTTTGGTACTAAATTATTTCAAAAGACATTGAGTTCTGAGTGCTTCAACAGAAACGCTGCTTGTTAGAATATTCTTGGATAGGACAGGCTCTTCCAGGGTCATGTTGACTCAAAAGAATTCAATTTAGGAGAGCTTACATACAGATAATTCTTGGAGAACAAATACCCTCTGACTTAAATAAGATACAGAAAAATAACACTTCTAATTTAATTATTTTTCTTTTTGAGTATTGTGACAGACTTCAAGCACCTTTGAGTAGTTCTATGGGAGAGTGAAGATTGTTGACCTGTAATCACTAAAGTTATTTATAGCTGACCTGTCCAATGCCATATCTCTACAGGAAATAGTTTTGTTTGAGGAAAGAGGAAAACTAGACTTTCCAACCTTGCACTGGGGGACTTTGACCAACAGCAATGGCCTGCAAATCTGGGTGTCTCTGTATAACTGGAATGCCATGAAATAGTATTTATTTAATTGTGCTCATTAACTAGGTTGATGTGTGATGATCTTGGAGATCTTTTAAACATGAGTAGGACTATAAAACCAAAGAAGGAAGCTTCCCTGTGGTTAATGTTTCTCTGGAATTTCAAAGCCAGCAGGGCTGGCTCATGGCTTCCACACAAGCTTCTGTAAAATTCAGTAGTGATTAGACCCTCAGAATTGTTCTTCCTTGAAGAACTAAGGAGTGGTGATTTTGGGGGGGTGATGGTACCTGTAAGTTTTCTGTGAGCAAAGGCATTTGACACAGAAACAGGCTGCATGATTAAAATAGAGTTTTGTTGGTGTGAGAATATCTTAACATTTTATGGCCTGGATTTTATTTCTTTGCAAAACAAGTCTTACAGTTTTACTTAATCAGGCATGTTTGCATGATTAAAACTCTGACAAAAATGTCAGAGTTTCTGAAATCTGCTGAACACAGAGAGGGCCTTTGTAAGGAGAGAGACAGCCAGGCCTGGATGAACAGTGCAGTTCACAAACTGAGAACTTTCCATTTGGTGAGGTTTGAGTGTCCTTGTGTGTTTCGAATGTTAATATTAATGTGTTAGTGGAAAATGGCACTTCCTATAACCTTTGTGAGCTGGAAAGTTTTGTTTTTATTTGGTTTGACCACAATTATAAAAATATTTAGCCTCATCCATGCCTGGTACTCTAAACCTGGTCAAAAAGCTCCTGGCTGGGGAAGTCAGAGGCCCTTAAAGGGGAACACACTACTATTGTTTTGCTGAATGGACATGTTGTCAGACTTCCTTTCCAAATACTTGTACTGTACCCATAGATCAGTGCTGCTCTCAGTCTTCCTCAGAGAAGCTGCTTACTCCCATGAGCATCAGTCAATGCAGAAGTTCATAACAGGTCAAAATGTGAAGAATAAGTGATAGTACAGGGTTTGGCCCTAAATGAGATGTTTGGCCCCTTGAAGGCTTAGAATGTCCAGGAAGGGAGTGGAAACAATATAAGAGCCAGAGAATAGGTAGGTGTCCTATAAAAAGGATGCCTTCTGGACAACATAACATGGCTGTGGCACTCATAAACTCACTGCAGCTATAGTTCCCTACACAAGACCAGCACAAGACTGGCACTGTTAACATTTTAACAGAGAGGCTGGACTGACTCACAAGGCTCCACCCCTCCCTGAGAGACTGATAGCAGTTAGTGGTGATTGGGGAAGGGAGTGCCACTTTCGTCCAGGGCATATCCACCGATAAGCTACCTGTGCTCCAGTAAACAACCCCCACCCATGCTCAGGCCAGCAAAGTCAGTTAATGATGCCTTTAATTCCGACCAGCAGAAATAAAGCACCTCTAGCTCGTTCTTCTCAATGCGGTTTATTCAGGCCTTTTACAGTATTTTTACTTCCTTTTTTCTTCTTCTTGTTCTTCCTCTCCCCAAGACCAGAAAGTCCCTCTATTTATCCACCTTCCCAGCCCAGGTTGCGTGGCCTCAGTCTATTGGTATCATCTGGCCTGATCTTGTATACAGGGTGCACCTGCGCAGCTCAAACGGTGAGCGTGGCTTTACTTTGAGGTAGGAGGGAATCAGGTGTGAGTCATAAGACTCAGGTGTTAGTCATAAGACTCGGGTGTTAGCCATAAGACTTGGCTAAAGTCCCGGGAGCCTTCTTGGGACTGTCGCCACAACCGCTCCCCACATCACCCCCTTCTTTATTATTTTTAGCAGAAGAGAAATGCCTGTCTTAGGTAAGCTCCGTGCAGCCAATACCCCTTACCCGTCCAATTGTTTGTGGTAGACAAACAGCACTGGTGTGTTTCCCTGTCTTTAGGTTGGTGGCATTGCCCAGAGAGCTTTACCCATCTTTGGCTACTTCTCTAGCATGTTAAGCCACTCTTGAGGAGACTGTCCTGTCTCCACTGCTGCGCGTATTATGTTGATGAAATCACAAACAGCACATGCACCAAAAGGCCAGGAAACTTGTGAGGACCAGGCATAGGGCCAGTCCGACAATGTCCTCCCATTTTCTTTCAGTCTGAACCAGCGGTAAGTAAAGTCCATTTTGTCAGCCCACCAGCCAAGGACACATCCACTCGGGTGGAGTTGATGTGAGCGATGGATTGTCTGAGGTCCCTCAACATGCCATCAAGATTCCTAGAAGATACTGAGACAGGTTACGTGACGATTGAGCGGCATAGCTGGCATTTACAAATGGTTTGGAAGTTACAACCCAGAAAGCATAGGAGACCCTCTAGGGTGAGCGACATAGTTACAGAGAAATGTTTGTTGTGAAAAAAATCAGGGAAAGACCTGCGCTGAGTGTGTAAGTGGCAACTGTTTGGGGAATACCGACAGAAGGTTCCATCGCAGATTTTCAGTTCTACCCACAGGGAGCGGCATTAACATCAGGCCTCATCCATAGAAATTTTCTTCTCTTTTCTCCTCTCGGACTACTCTGGTTAGTCTCTCCGGGACCCACAATGGCTGTCGATGATCCTGGGGGAACACACAAACAGATCCCCTCACCCAGACCAACACTGGGTCCAGTCCTTGCCAATTACCAGTCAACACATCCTTCCACATAACCAGGCCCTGAAGAGATTGTCAGGGTTCATGAACGTTTTCAGCAGCAGCTCGTCCATGCATATGTAGATTCAAAAAATTTAAAGTAAAAAGAGCGATGGCCACTCGTTCCCTGGGTTTGGAGCCGGAGGCTATTCCCCTTTTTTGCTTAAGTAAG
>VZQC01008980.1:140459-188897 GCA_009823505.1 Rhizomys pruinosus | reverse complement strand
TAATTGTCCCGCTTACCTGGGAGCTTAACGACTAGTCACCCTGACCGCAATGAGTTCTGAACGAGAAAGGAAGAAGAACGCGTTCCCCGTGAGGGCCGCCACTTGATGCCTTTAATTCCAACCAGCAGAAATAAAGCACCTCTAGCTCGTTCTTCTCAATGCGGTTTATTCAGGCCTTTTACAGTATTTTTACTTCCTTTTTTCTTCTTCTTGTTCTTCCTCTCCCCAAGACCAGAAATTCCCTCTATTTATCCACCTTCCCAGTCCAGGCTGCGTGGCCTCAGTCTATTGGTATCATCTGGCCTGATCTTGTATACAGGGTGCACCTGCACAGCTCAAACAGTGAGCATGGCTTTACTTTGAGGTAGGAGGGAATCAGGTGTGAGTCATAAGACTCAGGTGTGAGTCATAAGACTGAGGTGTTAGTCATAAGACTTGGCTAAAGTCCCAGGCGCCTTCTTGGGACTGTCGCCACACCCGCTCTCCACAAGTTAAGGTCAAATGGGTCACACTTACAAAAGTGTCATGAAGTTAGTAGGGCTTGATGGGAGGAAGAAGGATTTGAGCAGAAGAGGGGAGGGGATGAGAGACTTACCAGGGTGAAAATGACTACAATGCATTATATACATGTATAAAACTGTACAAGAATAAATTTTAAAAGAAACTGGTTATATGTATTTTGGATGCATCTCTTAGTTGAACATGCAATGAACACTCCTTTCTGTTATGGTAAATAAAAGAAATTGTGTCAATGCTGTGGAGAGGAGAGTGCTTGAGGGTTTTAAAGGATCCATAACTTGAAGACAGTGGCAGGAGTTAAAGCACACTGAAAGCAACAAGGCCCAAACTGGCCAAGGATTAAGAGTTAGACACATGCCATCTGATTCTATGTTCCTCTGCAAAGGCCCTGTGGGATCTGGGAGAACAAAGTCTCTGCAGTGGCGTGGCCACTTCCCTGGGCAAACTCCTCCCTGATGGTCAATAATAAAGACTTTCAGCAATATTTCACTGTATTCTCAGTCCTAGCCCTGTGATCTCCTACCTCTTCTGCCACTTCTAAAACAGAATTTATGTTGATTTGTCTTTTACTTTCATTTGAGCACTTATAGGAATAATACATGAATATGAGTTATTAATATTTTTGATAAAAGTTGGTGAGATGGCTCAGCAGTTAGCAACACTTGCTGTTCTTCCAGAAGACTGGGATTTGATTCCCAGGACCCACATGGTAGCTAAGCTAACAACTGTCCCCTAACTCCCATTTCAGGGGATCTGATATCCCCTTCTGGTCAGCCTGGGCAATGCATGTGCATGGTGCAGTTACATTACGTGCAGGCAAAATAGTCATACACATAAAATACAAATATTAAAAATTGAAATCCAGTGTTTCAAAAGAAATGGGTAGGGAACTGACCCTGGCCTGAGAACTACAAGAGACTGAGTACTGTTGGGTGAAGAAGAGTATGCCCAGGATTACCCAGGATTCCTAGATATGCCAACCAGACTCCAGGGGATATATTTGCAGAGAAGGACATCTGGGTTTGGGAACTTGACTGGATAGGGCTTAGGTTGGATGTTGTAATGCATGAGTTCTGATGGCGGGTTAGGATGTGGGAGGCTGGGTTTGATTGGGAACCATTGTATGAGTTGTACAAATGCTCTCAATAAAAAGTCTCATTTTTCTAAGCTGAATAATGTTAAAATAAAAATATCTCACTGTGTCATTCTTTTTGTGTGTACATTATTTATGTACAGCAAAATTTCAAAAAGCAATAATAGCAAGAATTAAAGAATAGACAGCATTTTCATGAATTAGCTTTTTATTTATCCTTGTATTGGGAAAACAGGTGTTAATTTGGAAAGACTCTGAGTTCAATTAAAGAAGTCTTATATAATGATATCTTGATTCAAATTAAATTCCTGCTATGGAATTGAAACTAGAAATACAAAACCTAAGAAAAGTTCAAACAGCAGGTATTTATTGCTAGCAACTCATAAGGTTAATGAAGGCAAGATAGTTTACTTGAAAGTGATTACACCAATTGCATCTAGATAAAACTCCACTGCATCTAATCATCCATTTTTATTGTGTCCCAGGGTATCCCTGGTCACTGATGCTTTTTGCAGGTCATCGGGTGTGGTGACTTATTGTCTGTGTCTAGACTCTTCTCATGGTGTGATCTAGATGCGGCTAACTGCCAATGTCAGTGTCTTTTTGTTACATTTAAATTTTCTAGAGGGCTGAGACTCAAAAATATCAATCACAGCCTAACATCTAACAGACACTGCGTGCCTAATACCATAACAGATATTGGCTTGGCTATACATTGAGTATTTAAAAAACATCCATCAGAAGATGCTGCCTAGATTAAGACAAAGGATGTCGATTGACTCTTGTCTGAAAGGACTTTGTCTGGGGCCAAGAACTCAGATCTGCTGCGTGTACCAGTCCTACTTCAAGCACAAAGTGGTGGCGCCTGCTATATTTTCGATGTTATCCCCAAAGTCTGAATCCTTTTATAGTAATTTATAAAGCAGAAAACAATTGTCATCCATAATATTAAAAAACAGACCGGCACATTGTTAGTAGGAAAGAATGAGAGCCCGTTCCCACTGAGCTGGGCTTCTTTCCCAAGTGAGCATTAGTTACGGGCTTATTTTCAAAAGCTGTCTTACAGTTTACACACCATGACTTAATTATGGAAGCCCATAAAAATCCTGGGGAGTTCATGTGGAGCCTGTAGAAGGAACATTTTCAACGAATGGCTGGGTGTGCCAGCTCTGTGGCTGCGTCATGTGACCATAGGTGGGGCTTCTCAAGCGGAAAGTTGCCTTGGGAAAATCTCTGCGTTCATGGCAAATGCTTGTTTGCTTTCCTCCATCAGACAGTCAGGACGGCTGAGGAGACAGTTTTCAATAAGCAGCTTACGGAGGCTGCACTCGATCTTCCAGTTCCAAGCACTGTGAACTTCTCTAAGGGTCTGATAGTAAACACACCCAGCTCCATGGGCCATGTGATTTCCATAACAGCTATGAAACATAGCAACTGTAGAGTGAACATTTTACTTGTGGAAATGAATGGGCTTTGTTCTCTGAAGTTGATTTTCCTTAACAAAACAAAGCAAACAAGTCCCCCGAGACCGAACATGATGAGCAGGTGGTGGTGTGTAGATGCATCTCTTGTGCATGTGTGCTGGTGAGCTCATCCATGTGTCCATGTATGGAGGCCAAATTCTCACATTAGGTGTCTTCTATGCCTTTCTACCTTATTTTGTTGAGACAGGGTCTCTAACTAAATTTGGAGCTCACTAATTGGCCAGATTAATTGGTCAGCAAGTCCCTGCAATCTTGGTGCCTCTCACTTCTACCCCCAATGTTGGGGCCATAGCAGTACATGGGTGCTGCTGATCTGAATTTAGGTCCTCACGTGTGTGCTGATGGATTGAGTGAGCTGTGTGTGTGTGTGTGTGTGCACGCGCGCGCACGTGTGCGCGTGCATGCCTGTACATTTGGGGCGGCCTCCTCATTCCATTTCCATGACATCACTTTCTTTGCTTGAAGTTTCCTGCCACATAATTCCCCCATGTAAAGGAGGGCAGTGCAGACTGGCAGAGTTTTGGTCCTAGATGGTTAAGGTGATTCGCTTTGTGTACACTTTCTTTTCATTCAGTTTTCAGCACACTGAGCAGCCTTGAGCTACTACTGGCTTTGGTAAATTTTGTTTGGCCATGCCATCCTGTTGTTTGGGTGAACCCAACATTTTTCTGTTTGGTGGTTGGTTTTAGGACCCAGCTGACACTGCAGAGACCCATTTCCTTTCTGGTCTTCCAAACATGGCCTTTCCTTCATGGAGGGATTCAAGAATATTTTCCCTTTTAGAGCCAATAATATACACGGAAGTATATAGTTATGGAGGGGAAAGTTCAGTGAGGCAGGAAGATCTCTGTGAATTCAAGGCCAACCTGGTCTACAGAGTGAGTTCTAGGCCAGCTGGGGCTACAGGGAGACCTTGTCTCAAAAACAACCCCCCCAGAAAGAAAATATCTAAATATCTATACTATGCAATAATCTCAGTATTTCTACATGGTAAGCAACCGATTTGATATTTTTTTTTTCTTTTTCAACAGTGTCTTCCTATAGCACCAGCTGGCCTGGAACTCACAGAGATCCACCTGCCTCTGCCTCCTGAGTGCTAGGATTAAAGGCATGTGCCACCATATCCAGCTTATAGATGGTTCTTAGCCACCATGTGGGTGCTAGGAATCGAACCTGGGTCCTCTGGTAGAGCAGGTGGTGCTCTTAACCACTGAACCATTTCTCTAGCCCCTTGATATATGTTTTAAAAAACCAGTATTGGACACTGCCTTCCTATTTTGCCTAAACTTTGGACATTTTGATGATCTCAATATGTCCATGCAAGGAAAATTTCAGCATATGTTTCTGTTTTGGCTTCTTTTGTGTTGTTATGATGAAACACTCTGACCAAAATCAACTTGGAGAGAAAAGAGTTTATTGGCTTACACATACCAATCACAATTCATCCTTGAGGGAAGCCAACTCAGGAACTCAAGTTAGGAACCTGGAGGTAGAAGCTGAAGGAAAGATTATTGGAGAATACTGCTTACTGGCCTGNGGACACATAGTGAACAGGGCCCTTGCCAAATCCTAAACAGACAGAAAGAAGCCACAGACCATGGTTCTGCAGAAGCTGTGCTCTCAGGGAGGGAGCAAAAGAAGAGGACAGAAGCACAGTAACAGTAACAATGCACAGGAGCCAGACAGGCTCTGCCAGGCCATGTTCAGAAAGATCTCCCAGTCACACTGCAAAAGCCTCCAAAGGAAAACTACCCAGCTGCCCTGGATGAGCTCAAACCTATTTGAGTGACACCTGGAGCATCAACATCAAGACGTAAACAGTAGTGATTCATGAGGGTATCCCTGAAGCTGCCGGGAGCTCAGCTACCATGCAGAAAAGCAGCCAATCTAGCACGAGGAAGGCTGGTGGCTGCCAGGCAGGAGTGCCTCAGAAGCCCAGCCATGTGGCTTTCCTCTTGGCTTAGGTCTGCGTTCTGCTCAATCTCTGGAGCAGTCAGGGTGGACAGAAAAGACTATATAAAGTCTAGAAGCTACGGACGGCTTCCTGACCCCCAATCTGAGCTGACTGCCAACAGGACAACTGAAGTCCTCAAGAGTCAACCTTGGGCCAACGTGATGGGTCAGGACTAGAGGAGTCTGACAGGTGCAGGCAGCCTGCTTGATTCTCTTTGGCTTCAGGGAATTATTTTTGTTTTCATCTGACAATTTCATTCCAGGGAAAAGGAAGCAGCTCTTTTCTCTAAACTCAGCACCGTCCAGCCCTGGCACACTGGGCCACAGCTCCACGGCACTCTCCAAGCCAGGAGTTGGAAGCGTAGGACAGAAAAACCTGTGCAGGAGCCCAGCACAGCGCCCAGGAGCGCAGCACAGCGCCCAGGAGCGCAGCACAGCACCCAGGAGCGCAGCACAGCACCCAGAAGCCAGCATAGCACCCAGAAGCCCAGCACAGCACCCAGGAGCCAGCATAGCACCCAGGAGCCCAGCACAGCACCCAGGAGCCCAGCACAGCACCGCACCTAGAAGCCCAGCATAGCGCCCAGGGGATCCAAAGCACACTGACTATGACTATGTGGCCTTTTTTCAGAAGGTGACCGTGGAGGTAGATGAACTAACAAAATCATTGGGTCAAACTTTCAACTACTCTCAAAGTGCCTGATTCCAAAAGGGCCCTTTGTCTTTACTGCTCATTCAGCCCGCCTAGGTCAAAGCATGGGGGCCTCTGAGCTAGACTGAAAATACAGTCTACAGCTGAGCACAGAGGAGGGCTAGGGAGGCGGCTTGGCTCAGCAAAGCACTTGCCTAGTGTGGGGAGCGGGTGTGGAGACAGTCCTAAGAAGGCACCCGAGACTTTAGCAAAGTTTTATGACTAACACCTGAGTCTTATGATTAACACCTGATTCCCTCCTACCTCTAAGTAAAGCCACGCTCACCGTTTGAGCTGTGCACGTGCACCCTGTATACAAGATCAGGCCAGATGATACCAATAGACTAAGACCACGCAACCTGGGCTGGGAAGGTGGATAAATAGAGGGACTTTCTAGATAGAGGGACTCTCTCTCCTTTCTAGTCTTAGGGGAGAAGCTTGCTTGCCTGAGGAAGGAGAAGGCTTGGAGAAGGGAGAAGGCTTAGAGGGAAAGACCTGAGGCTTAGAGGGAGAAGCTTGGAGAAGGAGAAAAGATGTGCCTGAATAAACCGTTCTGACAAGACCTGCCTGCCTGAATAAACCGCTTTGAGAAGAACGAGAGAGAGGTGCTTTGTTGCTGCGGCTTCATACAAGTGTTTCCTACAAGTGTGCAAGTGTTTCATACAGCCTAGCATACTCAAGGCTCTAGGTTCAACCTCCAGCACCATACCCATACACATACACACACATACGGAATTAAAAAGAGGTTATATTTATCATATATCCCCACTTCTAGAAATGAAAGGAACAGACTTAACCACATTAAAAGCGGGCCAGGCAGAGCAAAGCAGAGCAGAGCAGCCTCCTTGCTCCAGTCCTGGTTGGTAGGCAGGAGCTTGTGCAGCTCAGTGCCACTACTGGCACCACCAGCAGTAAGAGCGACAGAGACACTGGAACGCCATTGAGGTCGCATCAGCCCAAGGCCACCCTGCTACCAGACTGACAAACGGAAGCCTGTCTGAAGACGCGGTAAAGTCAGCTCCAGTGCCTGTGGCTCTGAGACTGCAAATCCCACTGCAATCAGCACCTGCTCCTCACCACACTGAGGGGGCCTCAGATAGTGTCTGGGGAGCACTGGGAAGTTCCATGCAGGCTGTGTTTTCTTTTTATTTTATTTATTATTTTTATGTGTTTTTATGTGTTGCCTGCATGTATGTAGGTGTACCTATGGTGCACAATGTCCAAGAAGGTCAAAAGAGGGTGTCAGATGCCCTGGAACTGGAATTATAGATGGCTGTTAACCACCATGTGGGTGTTGGGAATCGAACCTGAGTCCTCTGCAAGAGCAGAAGGCTGAGCCATCTCTCCAGCCCGAGGCTGCGCTTCCGTTCCCCCCCCCCACACACACCTTTCCCCAGGCACTGCCCTACAACTACTCTTCAACTCCAGTCTGGCTACATAAGCAGTATAAAGCCTGAAAGGCAGAGAGAAAAAAAAAAAAAGATACAGTGGTGCATCACCATGGCCTGGCCAGGCCAGTTTGGAAGTGACAGACCCAGAGTCCTACTCCATCCAGTCTGAACTCCATCTTCTCCCCCCACAACACTCCCTTATGTACACAAGGCTCGCTTTCTCTCTACAGCTGAGACCGAGGTCCCCAGCAGAACCTTGGCTATGGCCTACAGTGCTGTGTGGTTGTGTAAACCCCCCCCCCGCTACCCCAGCAGCCCTCAAGGCTCACAGGGCACACCACCTCTGTGTAGAGCCCTCACTGTCATTGAGAGATGGGTACATCTGGTACCTCCAGGTACCAGTCAGCCCTTTTGTGGGCAGGGCCTGTGGTCTACACTTATAGACAGGCACTGCAGGCACTGTGCAGTGCACACAGGACACACAGCCCCAGACAAAGATTGTACCACATAAACACAGGCCATGGTCCTCCTCGAGGAGCCCATACTGCCTCCTGTGGTGCACAGAGTGGCGCAGGCCTGGCTCAGACCTTCCCCACAGACAGTGGGCCTTTGTGTGAAAGGCTGGCAGAGCGCGGCCTCCTGGCTGGCACACTCCTCCTTGAGTGGAGTCATCGCATCCGCGGCTTCCCGCTGCTCCTGCTCCAAAGCTGCCCCTCAAGACGTGCTAACTTGTCCCCTCCCCTGAAGCACTTCCCTGGCCTCTGAAGAATAATGTGCTTTTCCTCAGGAAGACCTTGAAACAAGCTGAGAGGATGTCAGGAGAAGGGAAGCGAGACCTCTCCCTGTGACTGCTAGGCTACAGGGAACCCCTCCCCAAGTACCAGCCAAAAAAGATGAGGGGCACTGGCCATGATCCCACATACAGGAAATTGAGACCCACCTCCCTGGCATGACACATCAGCGAACAGACCTGAGCCCATCCCTTCACCTATGAACCTGCATGGGAAGGAAACCCACAAACTCCACTGTCACTCTATACTCAGCAGGGTCAGCTACCACCAAGAAGATTACAGTTCCTCACTGGGCACCGGACCAACTGTCCAGTGACCAACCCCTTCTAGGGCAGCTTCCACAGAGCAGCAGAGGAGGAAACAGAGGGGAGGGCAGCATGGCACAAAGGATTAAACCACTCAGCACAGTTCAAAAGTCTGCACCAAAAGCCAACCCTACTGCTGCCTCAAAATACCAGAGACACGGGGCTGGAGAGATGGCGTAGCAGGTAAGAGCACCGACTGCTCTTGCAGAGGACCGTGGTTCGATCCCCAGCACCCACATGGCGGCTGAGAACCGTCTGTAACTCCAATTCCAGGAGAACTCCAGTTCCAGGGGAATCCGAGACCCTCTTCTGACCTCCGCAGCATTGCACGACACGGGTGCACAGACCTACATGCAGACAGTACATTCATACACATACAAAAATAAACAAAAATTAAAAAAAAAAAAAATACCAGAGACGCTGACAGTGAACCAGACCTGGCATGGAGCTAATTAGCATAGTTCCTTTCTACCTGATTTGGGAGATAACTGAGCTCAAGCCAAATTCTCTCACTGGCCAATTGGACACTCTCACCCTCATCCACAGGGGAGATGGTAGAGGGCTGGACCCAGAAAAGGCCTGGACACCCCCTGCCAGGCCAGCAGGAGCCTTCTACATACCACAAGGTGCTGCTGCCTAGATTCCACAGGCAGCCCCGTGGCCACCCTTGGATACACCCTGCACCACCCAGCAAGGAGCAGTAACACAAGTTCGAGCTTTCACCCTCTGGTCTTGGGCAGTTCTAGAACACTGAGGAATGGTCCAACAATCCCAAGGCTGATCGCCCATTAACAGCCATGATGGCAAAAGAATTAAATGGAGAGCCAGAGTTGGGGCGCAGGGTGTGAGCCGACCATACAAGTAAACTTTAATTAAGCCCAAGGCTGGACATTAAAATAACAAAACTGTGAAGGCATGTCTGGGCTACACCATAACTGTATGGACACATACCAGCCAGGCTTTCCCTGGGATCCACCTCCACAGTGCCTTCCCTGACCACCCAGCTCAGCAGCCACAACTTCCATGAACTGGACCCAGGACATCTGACACCTGCTGCATTGCCTGAGCAGCAGGTATCACTGGCTACCGGCAGTAGCCTGCCTTGTTATGCAGCTATGGCCCCAGATCTCCACCTGGACTGCCAGGGTCTCCAGCAGCAGGATGATGAACTAAACCCCTTGGTATTCTGGCATTTTCTATACAGTACCACAACTGCCATGAGCACCAATTGCTCTAGCAGAGGACCCGGGTTCAATTCCCAGCACCCACATGGCGGCTAAGAACCTTCCTTAAGCCAGGCGTGGTGGCACACACCTTTAATCCTAGCACTCGGGAGGAAGAGGCAGGCAGATCTCTGTGAGTTCAAGGCCAGCCTGGTCTACAGAGTGAGTTCCAGGACAGCCGGGGATACAGGGAGACCCTGTNAGGAGGAGGGGACGGGGGGGGGAGCACACAGGGAAGTGTGTGGGAGTGCCAAGAAGGAGAGCGGGGAGGGGATGTTCGAGGAGGGAAGGTGGGAAGAGTTTGAGGCTAGAGCGGAGAAGGAAAATACGGGGTTTCGGGAGGTGAATATATATGGACCAAATACAAAGCACCCGTTCCCCAGGAGCGTTAGGATGAAATTCAGAGTTACTGGGTTACAGAAAAAGGAAAGGAGGGAGGGAGGGAGGGAGGGAGGAAGGGAAGGAAAGGAAAGGAAGAAGGAAAGGAAGGCAGGCAGGCAGGCAGGCAGGCAGGAAAGGAAGGAAGGCAGGCAGTCCATGTCTATGGACAGCACGGGAGCCACAGTCCCCCTGTCTGTGGGACGGCACGGGAGCCACAGTCCCTCTGTCTGTGGGATGGCACGGGAGCCACAGTCCCCGTATCTGTGGGACGGCATGGGAGCCATTGTCCCCCTATCTGTGGGATGGCATGGGACCACAGTCCCCTTGTCTGTGAGTGGACGCTCTTCTGGGCAGGTTCTGTCGCTCACTCTCTTCTCAGCTGGAATGGCCCCATTCTGGACAGCAGGAAGCTCAAAACACGGGAATGGAAGCCCCCAGGACCTAGTTCAAAGCCAGCATTGTCCCTTACCCTGTGACATGGTGCTCTAGGGCCTCACTTCCTAGCTGTAAGGCTCCCAGGCAGCCCCGACCTGTAGCCTGGACTCTGGGTGCCACTATTTTGGTGCTGGTGCCTCCCAACCCCCTGCTTCTTCCTGGTGCATCCATTTGACTGAGTCCCACTGGAGATGGGCTGGGTGTGAAGCGCCTGATTCCATCAGCTGGCTGAAGATGGTCTTTCTCTCCCACATGCGGATTATTAGCTATCGAGCTGCATTCTGTGCTAGTCGCTATACTTCGCAAGTGATGTGCAGAGCTGTACTCAGTAGGTGGATATGGTGGGTGTAGAGCTCTAGTGCCATGCATTAACTCTTGATCTTGCTCCTTTGCTGTCCCGTGCAGGGGGACTTTGCTGTCCTGCCAGGGGACAGCCTCCTCAGAGCTCCTCTCGTTGATAGTGGAGATCCCAGCAGGTGCAGAGCTGTGGGAAGATAAACGCCATTGGTGGGCTTCCTGTTCACAGTCTGCATATTTGTACACAAGGTTTCACACTGTGAACCCAGGAACCTTTTTGCCTGGGATTGTGGGCATCATGGCTAATTGTGCACCACAGCTTTTGGGGGCTACTGGTTCTTTCCTTAGGGAGTAGGCTCTGGGACAAGGGGGTGGATGGACACAACGAGCTTCTGTGGCCTGTGGAATGGAGCAAGATTCCCTGCGTGGCCTCAGGAACAGGAGCCACTTGCTCGGTGTCATGCTCCGATATGAAGGCGGTCAGTGGACTTGTTTCCTCGTCCCTAGCTGTGTGCCCCCATTCCACGATTGCTCGGCGTTTGAATTATGTTCCTTGATTGGGGATGATCGAGAAACTTTAAACTCCTGTAGACACCTCATGCCCTCTGTCCACGCCAGCTCTCAGATGACTTGTCCTAATGACCCCTTGTCCTTTCTGCTGCTACCTCCAGCTGTTTCAAACACCTGGCTCTGTGGTACTCTCTACATCTGGAAGGAGCAGAACTTTGCAAGGAAAAGGAGTAGGAAATTTATTAGAAGAAATAGCATTCACAGGGCAATGTGGCTTTCTTCAGAGACAGTGGAGGAAAGATGGTTGGTGTAAGCTCACCATAGGCATTGGCTCTTCTGACCTGGGGAGGACTCTCCCTGGATCTTATACAAAGCTTTCTCACCATCTAGTGAGGTGTCAACTTCGCCTGTGGCTCATTTTACAGACATGAAGTGCAGGGACAGAGGGGTAAGAATCCCACCCTTTGGAATTCAAACTCACAGTATCTGATTCCAGGAGTTTGATCTTAACCTAGTCAGAGCAGACCTGGACTATTGATATATTTTAGGGATCTGGCAGAAAGACTGTTGATAATTGAGTTCCCCTTCCTGGAGAAGGCTTTCAGGGGACACAAAATGTCTCATGTTTTTGACAGATTAGCACAGGAATGTGGGGCAAAAACAGCTTTTGGGGATGCACTAGTCCACAGAGGGGGAGGGTATGATTGATTTCAGTGCATGAGTAGTTTCCTGATTCTTGAAGAACATGTGTGCTTTGCAGTTTTCTGGGCTGCAGCCGAGTCCTCTTTGTGTACCTCTCACGATGACAAACATGGGCCTTATTGTTTGGGAATCTGAGTTTTGTAACTGGACTTGTGTTTGCTTTGCCAAAGATCTTTCCTGATGCACACTTGTTATTAACGCATACAAAGCTGACAGCTAGCTGCCTGTGTTGAGAGAGTGAGGATGTGTCTCAGCTTTAGCAGGAGCAAGGACACCAGAAATGCTTTTTATACCAGGCTGAGTTGTGGCCTTGCAAACAGCAGGCACTTTGCCACAAAGTTTGCATGTTTTCAAGAATCACACTTGCTAATCCATTCCTCTTTGCTGCTTTCTTTAGACCTATTCAGGCCTGTTCTGTGTGGTCATCAATCCTTACAAGAACCTGCCCATCTACTCTGAGGAGATCGTGGAAATGTACAAGGGCAAGAAGAGGCACGAGATGCCGCCCCACATCTACGCCATCACAGATACTGCCTACAGAAGCATGATGCAAGGTGGGTGCTGGGGCCAGTGAAGACCTCACCTTGCCTTCTCAGGGCTTCCATCTTTACCTGTGGTCTCAGCGATGCATTTGCAGGAGCTAATTCACAATTGGTATCCCACTGATCTAGTGGCTAGTGATGGGGTGGTACATCCTCGGTGCCCAAGTGTCGTCATATGAGAGTCAGGGCCAGTGGCTAGACAAAAGGTGTGCTTATATGTAGACAGAATGTTAAACTTTAAAGAACACTCTTCTGCCGGCGTGGTGGCGCATGCCTTTTATCCTAGCACTTTGGAGGCAGAGGCATGCGGGATCTTGTGAGTTCAAGGTCAGCCGTTCACAAAGTGAGTTTCCAGGACAGCTGGGGCTCAGGGAGACCCTGTCTTGAAAAGACCAAAAAAAAAAAAAAAAAAAAAAAAAAAGAACACTCTTCTTGTTTTTCCAGTTTATCGTTCTTCAAGATTGCTTACATCGTCTGCTCTGTGCTGGCCTGCCCACCAGCTTGTTCCCCTTTCCTTTCTTTCCCATACCTGCTAATGTTCTTGGATGCTTTTCATCTTCAAAACATTTTATATTTTATTTTTTGTGTTGAGTGTAATTGGCTCCATGTATGTAGTAAGATTCACCCATGCAATGCATGGGTCAGTGAGACAGAAGAGGGCACTGGAATCCCCTGGAACTGGAGTTACGGATGGTTGATAACCTTGCCATTCTTTGCAATATTACCTGTTCTTAACCACTGAGCCATCTCTCCAGCCCTGCGTTCTCCCTTTTTAAAGAACAGATATGAAGTCTTTCCTGGCCTCTGCATCCTTCCACTTGCCCATGTGTTCTCTGTCCAGCACAGTCAAGTGCATTGGGAGGACCTGTCTGTTCCCGGCTTCCTTCTCGATTCCCTTCTTGCCTCCTGGTCACATTTGGTGGCCACCTCTTGGCCAGATGTTTGATAGGTCACCTATTATTTCCTGCTCAGTTCTTTGGTGCTCCTTTCCTTCTTCCTTCTTCCCCTCTGGTGCTGGGCAGTTCTCGCACTCCCTGCTGCAAGCCTTCCCACCCTGCATCTCTCTGCACCCCTAGGCTCTCCTCCCCATCTGCTTGGCTGTCTCCTCCTTCCCATCCCGCGTCCGCTCTGCTCCCCGGGGGCTCTATCCCCATCTGCTTGGCTGTCTCCTCCGATTCTTCCTAGCTTCATCCTCAGCTCCTAGCCCTTTACTCGGATCATGGTCTCAGCTACTGGAGGGATTTCTGCCCTCAGGGCCCGGGTAAGGACTGGCACTATCATCCAATTTCAACCACTAGCCATTCCCTCCTGCGTTGGCAATTCTCCAAGTCTGTAACCCCTACCCTAGGCTTGTCACCTGCTGTCATCTCTTCTCACTCCTTTTCCAAGTTTTCCCTTTTTCTTTTTGAGACAGTCTTACTATTATCCCGGCAGCCCTGGAATCCCACTTCTGCGTACTGCTGCTGCAGCTGTGGTCTACCGTACATGACTCCAACCCACTCTAACATTTCTGGTCCGATTCTTTTCCTGTACTCATGGCCCTGGCCTTAGATCTGGCTTCCACAGCCATCGCCTGTCCTGTTGATGTGGCCTCTTAACCTTCATTCTAGTAGCGCCTCTGCCTCTGCCTATCAGCAGACCATCTTTCTAGTGCGAATCTTGATAGAGCATGAGAAGCCCTTGCACCCTCTCACCCCCATTGTCCCAGAGACCACACGCAGACTTAGCAATATGCGTAGCCCTCTGTACCTGGCAGCCTGCCCACCTCCCCAACCTCCTGTCTGTAGGAAGCTCCTTGCATTTCTGTGTTTCAAAGCTTCATACATGCTCCATTTGCATGTAAGGCCTGGAGAGTCATTATTTTCTTTCTAAAATGTGAATGAAGCTTTTTTGCTAGTGTGGGAAGAAGATCATCCTAGATACACACCAAAGCCTGGCAGTGCTTCATTTGACCCAGGCATTGAGACTGAACTTCCCTTTCCTCAGTACCGACCAAGCTCATTCCACCTTTATAGCCAGGTCCCTAGCTGTGCAATGGCAACTGAAACCCCACTCATGTGGGGCTGCAGCCCCTAACTCTGTTCATAGTGGCTTCTTACAGGTCTTTGTTGGCATAGCCTTATGGTGTAGCTTCGTATCTATCAGAATTCCTTATGGATGCCAGTCTTAGGTTTCAAAGTAGGATGTCTGTTAAGAAGTGCTAATGAGAACAGTCTGCTGGAAGGGCATTTGTGAGACTCTAGAAGAGTCTCTGACTCTGTCTCTAGAGGTTATAAGTCACTTTGCCCTTGGCTCTGCAGTGGCGTGGTTCAAGAAGTGCGCTTGGGGGTCTTCCTGAGATCTGGATTGCTGAGTAGGAATGTTCTCATACTTGTGCTGGGGAGTCCAGTTGCTTTCCTGCAAGTAGGCTTGCTTTCCTTTTAGACTATTATGAAAGCAGTGCAGAGAGTGTTTCTATCAGCCAGCATCATTGGAGTTGGAATTTCAGATATTCCTCACATAACCTCCAGGACCTATCCTAAGAAATCTGTCTATCTGTCTGTCCTGTCCTATCACCTATCTATCTATCTATCTATCTATCTATCTATCTAGCTATCGATCTATCATCTATTTATCTGTCGGTCTGTCTATCAAAAAGTTTGGGGAAGGGGTTTCAGAAACTCACATAATTTGGAAGTTGTTGAGACAGAAAGAAAAGGAGAAATACTAACTAATGAATATGGAGCCCTCTTGTGTTTTATGTTTAGCAGAACAGCCTCATCTGGAACAATCCATGTACAACCTGGTGGAGAGAATGGAGTGGCAGAGTGGGAGCGAGGCCTCGGCACGCAGCCGCTGGGTCCATGCTTTGTTACAGAGGCTCCCACCTTGCCTTCTGTTTTGTGTTGGTCTTGTTAGAAATGGAGCTCCCACGTGGACCTACTAAGTGCACTTCGAAGCTTTTGGGAATCATTCCTTTTATTTTTTTTTTTTTTTAAATTTTTTTTTTTAAATTAATTTTTATTTATTTCTTTAATGTGTATAAATGGGACTGTCTGCATGCAAGTCCTGTGCACCCGTGTCGTGCAATTCGCGAGTTTCAGAAGAGGGTGTCGGATTCCCTCCCCCTGAACTGGAGTTCTCCAGGAATTGGAGTTAACAGACGGGTCGCGGCCGCCAGGTGGGTGCTGGGATCGAACCTGGGTCCTCTGTAAGACGGTCGGCGCTCTTAACCGCTAGGCCATCTCTCCAGCCCGGAATCATTCCTTTTCTTACATAGTGGATCCATAAAGCTTTTAGCAGCAAATGTCTTGTTCTTGGGATGGGGTGGAAGTTAGTCATAGAAGTTGACTGTGCTGTGACACCATGGTTCACTAGTAAAGAGTATTTGCAAGAGATACCCCAAATTCTTGCCATAAGTTAAGGTACTATATGTGGAGCCTTGGTCTGCAGGCTGTTGGAGTCTATTATTCTCTGTTTGGGGGTAAAGTTTGTGAAGATGCTGCTCACCTGCTTATAGGGGTAGGTTTGCTTTGTTACTTATGTCTTAAGAGGTGTGGGCAACGGGTTCCTTTTCTAACTAGACGTAGCTTCCTTCCTGAGCTAGCTGTGGCTCATGTCACACTCGCATTTATTCTGCCAAATGGGGTAGTTGGTGTTGTGTCTGGGGACTTGCATGAGACAAGCTCTTTGGTCCCTCCTGGGGACCTTCTTCATCTTCTGTCTTCTTCAGTCCCTCCGGGGACCTTTTTTTCATCTTTGTCTCTTCCCTCAGGTGCTTTGGTTTGCACTGTTAGGCTCGGACGCCTGCTTGCCGGTCCTAACGTTGCTTGGCGCAGTGTCTACGTTCAATTCCTCAGGTTCCATGGTTTGGATGATAAATTCTATGCCAGGTTACCTGTTCTTCAGAGTAAGCCAGGCTTCTCAAACCTAACATTGGTTAGGATTGACATTTGGGATGGTGTAAAGTACTCAGGAGTGTCCTGGCCTCCGTTCATTCTCTCTAGTTGTGAACAACAAAAAGTCTCCCTAGACGGTGCTGTCAGGTGTTCCCTGGGGACAAAATTCTCCCCTAGTTGAAATCCCCTAGATTAACTTTCCACAAATTTTTCTCCCCTCCCCTCCACCTCTCCCCTCCCTCCCCTCCCCTCCCCTCCCCCTCCCCTCACCTCCCCTCCCCCTCCCTCCCTTCCTTCTCATTTTTGTCTTTTTTGTTTTGAGAAACGGTGAGCGTGGCTTTACTTTGAGGTAGGAGGGAATCAGGTGTGAGTCATAAGACTCAGGTGTGAGTCATAAGACTTGGCTAAAGTCCCGGGTGCCTTCTTGGGACTGTCGCCACACCTGCTCTCCACACAGCTGGTCTTGGGAGATCTCAGATAATATATCTTAATATCTATGGTTAATATGCTCAATTTGTAAACCAAAATAGCATAGTGTTATGGAGTTAAATATATTCATGCCTGCCAGGTATTGTGGCACCCTTCTTTAATCCTAGCACTGGGGAGGCAGAGCCAGGTGGATCTCTGTGAGTTCAAGGCCAGCTTGGTCTACAGAGTGAGTTCCAGGCCAGCTGGAACTATAGGGAGACCCTATCTCGAAAAAGACCAAAAACAATAAGTATATACTCATGCCTATTAGTTATTTTCTGTTGCTGTGATAAAAACACCATGACCAAGGCAATTTATAGAACCAAAAATTTATTTCAGCTTAAGTTTCCAGAGGTCCATAGTGGTGGGGAGGTGGCTGGAGCAGAAAGGTGAGAGATAACATTTCCAAGCGCAAATGGGAAGCAGTGTGATGAGGCTATGGACTCTCAGAACTGACTCCAGTGATGTGCTTTCTCCAGTAAAGCCATTCCTCTCAAAGATTCCATGACTGTCCCCAAACAATGCAGCCAACTGACCAAGTGTTCAAATACTTGAGCCTATAGGGGACACTTGTCATTTAAGCTACCATGGTATGATTTCAGACATTTACTTTGGGTCTTAGAACATATCCTCCTCAAACAACAAAGCACTAATCATTTATTTTTAATTTTTCTTATGTCACAGAGAGACACAGCACTCATTTCAGACTGTCCAGTTTACACTACCAGGATGATATGGAGAAGGTAGCAGTTAGAGGGTGTGATGGTTAATCCTGGGTGTCAACTTGACTGGACTAAGGAACAAATAAGAGAAAAGGATCTTTGGATTGGACCACCTCGACCTCGATGGCCCACCCCAAATGTGGGTGTTACCTTCTGCTGGCAGGCAATATAAAGGACCACAGCAGAGGGAGCTGGTCCCTTTTCTCCTGTGGCTTCTCTCTCTCTCACTGGTGAGTTTGTCTTGCTGCTGTGATCAACCCTTTGGATCCTGGCGAGTACTGAGACTGGCAGATCTCCTGGAATCCACCAGGCCTTCACACCAGATTGGGACTACTGAGACATCCAGCCTTGTGGACTGAGCAGTTCCCTGGATTCCCAGCCTCTCCAGTTTGGCGCTACTGTTGAGCTCCATCACGTGAGCAAATCAATAAATTGTATATAGTTATATATTCATCCTGTTGCTTCTGTTTCTTTAGAGAACCCTGACTAATACAGATTTTGGTACCAGAAGTGGTTCTAGAGAAACAGAATTGAAAGGATGAATTTCTTTAGTGGGTTTGGCAGTTTCTGGAGCCAGCTCTCCAACCCAATGAAGCCTAGAGTTACTGAAGGCTTTCCTGGTGGCATGAAGAGGAATGATAATCCTTGGTGCAGACTATTTGATGTAATTATGAAGATAGATCCATTTGAATTACCTAACTCGCCTCTTGTGAGAAGCAAGGAATTTAGCGACTCTCTATATAAAACGTTTGAGAAATTGCAGAAAAATAAGGAAAATAATGATGTTGCCTTGTTGCTCCTAACATGTCTGGGTAAAGTGATAGAGGAAAATAAGGAGCTCAGTGATAAAAATGACCAGCTCCGAATTTGAAACAACAGTTTAAAGGTTTCCAAGTGTGCTCTGGAAGAGAATCTTCTCTCCAGCAGCCAAAGAGCTAAAGCGGCAGAAAATCAAGCTGGAGCCCTTATTATACGTTTGGCTGATTTACAATGCAAATTTAATACCCAGCCACGAAGAGTGTCAGCACTTAAAGTGAGAGCACTGGTGGGGAGAGGGCGGAACCCTGAAACTTGGTATGGAGATGTGTGGGAGAACCATGATGATGAGGATTTTGAACCCTCGGATTCTGAGGGATTTTCTTTATCTGTGGAATTAATTTCCCCACCCTCAGCAGAGAATCCACACCCTGCAAATCCTTCCTCCCCACCCTTGCCTGAGGAAAGTAATCCCCCCTCCCAGTGGGAGTTAATGTCCCTCAGGGTCCAACAGTTGTTGCCTCTAGACCTATAACCAGATTGAAGTCTAAGCAAGCCCCTCAAGGTGAGATAGAAAGTGTGGTCCACAAGGAGGTGTGCTATACCACTAAAGAAATTAATGAATTTGCTGATTCATTCTGGCAGAAGCCTAAGTAATATGTGTGGGAATGGATTTTAAGTGTATGGGATAATTGTGGAAGGAATATAAAATTGGATCATACTGAGTTTATTGATATGAGCCCACTGAGTAGAGATTCTAGGTTTAACATGGAAGCTCGAGCAGTTAAAAAAGGTGTTAAAAGTTCATTTGAATGGTTGGCTGATGTATTTATTAAAACATGGCCTACTAACAGCGAGTTAGAGATGCCTGATATTCCTTGGCTTAGTATTGATGAAGGGATTGTGAGGGTCAGGCAGATGGGCATGCTCGAGTGGATTCGAAGTGTAAAACCACATTCTCCACAATATGAGGACCCAGAGGACATGCCACTCACTGAATTTATAAGATGGAAAGTACTGAGAGAGACACCAGAACATTTGAAGAGCTTTGTTTTTGCTCTATTTCTTATGCCAGATCTTACAGTTAGAGAAGTTGTGGCTCGTTTGCATAAATTAAATGTACACGTAGTAGGTCTAACAGGACCTCAGGGTAGGCGTCAGGTGGCAGCACTGAATCGCAGAAGGCCAGATGAGCGTAGTTACAGTAATTATCATAATGGGTGGCAAAGGCAAAACAATACCTATAATGGCATGACCCGAAATGATCTTTGGAACTGGCTAATTAATCATGGTGTTCCCAGGAACCAAATACATAAGAAGCCTACTAAGTTTTTATTTGATCTGTATAAGCAGAAAAGCTCTAGAACGAATGACAGGAAGTCAACATTTGATTTTAGGAGTAGCGAATCCCGCCCAGTTGACCGGTTTCCAGACTTGAGACAGTTCACAGACCCAGAACCCCTTGAATGAAGGGGTGGCCGGGTTCCAGTGAGGAAGGACCTTGTCACAATACCAAAGAGTTATGCTGTTTGCCTTCCTCCTGTCCTTCCCCAGAGGGACCTGAGGCCTTTTACTAGGGTAACTGTACACTGGGGAAAAGGAAATAATCAGACTTTTCGAGGCCTATTGGATACTGGTTCTGAGTTGACACTGATCCCAGGAGACCCTAAAAAGCATTGTGGCCCTCCGGTTAAAGTAGGGGCCTATGGAGGTCAGGTGATAAATGGAGTTTTGGCTGAAGTCCGACTCACGGTGGGCCCAGTGGGTCCCAGAACGCATCCCGTAGTTATTTCCCCAGTCCCAGAATGTATAATTGGGATAGATATAATTAGAAATTGGCAGAATCCCCACATTGGTTCCCTGATCTGTGGAGTGAGGGCTATTATGGTTGGAAAGGCCAAATGGAAACCATTGGTGTTGCCTCTACCAGGGAAAATAGTGAACCAAAAACAGTATCGTATCCCTGGAGGGATTGCGGAGATTAATGCCACTATCAAGGATTTGAAAGATGCAGGGGTGGTGATTCCTACCACATCTCCATTTAACTCTCCAATTTGGCCTGTGCAAAAGACAGATGGATCATGGAGAATGACAGTTGACTATCGAAAACTCAACCAAGTAGTGACACCAATTGCAGCCGCTGTACCAGATGTGGTGTCCTTACTCGAGCAGATTAATATGTCTCCTGGTACCTGGTATGCAGCTATTGATCTGGCCAATGCTTTTTTCTCAATACCGGTTCATAAGGACCACCAGAAGCAATTTGCTTTCAGCTGGCAAGGCCAACAGTATACCTTTACTGTCTTACCTCAGGGGTATGTTAACTCTCCAGCGTTGTGCCATAACTTAGTTAGAAGGGATCTTGATCGCCTGACTCTTCCACAAAATATCACACTGGTCCACTATATTGATGATGTTATGTTGATTGGACCCAGTGAACAGGAGGTAGCAGCTAGTCTAGACTTGTTGGTAAAGCATATGCGCATGAGAGGATGGGAAATAAATCCAACTAAAATTCAAGGGCCATCTACCTCGGTGAAGTTTCTAGGAGTTCAGTGGTGTGGAGCATGCAGAGACATTCCTTCTAAGGTAAAGAATAAGTTGTTGCACCTGGCCCCTCCCTCCACCAAGAAAGAAGCACAACGTCTGGTGGGTCTTTTTGGATTCTGGAGGCAGCACATTCCTCATCTGGGTGTGTTACTACGACCCATATATCAGGTGACTCGTAAGGCAGCAAACTTTGAGTGGGGCTTGGAACAGGAAAAGGCTCTTCAACAGGTCCAGGCTGCGGTGCAGGCTGCTCTGCCCCTAGGGCCATATGATCCAGCAGACCCAATGGTGCTTGAGGTATCAGTGGCAGATAGAGATGCTGTCTGGAGTCTGTGGCAGGCTCCCATAGGGGAATCACAGCGGAGGCCCTTGGGATTTTGGAGCAAGGCTCTACCTTCATCTGCAAACAACTATTCTCCTTTTGAGAGACAGCTCTTAGCCTGCTATTGGGCCTTAGTGGAAACTGAACGTTTGACAATGGGCCACCAAGTCACCATGCGACCTGAGCTGCCCATCATGAGCTGGGTGTTATCTGACCCACCAGACCATAAAGTAGGACGTGCACAGCAACAGTCCATTGTCAAATGGAAGTGGTACATACGGGACAGGGCCCGGGCAGGCCCTGAGGGCACAAGCAAGCTACATGAAGAAGTTGCCCAAATGCCTATGGTTCCCACTCCTGTTACAATGTCTCCTGGGCTTAAGCATGCACCTATGGCTTCATGGGGTTTGCCCTATGATCAGTTGACTGAGGAAGAGAAGACTAGGGCCTGGTTTACTGATGGTTCTGCACGCTATGCAGGCACCACCCAGAGGTGGACAGCTGCAGCATTACAGCCAATTTCTGAAACAACCCTAAAGGACACTGGTGAAGGAAAGTCTTCACAGTGGGCAGAACTTCGGGCAGTGCACATGGTTGTGCATTTTGCCTGGAAGGAGAAATGGCCAGAGGTTCGATTATATACTGATTCATGGGCTGTAGCCAATGGTTTGGCTGGATGGTCAGGGACTTGGAAGGAGCATGACTGGAAAATTGGTGAGAAAGACATTTGGGGAAGAAGTATGTGGATAGAGCTCTCTGAATGGTCAAAGGATGTGAAGATACTTGTGTCTCATGTAAATGCTCATCAAAAGGTGATCTCAGCAGAGGATGAGTTTAATAATCAAGTAGATCGGATGACTCGTTCTGTGGATTGTCAGCCTCTTTCTCCAGCTATCCCTGTTGTTGCTCAATGGGCCCATGAACAAAGTGGTCATGGTGGCAGAGATGGAGGTTATGCATGGGCTCAACAGCATGGACTCCCACTCACTAAGGCTGATCTGGCTACAGCTGCTGCCGAGTGCCAGATTTGCCAACAGCAGAGACCAACATTGAGCCCCCGATATGGTGCTATTCCCCGGGGTGACCAGCCAGCAACCTGGTGGCAGGTTGACTACATTGGACCACTTCCATCATGGAGGGGACAGCGTTTTGTTCTTACAGGAATAGATACTTATTCTGGTTATGGATTTGCCTTTCCTGCACGTAATGCTTCTGCCAAAACTACCATCCAGGGACTTACGGAATGCCTTATCCACCGTCATGGTATTCCTCACAGCATTGCTTCTGACCAAGGAACTCACTTCACAGCCAAAGAAGTGCGACTGTGGGCCCATGGTCATGGTATCCACTGGTCTTACCATGTTCCCCACCACCCAGAAGCAGCTGGCTTGATAGAACGATGGAATGGCCTCTTGAAGACACAGTTACAGCGCCAATTAGGTAGCAATACCCTGGAGGGCTGGGGCAAGGTTCTCCAGCAAGCAGTATATGCTTTGAATCAGCGTCCACTATATGGTACTGTTTCTCCTATAGCCAGAATTCATGGGTCCAGGAACCAAGGGGTGGAAGTGGGAATGATTCCACTCACTATCACCCCTAGTGACCCAGTAGGAAAATTTTTGCTTCCTGTACCCACGACCTTGCGTTCTGCTGGTCTAGACGTTTTGGCTCCAATGGGGGGAGTGCTTTTGCCAGGAGATACAGCAAACGTTCTATTGAACTGGAAGCTAAGACTTCCCCCTGGCCACTTCGGGCTTCTACTGCCTTTAAGCCAACAGGCTAAGGAAGGAATAACAGTAGTAGGAGGAGTGATTGATCCAGACTACCATGGGGAAATTGGACTTTTTCTCCACAATGGGGGCAAGGAAGATTATGTCTGGAAGGCAGGAGATGCTGTAGGGCGCCTTCTGGTGCTACCATGTCCTATGATTAAGGTCAATGGGAAACTCCAACAACCCAAACCAGACAGGACAATAAATGGCCCAGACCCTTCAGGGATGAAGGTATGGGTCACTCCTCCAGGGAAAGAGCCAAGACCTGCAGAGGTGCTTGCTGATGGCGGAGGAAATACAGAATGGGTAGTAGAAGAAGGTAGTCATAAATATCAGCTGAAGCCACGGGACCAGTTGCAGAAACGTGGATTATAATAGATATTAACCTTCGTCCTATTTGGTTAAGAATGTGCTTGTTTATATATGTATATATATATATGTATATATGTATGTATATTAAGTGGATACTTGTGTTCCCCTTTGAATGTGCAACTGAGATATGTGTTAAGTGTTGTCATATTTAGGTTATTAGATACTGAAGGACTAAGTTCTTCTCAAGGACATTACCACCTACTCTAAGATATAATGCTTTGCTATTGCACATGAGATACTTATAACATGTTAGGTGGAATTATGACCCTGCCATCGTTTGCAATTGACATTTAAGCAGAGGCTATTTATTGGGTGTCAAGTTGACAAGGGGTGGACTTCTGATGGTTAATCCTGGGTGTCAACTTGACTGGACTAAGGAACAAATAAGAGAAAAGGATCTTTGGATTGGAACACCTCAACCCGGATGGCCCACCCCAAATGTGGGTGTTACCATCTGCTGGCAGGCAGTATAAAGGACCACAGCAGAGGGAGCTGGTCCCTTTTTTCCTGTGGCTTGTCTCTCTCTCACTGGTGAGTTTGTCTTGCTGCTGTGATCAACCCTTCGGATCCCGGTGTGTACTGAGACTGGCAGATCTCCTGGAATCCACCAGGCCTTCACACCAGATTGGGACTACTGAGACATCCAGCCTTGTGGACTGAGCAGTTCCCTGGATTCCCAGCCTCTCCAGTTTGGCACTACTGTTGAGCTCCATCACGTGAGCAAATCAATAAATTGTATATAGTTATATATTCATCCTGTTGCTTCTGTTTCTTTAGAGAACCCTGACTAATACAGAGGGGGACTATCTAGTTTGACCAGAAGATGCTCAATATATACAATGACCAAGAGAAGCCACTCTCACAGTGTTCTGTACATTGCCTTGATATTTGGCTTTCCACTCTGGTCCCCACATCGCCTATATTCCCTGTGATGCTGCTTTGACTTCAAGGGGTTGAAGTCACCTCTCCAGCTTGCTCCCTAAAGACTGGAAGCACCTCATGCTTTGCAGAGATTGAAGATTCTCTTGAGAGGGAGAGGTGGCAGGGGACTTTTGTCATGTGCTGGAAGAAGGATTCAAGAGTGCTGGTTCCCAAATGTGTTCTAAAGATGTTGTGTGGAGCTCTTACACAATGGATTTCTGAAGAGACCCATGGGAATGGCTTTTAGGAAAGGGCACGGTTATAGATAAGGATCACAGAATCACTTCAAGGTATCCTATATTCTGGTCCATAAACCTTCCTGTGAGGGGGTTCACATTCAAGCTGCACGCAGAAGAACTTCCTTTCCTGTTTCACCCTGGCCACTGCTTAGAAAAAACAATCCAGATAATAAGACACCAGGAGTCAGAGGATAAAAAGACACACAGGGAGTGACTTTGGGATAGTGACCCAGCCTGGTGTTGGGATGTAGGGGTGGACATAGGAGAATCATCCAGTTTGGGAGGCTGCCTGGGTTTTTTTTGCCCAAAGTGCTTTGTCATTCATCCAACCTGTGTGTCCACTCAAATGTTAAGGTACGAGTTTTCAGTAAGTGGTGATCCTGACCCACAATGGAAATTGTGGGTTGTGTCTGTAAGCATTTTCTCTGTTGAGAGAGAGAGAGAGAGAGAGAGAGAGAGAGAGAGAGAGAGAGAGAGAGAGAGATTTAGTGGCACCTTGTGGGTGAAAGCCAAAGACACTGCTACATCTCATGCAATGCCCAGGCCGTCCTCCACCATAAGAAAGTGCCAGCCTCTCTACTCACCCCTCTCTGTGTCATTATTGCTAAGGGTAAGGAACCTCGATGTAGGTGTAGCTGCCCTCCGCTGTTCTGTACCTTCTTCACTATCCTGGGAACATACAGAACAGTTTCAGATATGCATGATAGTAATATACCCAAACAGAATTATGTTAGAGTTGGATGGGTGCGGTTAATCCTGGGTGTCAGCTTGACTGGACTAGGGATGAACAAATGAGAGAAAGATATCTTCAGATTGGACCACCTCAACCCAGATGGCCCACGGTAAATGTAGCTGTTGACTTCTGCCAGAAGGCAGTATAAAAGGCCATGGCAGAGGGAGCTGGTCCCTTTTTCCTGCGGCTTGCCTCTCTCTCACTGGTGAGTTTGTCTTGCTGCTGTGATCAACCCTTTGGATCTCAGCATGTACTGAGACTGGCAGGTCTCCTGGAATCCATTGGGCCTTCAGCACCATATTGAGACTACTGAGACATCCAGTCTTTTGGTCTGAGCTGCTCCCTGGATTCTCAGCCTCTCCAGTGCGGCACAGCTATTGTTGGACTCCTCGAACTCTATTCCGTGAGTGAATAAATAAATCTGTATATAGCTATATATTCATTCTGTTGATTCTGTTTCTTTAGAGAACCCTGACTAATATAGATTGTGGTACCATAAGTGATTCTAGAGAAACAGAATTGAAAGGATGAATTTCTTTAGTGGGGTTGGTAGTTTCTGGAGCCAGCTCTCCAATGCAATGAAGCCTAGAGTTATTGAAGGCTCTCCTGGTGGCATGAAGAGGAATGATAATCCTTGGTGCAGACTATTTGATGTAATTATGAAGATAGATCCATTTGACTCACCTAACTCGCCTCTTGTGAGGAACAAGGAATTTAGTGACTCTATATATAAAACGTTTGAGAAATTGTGGAAAAATAAGGAAAATAACAATGTTGGCTGGCTGCTTCTAGCATCTCTATATAAAGTGATAGAGGAAAATAAGGAGCTCAGTGATAAAATTAACCAGCTCCAGATTCACAACAACACTTTAAAAGATTCCAAGTGTGCCCTGGAAGACAGTCTTCTCTCCAGCAGCCAAAAGAGCTAAAGCAGCAGAAAATCAAGCTGGAGCCCTTATTATACGTTTGGCTGATTTACAATGCAAATTTAATTTCCAGCCACGAAGAGTGTCAGCAGTCAAAGTGGAGGGCACTGGTGGGGAAGGGGTGGAACCTTGAAACTTGGGATGGATATGTGTGGG
Source organism: Rhizomys pruinosus (assembly GCA_009823505.1). Lineage (NCBI taxonomy): Eukaryota > Metazoa > Chordata > Mammalia > Rodentia > Spalacidae > Rhizomys > Rhizomys pruinosus. The sequence continues at coordinate 162,765 of VZQC01008980.1, read as the reverse complement.
AGAACCATGATGATGAGGACTTTGAACCCTCGGATTCTGAGGGATTTACTTTATCTGAAGAATTCATCTCTTCACCCTCAGCAGAGAATGCATTCCCACACCCTGCAGACCTGTCCTCCCCACCCTCGCCTGAGGAAACTAATCTCACCTTCCCAGTGGGAGCTAACGTCCCTCAGTGCCCAGCAATTGTTGCCTTTAGACCTATAACAAGAGTCAAGGCAAAGCAAGCCCTGAGAGGTGAGATAGAAAGTGAGGTCTGGCGTTGGCACCCACCTTTAAATCTAGCACTTGGGAGGCAGAGGCAGGCAGATCTTTGTTAGTTCAAGGTCAGCCTGATCTCAGAGGTTCCAGGACAGCTGGTGGCTACAGGAAGACCCTGGTCTCGAAAAGACCAAAAAAAAAAAAAAAAAAAAAAAAAAAAAAAAAAAGTAAGTGTGGTCCATGAGGAGGTGCACTACACCATTAAAGAAATTATGAGTTTTCCAGCAGAAGCCTAACGAATATGTGTGGGAATGGATTTTAACAGCGTGGGATAATGGTGGAAGGAATATAAAATTGGATCAGACTGAGTTTATTGATATGGGCCCACTGAGTAGAGATTCTAGGTTTAACGTGGAAGCTCAAGCAGTTAAAAAAGGTGTTAAAAGTTTATTTGATTGGTTGGTTGACATATTTATTAAAATATGGCCTACTAACAGCGAGTTAGAGATGCCTGATATTCCTTGGCTTAGTATTGATGAAGGGATTGTGAGAGTCAGGCAAATGGGGGTGCTCGAGTGGATTCGAAGTGTGAAACCACATTCTCTGCAATGTGAGGGCCCAGAGGACATGCCTTTCACTGAGTTTATAAGATGGAAAGTACTGAATCAGACACCAGCACATTTGAAGAGCTTTGTTTTTGTTCTATTTCTTCTCCTATATCTTACCATTAGAGAAGTTGTTGCTCGCTTGCATAAATTAATATGTACTTGTAATAGGTTTAACAGTACTTCAGGGTAGGTGTCAGGTGGCAGCACTGAATCAAAAAAGGCCAGATGAGTGTAGTTATCATAGTTATCATAATGGGCAGCAAAGGCAAAACAATGTCTATAATGGCATGACCCAAATGGATCTTTGGAACTGGCTAATTAATCATGGTGTTCCCAGGAACCAAATACATAAGAAGCCTACTAAGTTTTTATTTGATCTGTATAAGCAGAAAAGCTCTAGAACAAATTACAGGAAGTCAACATTGGATTTTAGCAATAGCGAATCCCATCCATCCAATGAGTTTCCAGACTTGAGACAGTTCACAGACCCAGAACCCCTTGCATGAAGGGGTGGCCAGATTCTGATGAGGAAGGACCTTGTCACAGTACCAAAGAGTTATGCTGTTTGCCTTCCTCCTGCCCCAGAGGGACCTGAGGCCTTTTACTAGGGTAATTGTACACTAGGGGAAAAGGAAATAATCAGACTTTTTGAGGCCTATTGGATACTGGTTCTGAGTTGACACTGATCCCAGGAGACCCTAAAAAGCATTGTGGCCCTCCAGTTAAATTTGGGGCCTATGGAGGTCAGGTGATAAATGGAGTTTTGGCTGAAGTCTGACTCACAGTGGGCTCAGTGGGTCCCAGAACTCATCCTGTGGTTATTTCCCCAGTCCCAGAATGTATAATTGGGATAGATATACTTAGAAATTAGCAGAATCCCCACACTGGTTCCCTGACCTGTGGAGTGATGGTTGGAAAGGCCAAATGGAAACCATTGGTGTTGCCTCTACCAGGGAAAATAGTGAACCAAAAACAGTATTGTATCCCTGGAGGGATTGCAGAAATTAGTGCCACCATCAAGGATTTGAAAGACGCAGGGCTGTGATTCCTACCACATCTCCCTTTAACTCTCCAATTTGGCCTATACAAAAGACAGATGGATCATGGAGAATGACAGTTGACTATCAATAACTCAACCAAGTAGTGACACCAATTGCAGTGCTGTACCAGATGTGGTGTCCTTACTTGAGCAGATTAATACATCTCCTGGTAACTGGTATGCAGCTATTGATCTGGCAAATGCTTTCTTCTCAATACTGGTTCACCAGAAGCAATTTGCTTTCAGCTGGCAAGGCCAACAGTATACCTTTACTCTCCTACCTCAAGGGTATGTTAACTCTCCAGCCTTGTGCCATGACTTAGTTAGAAGGGATCTCGATCGCCTGACTCTTCCACAAAATATCACACCGGTCCACTACATTGATGATGTTATGCTGATTGGACCCAGTGAACAGGAAGTAGTAGCCAGTCTGGACTTGTTGGTAAAGCATATGTGCATGAGAGGATGGGAAATAAATCCAACTAAAATTCAAGGGGTGTCTACCTCAGTGAAGTTTCTAGGAGTTCAGTGGTGTGGAGCACGCAGAGACATTTCTTCAGGTAAATAATAAATTGTTGTTCCTGGCCCCTCCCTCCAAGAAAGAAATGCAACACTTAGTGGCCCTTTTTGGATTCTGGAGGCAGCACATTCCTCTTCTGAGTGTGTTACTAAGATCCATATATTGAGTGACTCGGAAGGCAGTAAATTTCAATTGGGGCTTGGAACAGGAAAAGGCTCTTCAACAGGTCCAGGCTGCAGTGCAGGCTGCTCTTCCTCTAGGGCCATATGATCCTGGAGACCCAATGGTGCTTGAGGTATCAGTGACAGATAGAGATGCTGTCTGGAGTCTGTGGCAGGCTCCCATAGGGGAATCACAGTGGAGGCCTTTGGGATTTTGGAGTAAGTCTCTACCTTCATCTGCAAACAACTATTCTCCTTTTGAGAGACAGCTCTCAGCCTGATATTGGGCCTTAGTGGAAGCTGAACGTTTGACAATGGGCCACCAAGTCACCAAGTGACCTGAGCTGTCCATCATGAGCTGGATGTTATCTGACCCACTAAACCATAAAGTAGGACGTGCACAGCAACAGTTCATTATCAAATGGAAGTGGGATATATCTGACAAGGCCTGGGCAGGCCCTGAGGGCACAAGCAAATTACATGAAGTTGCCCAAATACCTATGGTTCCCACTCCTGTTACAATGCCTCCTGTGCTCAAGCATGCACCTATGGCTTCATGGGGTTTGCCCTATGATCAGTTAACTGAGGAAGAAGACTAGGGCCTGATTTATTGATGGTTCTGCATGCTATGCAAGCACCATACAGAGGTGGACAGCTGCAGCATTACAGCCTATTTCTGAAACAAACCTCAAGGACACTGGTGAAGGAAAGTCTTCACAGTGGGCAGAACTTTGGGCAGTGCACATGGTTGTGCATTTTGCCTGGAAGGAGAAATGGCCAGAAGTTCAGTTATATAGTGATTCATGGGCTGTAGCCAATGGTTTGGCTGGATGGTCAGGGACTTGGAAGGAGCATGACGGGAAAATTGTTGAGAAAGACATTTGGGGAAGAAGTATGTGGATAGAGCTCTCTGAATGGTCAAAGGATGTGAAGATACTTGTGTCTCATGTAAATGCTCATCAAAAGGTGATCTCAGCAGAGGATGAGTTTAATAATCAAGTAGATTGGATAACTTGTTCTGTGGAACTCATTATATAGAACAGGCTGGCCTGGATCTCAGAGATCCACCTGCCTTCCAGAGTGCTGGGAATAAAAATGTGCACCACAATGCTTGGTTATAAAAGCCATTATTTTGAAAATCACCTTAACGTTGGAATTTTACATATTTATTTTAAAAGTCTTTCACAGACCTAGTTTGATTTTTATGCCAACCCGGATTCCAACTTAGCATGGAATTAGGTAAAAATGAGATTTTCACAGCTTCATTAAAGTTTTCTTACCACCAGTGACTGAACAATCTTTTCCTTGATATGTATTGGCAGGCTTTAATAAATTTTTATCTTTGGTTTTGAATAACCCTGTATTTTTAAAATTTCTAACAAGTTTAATTTATCTCCATGTCATTTCAATTTCACACTTTAAAAAATGACTGCAGCATGGAGGGGGAAGAGGTGTTAAGCGCCCACCTCTAGCTGAAGAGCCATTGACAGCTTATGGCTGCTGGGGAAGAAGACTCAGTTTTGGTTAAGAGCATGGACTCTGGTAGGTCGACCATACTGCAGAGGATGGCCACATACTCAAGAGTATATGGACACACAAATTTGAATCAGTAAGCTAGATTTTGCAAAAGAGGACATAAAATTGGCAGGAGGGGGGATGGATCTTGGAGGAGCTAGAGGGTGAATCTGATCAAATACATTGCATGAAATCAAAGGATAAAATGTTATATTTTAAAAATGACTTAGGGGGCATTGGTGACACACACCTTTAATCCCAGCACTGGGGAGGCAGAGAGAGGCAGGTTGATCTCTGTGAGTTTAAGGTCAGCCTGGTCTACATAGCGTGCTCCAGGCCAGCTGGGACTAAAGGGAGAGACCCTGCCTCAAAAAGACAAAAAAAAAAAAAAAATGAGCATGATTATGTAATTGTCCCTGAAACTAGGAGAGGACAGCTCTTCTCTCCATTCCTTTTTGAGATTAGTATAGTCTCACACTCTTTCTTCCTATAGGAATTTGGGGAAAATCTTACTTAAAGCTGATTCAGTGCAATTCCACAGTAAAATTTCCTTAGGGATGTAATTTTCAGAAGTGATATTATGTTAGATCATCCACTCAAGACACAAACTATGCACTTAGATGATCTTTTACATTTTCATTAACACTTAAACTTTTTCCTCTTGGTAAATGTTGCAGATTTTTCCTATAAATTCATATATTGTACAGAAGATACTTCCCAATATTAGGTGAAGTCCACTGGGTATCTCTGAAACCATTTCTCTGTGTGTATGAGTTCTTTTTTCCTAATGACATGAGAGAAGGTTTTTTTTCAATTAATCAGTATATTTCTACACACTGAATAAAGAATAGATAGAAGATAGAAGTACATAGACGTCACCTTTAATTCAGACATTTGATGTATTTGTTTTTTTAAATTTATTTATTTGTACATATATTTTTTTTATCAAATCTAGACCTGTGTCCCCCCATCCCCCCACCCCTCCAGAGCTCATGCATTCTGCCAAACATGCTATTCATCTTTTTCTCAGTCTTTCTCAATATTCTCTATGGGGAAGTTGACTGTTTTGAGCAGAAGTTCACTGTTTCAGTCAGTTCTTTGAAGCAGTCCTTTCTGTTGTTGTTGTTGTTGTTTCCAATATGCAATCACTCCCAACTGCTTTGGACAAAAGCTCAAGGGGCCATGCACAGGAAATACTTACAACTGGGTAATTGGCACTAGCATCCACAGATGAGGGATACCATTCCTCGTTTGTTTTTCTGGGACTGTGTTACTTCACTCAGCATGATGTCCTCTAGCTCCAGCCATTTTCCTGCAAAGCTCATGATGTCGTCTTTCTTTACTGCTGCATAGAACTCCATTGTGTAGATGTACCACATTTTCTCTATCCACTCATCAGTTGAGGGGCATTTGGGTTCATTCCAGCTCCTTGCTATTGTGAAGAGAGCTGAAATAAACATGGCCGTGCATGTATCTCTGTGGTGGGGTGAGTCTTGAGGGTACATGCCCAGGAGTGGTATGGCTGGGTCAGGTGGCAAGTTCATTCCAAGTCTTCCAAGGGTTCTCCACACTGGTTTCCATAGTGGCTGTACAAGTTTACATTCCCACCAGCAGTGGATGAGTGTTCCCCTTTCCCCACAATCTCTCCAGCACTTGGCATCATTTGTTTTCTTGATCCTAGCCAGTCTTATTGGAGTAAGATGATATCTTAAAGTGGTTTTGATTTGCATTTCCTTAATGATTAGTGATGTTGAACACTTCTTAAGGTGTTTCTCAGCCATCTCTAATTCCTCACTTGTGAAGTCTCTGTTCAGCTCTTTGCTCCATCTATTGAGTGGGTCATTTGTTTTCTTTTTTCTTTGTTTTTTGAGTAATTTATATATTCTGGAAATCAATGCTTTGTCAGATGTTTCTGCAGTGAAGGTTTCCTCCCACTCCGTGGGATTTCTCTTCACTTCCTTGATTGTTTCTTTTGATGTACAGAAGCTTTTGAGTTTAATGAGGTCCCATTTGTCAATTGTCGACCTTAATTCTTGCCATTTGATGTGTTTGTAAAAACATTAAAGGATTTGGGGCTGGAGAGATGGCCTAGCGGTTAAGAGCACTGACTGCTCTTTCAGAGGACCTGGGTTCGATCCCCAGCACCCACATGGCGGCTGAGAACTGTCTCTAACTCCAATTCCAGGAGAACTCCAGTTCCAGGGGAATCCGACACCCTCTTCTGATCTCTGCGGCATTGCACGACATGGGCGCCAAACCTACATGCAGACAGTACATTCATACACATAAATAATAAATAAATGAATAAAAAAATTAAAGGATTTAAAGCATTCTCTATTTTAATTTCTAATATGGTAAAAAGCTGTAGTTAAAACAACTTAAAAGTCCTTAGGGTCCTCAATTCTTACTGAGTATACAGGAAGATGTAGAATACAATATTTGTGAGCCATTTCTCTCTTTGTATTTCTTTTGTAATGGAAATTGCTTACTTTTATCTAAATGGTATTGCTGAAGGATGATTATTGGTGTAAAACTGTGAGGAGCACACTAATTTCTGCCTGTGGTTCTCCTTGGTAGCACTGTGTGACCTTTTAATGGTCTGGCCTGCTACACCCTGTTTCTCTCACCATTTCTAGGTGATGATCTTATCTCATCCTTTCTAGTCCTTATGTAACTAACTTCATTTCCTTGTCTTCTAGCATTATACATGACATTTAGTTCCCTTTTAAAGTTATGTTTTGAAGACATAATTAAAATAACAATATAAACTAATTTTTATTTTTTAAGTAGAGTCCATGTAGTTCTATTGAAGAAAAAAAAAAAAAAGAACTCCCAAGAGTGGGACGAGCTCTTAGGGAATAATACCGTAAATTGCATTTTAGAAAAGGTATTTATGCCATGATTGAAATAATCACATGATATTTCTGTCGAAATGGTTGATGCAATGAATCCCATGATAGGGTTTCTCATACTGAATTTTCCTTCTCATTCAAAAGACAAACCAATACCACTTGACCACAAAACTTTAAGCATGCCTCTTTCATTAACTAGTTAACTTCATTAACTAGTTTCACTGTGGTTATGTTATGTTTTACTAGGTTGTGTTATGTTTTACTAGGTTATGTTTTACTGTGAATCTTTAAATGGGTATGGGTGATGAAGTAGTCATTTAATTTTCTCTTCACATAAATATTCTTTTTAAAGGTTTATTTGGAAGCCCAAAGCAGTGGGTCACCTGGAACTGGAGTTACAGGTGGTTGTGAGCAGCCTGATGAAGGTGCTGGGAGCTGGAAGAGTAGCATGTGCTGACTGCTTCTCTTCACTGCTGACCATCCCACCAGCCCCTGCCCATAAAGGCTCTTAAATGTAATTCAATGAAGGCTGAATTAGCATAATGAAATGATTTGGAAGTTTTCTTATTCCGTCTATATTTTTTGAAGAATATAAATAAGATAGTGATTGATTTTTCAAATACTAGTGGAACTCATTTGTAAGCCCACTGGAGACAGAATTTGGGAAAGAGAAAGTCTTTGAATAACAGTTCAATTTCTTGAGAAGTTAAAATTTGAGTTTCCAGGATCCTTTTTTACTCTACCATATTTGAAATTTTGTGTTCCTCTAAGAACTATTCATCTTCTGTCTAAAAATTAATAAATTATGATTTCATTAATATTATTTATTTTAAAATATCCATGATTTTTGTTGTTTTTATTTTTTATGTTCATGAGTGTATTGCCTGAGTATGCATAAGTGCACCTGTGTCATGAATGACCCATGGAGATTAGAAGAGGGAGTCTGATCCCCTGCAACTGGAGTTACAGACGGCTGTTAGCCACTATGTAGGTGCTGGGAATTGAACTCGGATTCTCTGCAAGAGCAGCCAATGCTCTTAACTGATAAGCCATCTCTCCAGCCCTAGATTTTTGTTATGATTTCTCATTATTCATTTTGCGTTTTATTATGGTCAGATTTTCCTTGTTACTCATGTGCTCTTTATCTTTTAAATAACTTATTTAAAATTATTTTGAATCACTTGTCTATGTGTATGTCTATGTGTGATGTGTGCGTGAGCGCACATGAGTGCGTGTGTGAGTGCAGGTACTTAGGGATGCTACAGGTGGCTGATCTCTGGCACTTGAGTCATAGGCAGTTGTGAGCTGCTCACTCAGTATGGCTGTTAGAAGCCAAACCTGGGTCCTCTGTAAGAGCAGTCAGTATGTTCTCTTGTATATTCTCTTAACTGCTGAGCCATCTTTCCAACCCCTCAGTGGTATATTTTTTTATCATATCCCATGGAATTCGTTTGATTTTTTTGGGGGGGGTATTTTTGAGACGGTGTCTCCCTTTTAGTCCCAGCTGGCCTGGAGCTCTCTCTGTAGACCAGGCTGGCCTTGAACTCACAGAGATCCATCTGCCTCTGCCTCCCGAGTGCTGGGATTAAAGGCATGCACCACCATACCTGGCTGTTTGATTTTTTAAATTTTATTTTTTATTTGTTTATTTTTTTAATAAATAAAAATTTTAATTTATTCTTTATGTGTATGAATGTACTGTCTGCATGCAGGTCAGTGCATCCCACCTCCCCATGGTGGTTGTGCACTATGGCTTTGCCTCCATCATCTACCTCAAGCCCAAGGGCCCCAAGTCTCTGGAAGGAGACACCTTAATCGGCATCACCTACACAGCGCTCACACCCTTCCTCCACCCCATTATCTTCAGCCTCAGCAATAAGGAGCTGAAGAATGCCATGAAGAAGGCCTTCCTTGGCAAGCTATTTCTGAAAAGCTCCTGAAGAGGCTGGCTTTCTGGTGGGGATGTGCTACAGAGAAATTCTATTGTCTTTCTCCTGTTCTCTCTCTCTCTCTCTCTCTCCATTCCCCCTGCCTCCCTTCTTCCTTTTTAATAGTTGTACTGGTCTTATTCCCAAACTTAATTCACATAACATATAATTTAGCATTTAAAGGATTGCATCATCAATAGCAGTCATTTTACAACATTTTGTTGTTTTAGACAGGGTCTCCCTGTGGAAACAGCTGGCCTAGAACTTGCTATGTAGACAATGCTGGCCTTGATCTCACAGAGATCCACCTGCCCCTGCATCCTGAGTGATGGTATTAAAGTCATGCACCACCATACCTAGCTCTAGACCATTTGCATCTCATCACAACACCCTCTTTGAATTATAGGTGGGTGTGGTGGTGCACCATGGCAATCTTAGTGCTTGGAAGCCTGAAGTAGGATTATAAGGTCAAAGTCAGCTTGGATTACACTGCAGGTTAAAAAGGAGACAGAGCCACACACAGAGAGACACAAACACAGAACTTTGCGTGTCTACGTATGTGTGTTGTCAGCATGAGTGTGGGTATGGAGGCCAGAGGACAACCCAAGGTGTGGTTCCTTGGGAACATCAATAGCCTTTTCTTTTCGACATGAGGTGTCTCACTGGACCTGGGACTCACCAAGTACCCTAGGCTGGCTGGCCAGGGAGCCCCAGTATCCCCCTGTCTCCTCCTCATGGCTGGGATTTACAAGGATGTGCCATCACAACTGGTGGCTACTGCGCATCAAATGCAGGTCCTCACATTTGTGAAGCAAGTAGAGAAGAAGCCATCTTTCCAACTTGAGAGAAACTTAAAAATTTTTTAATTTATTGTTATTTATTTATTTATTTATTTATTTATTTATTTATTTATTTGGTCTTTTTGAGGCAGGGTCTCCCTGTAGCCCCAGCTGTCCTGGAATTCACTCTGTAGACCAGGCTGGCCTTAAACTCACAAAGATCCGCCTGCCTCTCCCTCCCAGTTGCTAGGATTAAAGGCGTGTACCACCACACCCAGCTCAATTATTGCTATTTTTATGAGTGTCTTGCCTGCATGTAGGTAAGTGTACTTAAGTCATTCAATACTGTATGTCATCAGAAAAGGGTGTCAAAACCCCTGCAACTGGAATTACAGACACTTTTGAGCCACCATGTAGGTGCTGGGATGGAACCTGGGTTCTCTGCAAGAGCCGGGTGTGGTTGGGCACTCCTTTAATCCTAGCACTTGCCTGCCTCTGCCTCCCAAGTGCTAGGATTAAAGGCATGCACCACCATGCCCAGCTACTAGTCCCATTTTAACCATGAGCAAATTGATCTATAAAGATATATGTCATGGGGCTGGAGAGATGGCCTAGCGGTTAAGAGCGCCGACCGCTCTTACAGAGGACCCGGGTTCGATCCCCAGCACCCACATGGCGGCTGAGAACCGTCTGAAGCTCCAATTCCAGGAGAACTCCAGTTCCAGGGGAATCCGACGCCCTCTTCTGACCTCCGCGGCATTGCACGACACGGGTGCACAGACCTACATGCAGACAGTACACTCATACACAAAGAAAAAAAAAAAAAAGATATATGTCATAACTAAAATCTTTCCAGTTAAGCTACAAAGCTAGAATAGAACTTGTTCTTGAATCAGAGTTGAGTCTCAGAAGCACTTTTCTCCTAGGTTATGAGCAGGGGAGGCCAGTCTCTTTAAAATGGGGAAACACAGGACAAAAATCTAGCTAGCACCAATAAAATAAGTCTAAAATGAAAGGATGCATTCCTATCATGAGATTGAAAAGAAACACACAGTATGCAAGAACTAGAAAGACACCTTGTAAATTTAGCCAAACCAGTTATCATGTTTTAATGTCTTTTTAAAAATGCATTAATAGAAAACAGCACTGTGCTTAAATACAGGTAAGATTTGCATTATCCAAAATTATTTTTTTAGATCTTAGAATATGTGCATATACATTATGACATATATTGATAGGAACCCAATATAAATTTCATTTAAATTTATATTATTCACAGATTTAGAGTAATTCCATCAAATATTTTTGGTGTGCTTGCATTTGGGCTATGATCCATTATATGAAGGCATATGTAGAATTTTCCACCATGGCATCATAGGGCATTTCAGATTTGGGATTTTCAGATTAGGATGCACTGAATCACTTGCCTTAAAATAGGCAATGTCCTCTTCTAAGCCGGGTGTGGTATCGCACAACTTTAATCCCAGCACTTGGGAGGCAGAGGCAGGTGGATCTTTGTGAGTTCAAGGTTAGCCTGGTTTACATACCAAGTTCCAGGACAGTCTGGGGCTACAGGGAGACCCTGTCTCAAACAGACCAAAAAAAAAAAGGCATGTCCTCTTCTAAAGAATCTTGGGTTATATTGGAATTTGCTATAGCTAGGTAACTCACAATACTTGAGAGAATAGTATCTGTTGCTTTCCCCATAAATTATGAAGGTGTTCTGGATGGTAAGCACTTTTACTTGACCACATCCCAAGTTGTCACAGGTGAGGAACCTTTAAGAGGCCAGCACAAATCCTGAGATAAAACGAGTGCTGTGAGGCTGGAGAGATGGCTCAGCAGTTAAGAATATCAGCTGGGGGCTGGAGAGATGGCCTAGCGGTTGGGAGCGCCGACCGCTCTTGCAGAGGACCCGGGTTCGATCCCCAGCACCCACATGGCGGCCGAGAGCCGTCTGAACTCCAATTCCAGGAGAGCTCCAGTTCCAGGGGAATCCGACACCCTCTTCTGACCTCCGCGGCGTTGCACGACACGGGTGCACAAACTTGCATGCAGACAGTACATTCATACACACATATGGAAATAAATAAAATTAATAAAAAAAAAAAAAGAATATCAGCTGCTCTCACAGAGGACCTAGGTTCCATTTTCAGCACAGCTAATTCCCGTTCCAGGGAATCTGACACCCTCTTCTGATCTCCAAGGGTATGGCATGACACAGGTGCACTTACACATGTAGGCAATACATGAATACACATAAAAATCTCATTATTCTTATTTTTTTGTGTGTATAAAGGTATTGCTGCATGTGGAGCAAGGGATGGTTGTTAGTCACCATGTAGGTGCTGGGAATCAAACTCAGGTCCTCAGCAAGAGCAGCCTCTGCAGGTGGAGCCATCTCTCCAGCCCGATAAATAAAATATATTTTAAAACACAGTGTTCCAGCAGTAAAAGAGATGATAGCAAAGGCAACTTGTAAGTTACACACAGAAATGTCTCCCAAATTGTTCCCTACATCAATCAGAGAAAAAGCTAAGTGGTAGTTTAGTTGACACAAAGTCAATACAACCTGGAATTAAAACAAGGCTTGGGTTGGTGTGATGGTCTGGTAAAGGCACTTGCTGCCAACTCTGATGACCTGGATTTGATCCCTGGTCTCCACATGGTGGAAGGAGAGAACCAACTCCAACAAGCTGTATTATGATCTCCACACATGTACCATGGCATGTGTGTGATCATATAGTAAACATACGCAGAGATAAATGAAATAAAAATGTTAAAAATAAATAAAACCTTATTCTTTGCTTCTTAACATTAGTTGACAAATTTAAAACAACTAAAATTTCACTCAGTGAGTATCATATTTCTAGACCCAGGTTAGTGGGAAGTAAACATTTGTTTAAAATGTTGATATATTGTTCATATTGGGTATGATGTTGTGTGCTTGAAATCTCAGCACTTGGGAGGTGGAAGCAGGAGGATCCTGGGATCACAGATGTTCTCGCAGACATAGGAAGTTTGATGCCAGCGGAGGACATATGAAAGTCTGTCTAAACAAGAATTAATCTCAATTTTACATGCATCAAATTCTCCACCTGTACCCCATATATATGATTAATTTAAAAGTGAATACATTTTTTTTGAGACAGGGTCTTCCTATAGCCCCAGCTGTTCTGGAACTCACTCTGTAGATCAGGCTGGCCTTGAACTCACAAAGATCCACCTGCCTCTGCCTCCCAAGGGCTGGGATTAAAGGTGTGTGCCACCACACCTGGCAAATATTCATCTTGATTATTGAGATTTTTGATGTCTTCTGAATTTGGGTGCTCATGGTGACTGTCTCACTGACCTAACCTTTCCCCAGAGATGATAAATGCTTACATTTCTACATAGTATTCTCTCTACATAGTCCAAAAATGGAAGCCACCATTAGTTTATGATGATAGAAAATATAGAAAAATGCAAACAATGACTAAAAATACACCAGAGTCTTGGGATGAAGACAGCCATATGCTTAGAGTGGAGATAGTATAACATTGGTCATTTCCACCACCAAAGCCCTATTCTCATCTCTCTCTTTTTGGATCCCCCCCAGTTCTGTTTGCTTTTCCTCCCTGATTGTGCCCTCTGTGTATTCTCTGCTCTCCCTGGGGCAGAGCACAGAGAAGCAATTAAAGGGCACAGAGACAGATCCCCAAACCTGCAGACATCTTTGCCCACAATAATTGGAGCTAAGAATTGTGTCACTAATTGCTAAAGAACAAGGTCATTTTGAGAGAGCAGGTATGGCGCCTTCACTCCACTGCTCTGCTTTCCCTCCACGTTTGACCCACACCCTTGCCTGTGGGTGAAATTCTGGTCCCTTATTCTGGGATGTGGAGCCCTTGTCTGACCACAAACTTTCAGGCTGTCTCTAACCGGCAGCCAGAAGGATCTTCCTAAAGAGAAACTCTGAAAAAATGCTCCCCTATTAAACCCTTGTATTCTTAGCATGTGGTAAGGACGTGCCCTTCAGAACCGTAAGTTCACTCCCTGCTTTGTAGCCACAGTCACTCTTGGCTCTCCCCTGGTCTCGGAAGCCTCCTGTGGAAAATCAAGCCAGCTCATACCTCAATTCCACTGGGATTCTACTAATTTCTTTTTTAAAATTGTATTTATTTTTTATGTATACGATGTCTTGCCTATATACATCTAAGTTTACCTGTCATGTAATGTGTGCAGAAGTCAGAAGAGGGTATCAGATCCCCTAGAACTGCAGGATGGCTTTTAGCTGCCATGTGGATGTTGGGAATTGAACCCAGGTCCTCTACAAGAGCATCCTGTGCTCTTAGCTGCAGAGCCATCTTTCTAGCCTCTGCCCTACCTACCTAAATATGCATTTAGATATACCTAAATATACCTAAATATGCATTTAGATCACCAAACTTCCACTGAGTCACCTTCTCTGTTATTTTTTCTTCAATATCTTGTATTTACCTCAGAACTTTGTCATAATTTCTCACATATATTAAGTAGTGCAATCTTCTACTATGAGTATCTATGAGGGAGGAGTCCCAGAGTGCCCCCTTTCAGATGCCAAATTCTAAAGAAGTTCAAATCCCTTAGTATAATATTTGCAAAGAAAAAAATACATGAACCCATATTCTTTAAATCATCTATATATGCCTTAGACTAGTTAATACAATGTGAACACTATGTAAATAGTTGTTGTAATATATTATTTAGGTAGTAATGAGAAACAGTAACAGTCTTTACATGTTCAGAACAAATACCATTAAAATATGTGCAGTGCTGGGTGTGGTGATACATGCCATTAATGCCAACACTCAGCAGGCAGAGGCAAATGGACCTCTGAGTTTGAGGCAACCCTTGTGTACATAGCAAGTTCCAGGCCAGGGAGACCCTGTCTCAAACAAACAAATATGTGCACGGCAGGAGAGGTGTTTCAGTGGGTTAAGGGTCTTACCTCCAACCCTGGTGACCCAAGTTCAATTCTAGGTACCCACACAGTAAAAATAGAGAATTGGGTCTTGAAAGCAGTCCTCTAGCCTCCATACACCAGTCAGGGCACACATGCATGCATACACACATAAGTAAATGTATTAAGTTTTTAAAAATATAATCAATCTGAAGCTGTTGAATCTAAGGATGTGGAGCTCACACATGTGGAGGTGTGACTGTCTATTTATTTGCTTAATATCTATACGCTCCCTGTCATGTGGAAACACTGAGATTGGTGACTGAATATTTTTTTAAAATGATTTTATTTTTACTTTTAATTATGTGTATATGTGTCATCTGAGGGTGGAGGTGTATGTGAGTGCAGTACCCACAAAAGACAGAAGAGGGCACCAGGTATCCTGGAGCAAGTTACAGGCACTTGTGAACAACCTGAAATGGATGTTGAGAAACGAACTCTGTCCTCTAGAAGAGCAGTGTATGTTCTTAACCACGGAGCCATCTCTCCAGTTCCTGATTCAGTGTTTTAATCCTAGCATTAGAAATTGTCTAACACACAGTAGGAGCTTAATACAATTTGTTGAATGGGTATACTGAAACTTGCCATCTTTGTCCTCAGTGATGTACTGGGGCAGTGTACTGAGTGGGTTGCTCTGTGCCTTTCAAGATGCTGGCTTTGACCTTTCTTTTTTTCTTTTTCTTTTCTTTTCTATTTTATTTTATTTTATTTTCTCTTTTTGAGACAGGGTCTCCCTGTATCCCTGGCTGTCCTGGAACTCACTCTGTAGACCAGGCTGGCCTTGAACTCACAAAGATCTGCCTGCCTCTGCCTCCCGAGTGCTAGGATTAAAGGCATGCGCCACCACGCCCAGCTTTTTTTTTTTTTAAAGGCATGCCCCACCGTGCCTGGCTTAAAGGTGGTTCTTAGCTGCCATGTGGGTGCTGGGATTTGAACCTGAGTCCTCTGCAACAGTAACTGGTGCTGTCAACTGCTGAGCCATCTCTCCAGCCCCATGACTTTTCAATTACTATTCCCATACCGCTTGCTCTCAGTTACAATAATCAAAATAACTAAAGAAATTTCCATATGTCTCTTAGGAGGGGGAAGTACCTTTGGATAAGAAACTGGGATATGTGAATGACTGAAGACCTAGATTATCTATCTCAAACCATATATACTTGTTTCTGTTGTAGCCTTAGAACTAGGTTCACATGATGGTCAATTTTAAGTGTCAATTTAACTGCATCATGAATGTGCAGATACCCGATTAAGCATTGTTTCTGGGTGTGTCTGCATTTGAATTGCATGTGGTTTGGATGTGGAATGTCTTCCACAGGTTGATGTGCTGAATACCTGGCTCCCATCTGGTGGTGCTGTAAGGGGAGGTTGTCAGACCTTTAGGATGTGGGGACGTTGGAAGAAGCAAGTCCTGTGAGATGTCCCTGACATTTGATAGCCCAGCCTCACTTTCACTCTGTGCTTCTGACTACCGATGCAGTGTCACCAGCCAGCCTACTACTCCTGCCACCATGCCTTTCCCACAGGAAGGAATGAATCTTCTTGAAATGTAAGCCTGAAGAAATCCTTCCTTCCTTAAATTGCTTTCTGACAGGTATTTTGTATAGTAATGAGAAAAGTAACTAGCACAAATAACAAAAAGAGTAAAAATGGCCTTCCCCCAGAAAAATTTAAAAAATGAGATAGAACATAATAGTTTGCTTCTAAATCAAAATTTTAGACTCAGAAGCATATGTAGCTCTCCCTCTGTATGAGAAGATGATAAATATGGTTAAGTAAATATGTATATAAGCTATTTTACTAAAGTTATTGGCATCTTAGAAGGAAAGCAGTCTTATACAAAAATATGTTTCAGAAATATCAGCTTTCCCAGATCTTTACAATCTATAGTAAATAAAAATGTTCATTCTGATAAGAATCAGTACAACCTTCAAAATATGTCATCACAACGAATTACATCTCTACTGCCTTTTTCAGTCCTCTTGTCAATTGATTTGGTGTAGATTATTCAGAATAGCCATTTATTCAGCATTTTCTGTGTAACAAGAGCCTCTCATGTTGCTGAACCACAACCTGATGTTAAATTTGTATGAAAAATTAAGTGGAAGGCTCACAGTTGAGTTGTGGTTTTTCTTAGTTTAATATGATTGCCCTGGAGTCTGACAAGGGAAGAAGAAAACAAACAAACACCTGCATGACAGGAATTGGCAGCTTCCACCCTTCACTGCAACAGCACTGAAAAGGATTTAGCTGGAACAAGTTTTCAACTGATCTTTCTTTCTGAAACTATGATGACATGAGGATAGACAGGCCCAAAGGCAGAAATAACCCAATTTTTCTCTCTCAATTTATTACTAAAATTAACTTCAAGCTTAAAGAATGGGATTGCTGGGCGTGGTGGCGCATGCCTTTAATCCCAGCACTTGGGAGGCAGAGGCAGGCAGATCTTTGTGAGTTCAAGGCCAGCCTGCTCTACAGAGTGAGTTCTAGGACAGCCGGGGCTGCAGGGAGATCCTGTCTCAAAAAGACCGGAAAAAAAAAAAAAAAAGAGAGAACGGGATCCACTAGCTTGCTTTGTTCAAAGCACTAAACTGTTATGTCAGACAGGTAGTTCAGAGCCGTTAAGGACCAAGTTCCTATCGCATCATGTTTCTAGTAGTTACAGGAAGCCTAAATGAAGGTAATCCAACAAAGGCTGAGAAGGAGCACTCATCCATAACTCTGCAGTTTAAAACACCTTTTCTATGTAACTGAACAGGATTCATGAATTAGTTGGTGCATGTGCTGAGATCAAACTCTGCAGTTGATGTCACGGAAACCAACCACAGGTTCTGTAGCAGACAAGATGCTCTTTAAGTAACAGTGGTGGTGGTGGTGTTTCTACCAATGAAAATTTAGTCCTGATGGTATATATCTAGGAGACATTTCTTTTCTTTACTTTAAAAATAGTTTTTTTAATTTTATTTTTTTTTACGTGTATGAATGTACTGTCTGCATGTAGGTTTGTGCACCTGTGTCGTGCAATGCCGAGGAGGTCAGAAGAGGGTGTCAGATTCCCCTGGAACTGGAGTGAAAGACGGTTATCAGCTTCCATGTGGGTGCTGGGGTTCAAACCCGGGTCCTCTGCAAGAGCAGTTGGTGCTCTTAACTGCTAGGCTATCTCTCGAGCCCCCTAAAAATAGTTTTATTGAAATTTTGTGCATTTCATACATCCATTCTCAGTCCAATTTAGATTAATTTCCCTTTCCATGCCCCCCACCCCACCCAAGTTCATGCATTCTGCCATACATGTCTTGTATCCTTTTTTGAGTCTTTTTAAAGTTTTTCACAGGAGAGGATTATTGTTTTTCGGGAGAACTTTACTGTTTCAGTCAGTTGTTTGTCCCATTTCTTTTATTGTTGTTCCCTCCAATTTGTATTGCTTCAACACACACACACACACACACACACACACACACACACACACACACACATATATATATATATATATATATATATATATATATAACCTATACTAAATTTATGTCTTCTGAAAATAAACTGTATGCTATTTACAAATCATATTTCAGGATTCACATTTTTCTCTTTCAATTTTATATTATTCTAAAATATGCCTACATGCCCTTCACCCATATATCAAGATTACAAAGTCTGAAAATAAGTTGTTGGTTAATTCTAGAGCCTGTTAAGAGATTCCCATTATAAGAGCACAGTTGCTTTCAGATAAAGAGGAATATAATACTAACATTGCTCAGTTTGCCTTACAACTAGATACTTGGTGCTAGTGTCCACAATGAGGGATATAATTCTTCATTCATTTTTCTGGGACTGTGTTACTTCACTTAGCATAATATCTTCTAGTTCCATCCATTTACCTGCAAAGTTCATGATGTAATTTTTTTTTCTGCTGCATCAAGCTCCATTGTGTAGATGTATCATATTTTCTCTATCCACTCATTGGTTAAGGGTTGCTTAGGTTGGTTCCAGCTTTTAGCTATTGTGAAGAAAGCTCCAATAAACATAGATGAGCATGTGTCTCTGTGATAGGTTAAGTCTTGTGGGTCTGGAGTGGTTTGACTGGGTCAGGTGGTAGGCTCATTTTGAGTCTTTTTTCCCTGGAGACATTAAATGTATTTTCACGTTTCAAGTTTAAAAGAAAAAAAACCCGCTTTAAAGTTGACACAGTGATAACAGACATGACTTACATTTGCTATTGTAAACCTAGGAACAATTGTGCAATCTACATTTGAACACAATTTAGTGTTTCCTTGGGACAATCTATCAAGAAATAAAATATAAACAGTGCCAGTACATTCCAATACAGCTTATCTGGGACACAACAAAAACACACATGTACATCAATCCCACTATGTTTCATCAACATTAAAATTGCCACACGCAAATTAATTTAACATTTCCCACCAAATTTCATCCCTAACTGACACCAAATGAGCTTAAAGCTAGAATACTGTGGAGATGATACTCTACCTTGCTTTAGAGGGAGACAATTCATAACGAAAAAACTGCCATTTCACAGGCTGTTAGTGAAATACCCACAAATACCAAGATTCTCCAACACTTTGATGTTCTGACAGTCATGGAACTTTATAAATATAATGTCCATGCATGGTGGTGCATGCCTTTAATCCCAGCACTCCATGGGAGGCAGAGGCAGGTGGATCTCTGTGAGTTTAAGGCCAGCCTGGTCTACATAGTGAGCTCCAGACCAGCTGGGACTAAAGGGAAACCCTGTCTCAAAAAGACGCCCCCCCCGAAGAAACTTAGGAGTTTCCTGTATATAAATAGAACTTACATGTATATTCCAAATACTGTAAAACACTAATAATTTGTTCATGCTGTGCACACACACTGAGAATATTGTTTTAGAATATCCGAGATTGTTGGAAGAGTCTCTCATGTATTTATAGTTTGATTTTAGGGCACTGAGATCACTTGCACACAACTTTTAAGCTGAATTTACATTGAAAACTCACAACCCCACTCCTACCCTACTGAAGGAAATCACTAATTTAGCTTTTCCTTAAAATATCAATTAATACTTTTCATCACCATAATGAAAAACTTGCCACCCAATACATAAGCAGTCAGAACCTGTGAAGTCACACCATCACATCCTGGAAAGCCTAAAGGGATGGCTAGGCTTGCCTCACTAGCCCCTTTGAGCACTAGTTCAACACCTGACATGGAGGAAGTAGACAAATGATGCTCTTTCTTGCTGCCCACAGTAAAAAAAGACAACTTGCCCAAGAACTACAGACAAGTTATATAGGTGTTTACAAAACACAATTAGGCATCTTCCATCACTCTGGGGATAAGCTAAAAAAAAGCTTCATTTGGAGATTTTTAAAGCTGAAAATGCTTTCAGCAAATTTTAGGTAACTTTGATATCAAAGTATATGTCTATTTATTATGAAACCATTTGCTTTTTGACCTAAAAATAACTTTAACACTTGAATTTAATAGATCTTTCTTCTGGAAAAGGTCTCTGGCATTCAAGTACAATCAACGCTTTCATAACAGTCCCCGGCATCACGCCAGAGTGACTGCTTTAATATTTTTTTGTCTCCCTGTAGCTCTGGCTGTCCTGGAACTCACTCTGTAGACCAGGCTAGCCTTGAACTCACAAAGATCTGCCTGCCTCTGCCTCCCAAGTGCTAGGATTAAAGGCGTGCGCCACCACACCTGGCTTAAATTTTTAAAATAATCGATTAATGTAACTTAGGGATACTGGTGGCTTTGATACATACTTTGGTCCTTTCATTATCCCAAACAGCAGAATTTCAGGGCTTTGGGGGCATCATCTGACCCCATTTCTTTTTACCACAATGGTTCCTGCTACAGTGTAAGAGGCTGTTCAGTTATGCTGATAAAGCAGCAGTGTGATGAAAGCAACAGAAAAGTTCATGATCATAGCTCATGTGGTAGATGTTGTAATGCTAATGTTTGAAGAAGGAATCACTAACACTCGACTTGGTGCAATAAGTACTGATGATCACATGTCACAATTCAAAGCCCTAGCAGGAACTTTCCTAGTGTTGCTCCTCCTAGTCCCAAAATGCAAATTATCTTATAGAAACAAACTAACAATCTGAATATGAGTGCCACAATCATCATTTTCTGCAAGTCTTCCATCGATATGTCTTCATCTATTTCTACTATTATGCAGTGGATGGCCAACTTAGAGATGTCCTTTATTCCACTGAGATGCATGCTACTCAAGACAATTGTTGCTTTTATAAAGAAGAGAATAGGGGCTGGAGAGATGGCTTAGTGGTTAAGAGCACTGACTGCTCTTGCAGAGGACCTGGGTTCGATTCCCAACACCCACATGGCAGCTAAGAACTGTCTTTAGTGCCAGACAGAGGTAGGTGGATCTCTGTGAGTTCAAGGCCAGCCTGGTTTACATAGTGAGTTCCAGGCCAGCTGGGGCTACAGGAAGACCCTGTTTGTCTAAAAAACACCTCCCCCCCAAATAAAGAAGAGAATAAAGAAATCCACCATCTCTGCCATAAATCTGTGTGCCTAGGATGGAATAACATACTCTCCACCCATCTGGCACGCAGCTCTTCCTGCCCTGCTGACCATTGTGGCAGCCAGGGTTTTTGTATTAGTCAGGGTTCTCTAAAGAAACAGAAGCAACAGGACAAATATATAGCTATATACAATTTATTGATTTGCTCACGTGACAGAGTTCAAGGAGTCCAACAGTAGCTGCACCACACTGGAGAGGCTGAGAATTCAGGGAACTACTCAGTCTGCAAGGCTGGATGTCTCAGTAGTCCCAATCTGGTGCTGAAGGCCCGATGGAGTCCAGGAGATCTGCTGGTCTCAGTACACACTGGGATCCAAAGGGTTGATCAGAGCAGCAAGACAAACTCACCAGATGAGAGAGGCAAGCCACAGGAAAAAAAAGTGACCAGCTCCCTCTGGCATGGCCTTTAATACTGCCTGCCAGCAGAAGGTAACGCCCACATTTGGGATGGGCCATCCGGGTTGAGGTAGTCCAATCCGAAGATTCTTTTTCTCTTATTTGTTCCTTAGTCCAGCCAAGTTGACACCCAGGATTAACCATCACAAGTCCACCCCTTGTCTACTCGACACCTGATAAATAACCTCTCCTTACGTTATGCTTAAATGTCAATTGTGAACAATGGCAAGGTCATAATTCCACCTCACATGTTATAAGTATCTCATGTGCAATAGCAAAGCACTATATCTTAGAGTAGGTGGTAATGTCCTTGAGGAACACTTAGTCCTCCAGTATCTAATAACCTAAATATGACAACACTTAACACTTATCTCAGTTGTACATTCAAAAGGGAACAACACAAGTATCTGCTTAATATATGTATATATATGAACAAGCACATTCTTAACCAAATAGGACAAAAGTTAATATTTATTATAATCCACTTTTCTGCAACTGGTCCCATGGCCTCAGCTGATATTTATGACTTCCTTCTTCTACTATCCATTCTGTATTTCCTTCAGCATCAGCAAGCACCTCTGCTGGTCTTGGCTCTTTCCCTGGAGGAGTGACCCATATCTTCAACCCTGAAGGGTCAGGGCCATTTATTGTCCTGTCTGGTTTGGGTTGTTGGAGTTTCCCATTGACCTTAATCATAGGACATGGTAGCACCAGAAGGCGCCCTACAGCATCTCTTGTCTTCCAGACATAATCTTCCTTGCCCCCATTGTGGA